>OZ059841.1:28050074-28650074 GCA_964057195.1 Orthosia cruda
TCAACATACATTTATCCTTTATCAAAAAAATCGGCTTATGCGATTGCTTATCTGTGTAATGCCGGAATACACGAAACTTTTTGGTAATAAATGTTTAGATTATATCACCTGGTAAATGTTAATCCCCATCGGAAAGGTCGGCTTCTTATCTTTCTTTGTGATATGTGAGTTTTCACCCGACTGGGGGAGGGTAATGTTTTGCATGAAATTTTCTGTCGTTTTTACCAACCCCTGTTTTCTTTGAATGCCCTGAATTTGATATTCATCCATAGCTGTGATTGGTTTATATAATCTTGCTCGACGAATCGTAGATGTATTCATGCGGTTTTGATGCCAAAGTTAGAGACAGCTAAAACTAGGTTCATGATTGATCATCAGGTTCGTCTAATTGCAAAGATTAGTCCGTCGCGTCCGTCCTATTGAGTTTATTATATATAAGCTCAGTTTTTTTCGATTGTCATCTCTAGATTATCTGGGTACTAGTGTTTCCGAGCCGAGTGTAGATAAAAGTTTAGTCTGTAATATTATTATTGTAAAAGTCATGGTAGGAATGGCAATAATTCCTAACGTATAGTGAGAAACACGGTTATTCCGATCCATAGGTACGTAGACGGGAACTTATACAATAGGTACGCATTTTCAATAAATAAACATCCTACACATTGGAACTTGGAACCCAAACACGTCATATTTTTACTGGCAGTGTTATTTTTATCTGCTATCTCTAAATATTATATCGACACTTAAGATAAACTGACATTTGATCACTATCGGCTGCTATCGGACCATCATTTTGGTCGTTATCTTCCTCATGACTTAATGTTCACCTGTGGTGAAACGAGGTTTTTATGAAACTTTATTTCTGTTCATTTTTGATAATGCATTTGAATTTCTATTATATTCCTCTAAGATTTATAAGGACATCCAATATGGTAATAAAATCGGTAATAAAGAGAGATAATGATGATGATATTTTAATAATGAAGTAGTTAGTGAGTCACCGTAAGTATAAAATTGCATAATATTATGTCTAGTGCAGAGCCAGACTTACGAAAAACCGATAAAACAAAATTAGATCTATATATGAACAAGCAAAAATTTCCGGAAGAAAGATAAGGCTTATACAACGTCTAAAGAATATCTGTTACGACAAAAGTCTACGTAAGTTATAATTGAAATGAAACAATCTTAACAATACACTGTATTTCATAAATTCAATAGATACTATCTTTATTGCAGCATAATTTAATAAAGAAAACAAAACTATTAAACATGCAATATGTAATAATAAAAAGCTAACATTATCAGTAGCACCTACATGAACCGACGACCCCGCAGGAGCAGTGCACTCTGAAAAAGTGTTGACACTAGATAACGCACTGACCCCTCGTAATACTGACACTTATTGTGCCACTGTTATAGAAATTATCTGTACTTCGACTATTATGCTCGTTCGAAGTGATATCACTGAGTCATTTGCTAAATTTAACAAGATACTGCTTTCGTAGTGAAAGCTAAATAAACATTTTATTTTTCTAGAATAGCTCTGACACAGCGGCAAGGAGTCGCGGCAGACCCCGTAAAGAAAGTTGAACAGATGGGTCGAAAACAATGGTTCACGTCAGTCCTGGATCGAAAGAACTCGAAGAAAGCCAGTTACTACTGGTTATAGTCGGTCGCTACAGCCACATTTGTACACCAATAAATACATTCATTCATTGGTAAATTAAATACTGATCAATAAAGAAGAGCCTTCCACTTAATAAGCGGAACGTTCGGTCTAATAACGTTCGGTCCGAACGTTTAAAAATAACCCGCAGGCTTATTACGTATCTTTTGCAAGAGCAAAACGATAGCGATTTTTGAGCAATAATTGCTCTTCAATACAAATGTTTTAGAGATTTTGGCGTTTTTTTTTTTAAATGATTGCATTTGGCAAACAGCGAGCGATTAGCAAACGATTGTGTAGGACCTACCATACCTACACTGCAGGTAATTCCGACTTTTATGACATAAAGCGTTTGATCGCTATCGTTTTGCTCTTGCTAAAGATACGTAATAAGCCTGCCGGTCTTTGAGTACTCAGTTTATTGACAAAGCTCTCTCGAATTATTCCAAACTTCGATAATTCGGTCGAGCGATATCGTTTGTTTATACGATTTTAACGTGGCTTGCGACCCGACCTCGCTGATCAGAGGGCAGCAGATCAACTGTCGGACGATAGCCTTTACTATATTGTACCTATTGTTGATATATAGTCCAACATGGGACACTATAATGTACTGTTACAAGTATGAATATTTGGTGATGTGATGTGATGTGGTAAATTGATGGCGATAATAAATGGTTATAATAACTATACTGTGTTAGGTTCAAGGCGTAATATTGCAAAAAATATTAATTATAGACTTAGCTTAGGCCTTTGACACAGTAAGCTTTAGGTTTATAATTTTTTTTTTTCATAAAATTGCATAAACAATTTGAGTTTACTTAAGCTTTATTTGTTTTAAAAGAATTACATCAAAAGGGTGTCGAAATCATAAATATTATTTTGTTTGTTCTAAATAACAACTGAGGAGTCCTACAAGTAGCTATACTCCGACCTACATTACTTTTATAGTATTAGCGTTTCTTATCAGCCGGCTTTAAAATAACGCCGTTTATCTTGAAATCTAATATACAAGTCTTATAGTAAACATAAGATAATAATATAATTTTCATAAAATTGTTTATCGTTATATTATGAAGATAAGTATCTACTGATAAAGCCGACGATAAAAATGGATCAGGTTATAATTGCCGTGCCAACGCTTATCGGTGATTCGAATTAGTGAAAGATTTGATTTTAATAAAATTAAATTCTCACCTTTTTATTCAGGTTTTGAAGCTTGATCATTATTACTGGCTTCATATTTTGTGAATTGAAATATTTATCTTTCATGATTTGAATCATATTTGAAATTGTCGCATCATTACAGCATATTATGTACAAGTGTACCTCTTGTTCAAATTGGCGAGGAACGAGACACCTATTCATGATCCAAGGTTATTGTAACAATTCAAAATGAATAATATTGTATATGCTTTATAAAAGTATGCAATTTAAATTAATATTATTCAACTTATTCTTAATCAAACATATGAAGTCTTGAGTAATGATGGTGTAACAGTCAATCGAAAAAAGCGAATTTGTTATGACTCACTCATAATTGTGTAAATCACCATTTTATCTTTTTAACATAAAAAGAACATAATTTATTTCTACCAACTTTCAACAGAATCTTGGTCCTGTTCTTTACTGAGATTTCATCAAGAGTTTTATGGCAGCATTAAAACAGTGGGTTTCTCTTTTGTTAATTGTACCATGTTGTGCCTGCAAGAGCTTTACGATAATATGATCATAAATATTACTATGACAATCTCGGGACTCTAGGGTCCCAATCCTTTGAAAGGCGTGCGAGGAGCCGAAGCCCCCGCAAAGGCCCCGATAAGCATGTAATATAATCATATTATTATTATTGTTTTACAAATCTCTATATTCGGATCAACCACCGCCAACCATCAATACAGAATACGATATCTCTGATTTCATCCCCCCAATAAAAGGTTATGAAGTGCATGAAACACTTACTACTATGTGCTACAACAGAAGTCCTGGGGAGGATGAAATCACTACCGTAGCCTTAAAAATTGGCTCTCAGACTCTACTGACCCACCTGATTAACCTGCTCAACACTATAGTCCAGGCAGTAAAAGTACCAAGTGCCATGTGTCACTCAAACATTATTCTTTTGCGCAAGAAGGGTGATAAAAGTGGTATCGGCAATTACCGACCGATTAGTGTCTAACATCACTCATCTACAAAACATTAGTTAAAGTCAGATATAAAAGACTAGACGAAAAACTGGATAAACATCAGCTACTACAACTTTTCCACAACTGTAAACCAGATTATAGAAAAATACACAAAATTTAATATGCCATTATTATTTAACCTTCGTAGATAGTGTGAAGGCTTTCGGTAGTGTTAACCATAATAAAATTTTCAAATCTCTTGAAAACCAAAACCTAGAAATACAATATATAGACTTGTTAAAAACCATTTACTACAATAGCTCCACAAACATTAATTTAAATACTACAGGACCATCTTTCAAAATTCAAAGAGGTGTCAAGCAGGGTGACCCGCTCTCTCTCAAATTGTTTACAAGCACATTGGAGGAGATATTTAAGTCACTGGCAGTCTCATGGAACCCCAAAGCCATGGAAGTTGGCAACAAGAGGCTAACGAACCTCCGATTTGCCGAAACATAGACCTTTATGTCCCAACTGCTCAGGAACTACAAACAATGCTCCAAGAACTGAGCACGGCTAGCCTCAAGGTGGGACTCGCAATGAATCGGTTTAAAACCAAAGTGAAGTCCACCAAACGTATGGTTGAGGTAGATGGGCAGGAATTACATTATGTCGATGAGTACATCTACTTGGGCCAGTTACTATCTTTCAAAAACAGGCATGCAAGGGAAATCGATCGCCGTGCCGCACGGTGATCGATTTCCCAGTATCGAGAACGCCTCCAAAAGCTACTACATGGACCAGACGCTAATAAAGGGTGATCTGCCGATCTCCCTGAAGCAAAAACTTTGACATGTGTATCCTGCCCATCCTAACCTACAGTACTCAGACATTTCACTCGCCGAAGTGCAACAGTCTCGACTTAAGGTTTTCCAGTGAGCTATGGAGCGCAGCATTCTGGGCGTAAAGAGAACAGACCGAATACGGAATACCACGCTGCGCTCCAAAACGGTAATAGACGTGGGCTAAAAGGGTGCCAGACTCAAATGGGATTGGGCGGGTCACGTTAGTCGCATGCAATTTGACCGCTGGGCAACAGTCGCCACACAGTTCCTAAAGATAGAAGGCGCCGTCGAGCCCGGCCCAGAAAGAGGTGGCGAGATGATTTGGACGCGTACCATGAGGGATGGTTTGAATAGGCGCGGGAAAAGAATGTTTGGAAAAACGTGGGAGGAGGGGCCTTGGCCAGCAGTGGGTCGGCAATGGCAAGAAAAAATCACAAACGTACCTTACAAAACCACAACTATTCGATTCGGGCATCAAGTGGTTGTTTATAGCTATGCTGACCACGTTGCGGTTAACTTATACGAGTAACGAACGGAACCATTTTTTATAAGTTGCTAAGGCTTTCGTATGACCTCCCTCATCTGGCCATCTCGCCTTTTGGTAAGCGATGATGTGGTATTCTCTTTAGCAGCAGCATTCTTCCACGTCATTGTTCAAACACGATCATTTCATTAGCCTACTAGTCTGCGTATCGTATCGTAGCAGTGACCCGGCGCGGTCGATCGTACTGATAACCTTTCGATGACTGCGTGACGTTGTGCACAGTTGTGGCATGAGTGTCGACAGAATGTTCTAGAACTTTCTTGTTCTTGTCTGTTGTTGACACTTCTTTTTGTTCGGGTCGAAGGTTTTTTGTTCTTAATTTAAATTTTCTCCCACCAAATTTGCCTTGTTGACACTACTATAGAGGTATGCGGAACAGTGTGTAAAGTCCCGTTATATCCAATGAAAAGGGAGGATCGTCCGACCAGACTGGTGTGGTGGGCAACAACTCGATGATTGATGGATGTTGTCGGGTTGTTGTATGTGTTAAAATTGCGCAGAGCATTTTTTGTGATCTCTGTTTTTTTGTAGTTCGTATGTGATGGTATATCTATATTGAATTTTTAGTGTGACACTTCAAAGTATTCTTTGTATCTTCAGAATTAGCTATAAGTAATAATAGGTATCTTAGTAAGAGGTTACAGTTTACAGACTTAATTTGGACTTATCTATAGGCGACTGTAGTTGTATAATTTATGTGACGTGACAACGCCGTCTGACCTTCTCAATAGCTGGGTTATATCGATATCCTTCTAAGGTCTAAACTTCGGTTTGATACAACAAGGCTATGGCTAGTCGTAAAACTTGTAAATCAGTCCCAAAATTTGGATAAAATCAATCTTATCAATCCTAAAGATGACTACACATAACCCACGCTGTATTTCCCGTCCCATGTAAAAGAAGGCGAGCTATAAACCGAACTAACAATGTCTTTCCCCTTGTTACAGATGCGAGCCGTCCCGGCGAACGAGCGAGTATACACATTACGAACACGGCCACCATCGCTCCTCCCTCCTTCCCCTCTAAGCCTAGCCAGCTCCGGTGACAAATCCCTAATAGCCCACAACACGCATTCTCCCTCCCTCGAGCGGCCGGCGAGCCAGCCTTCCGTTCCTTCCACCACCGCTAGCTTCGTATGTTATGTTTGTGGGGTCAGCGCCCCCAGCTCGCAACTAAGACTGGTCTACTGCTGTCCTAATCCTGAAAGAGAACCTTATTACCCTTTTATAACGACGCTCAAACCTCATCCGGATGCCAGTCCTATTAGTCCACAAGGTGAGTCAGTTTTATTTGTCTATTGATGTTATCTGGATTGCTATCTGAAATGGGTGTCATAGATTCATTCATATAGGTCATCCGCAATCTATTTGGCTGGTTTGGAGTTGGCTGCAATGGTGCAGTAGTTAATCTCACACTGAAACTGCAGCGCGCCTCATGCGCATCGAAAAGCCTACGTTCAGCCCTGCCAAAAAGATTGGGGAATACTGTAAAATTTATCGTGGCGCCAGTGACAGAAAAGTTGAAAGGAAACCGTTTGTCCTGGTATGGTCATGTGATGAGGAGGAATGAAACGCATGTTACTAAAATAATTGTGAATATAAATGTGGATATCCATCCACATTTATATTCTCAACACAGGAGAGGGAGGGAAAGGCCAAAGAAAAGATGGATGGACTGTGTGAGGAGTGATGTGAAAGAAAAGGGAGTCAGTGATTGAGTGACGGGGGACAGGACGGTATGGAAGAAGAAAACGTATTGCGCCGACCACAAGTAACATGAGACAAGGGCAGGCAGATGATGATGACTGTAAAAGCTGGTTACGTTTACACCAACTGACTTCACCAAGCTGTTGGATCTCGTTGATCGACCAGGTCATACAGCTGTTATTAAGCCAATATCAAGTATCAGAAGCCAGCTGGTAGCAGCTGCAAGGAATTGGCAAGAAGATCCAGTTAATCTCGCGCGATTGGTCCGGCCCAGCAGCAAAATGCGTATTACATCAGGATTACATCATCATCACCAAAAGCAGCAATTCTTGAGATATTTATAAGTTGCTCCAACTGCAATGGTCACAACACTTTATAAATGGCATGAAGACTCGAAACAAACCAAAAACATAAACTTGCTTCGGGCAACAACATCTACAGTATTAGTCTTGATCTCATCACTCTGAAGTGTTCGACATCGTTGAACTTGATTCTAATGTTAGTATTTTACTACATTGCAGGCATGGTACAAATATGCGCGTCGTGTTACAAGAGCATCCCCCACAAGTACCCGGCGTACGGCGAGAACGGCGAGCCGAACGCTGCGCACAACAACACACACACCAACAATATTAGGTAAGTGTACAATGTAAAGAAGTTATGTGAAAACTGAAAGCTTAAATTTGCAGATTATTGAAACGTAACATGTTACACGCGTTGACACAAATGGGCTGAACCAATTAATACAACGCAACCAACTAAGCGAATTTTTTCAAAGTATATTGGATTTAGTGTTGCTTTTCACCAACCTGTGGCCTTAGTGCGAGTTTTAAAACGTCCTAGATCTCGTTAACGTAAACTACTGTTTGTACTAAAACTGAATATGCACCGCCTGGTGACAATAATAAAAAATCCCTTTTTTGTATAACATTGACATAGGTGAACGTATACGTTAACGCGAATCTGTATCTGGAATATTTTACAAACTCGTATTTAAAATTAAAGTAAATAAAAACTGAATAAACCAGGAGATTATTGTAACTAAAATAAATAATATTATAACAACATCACACAATATTACAACAATGTGAAAAAAGACAATGATTGTTACATATTGAAAACATATTCTTTCATACAATTTTGTTTGCACATTAAGACCTTGTTTTTTTTCAAAGCACAGCTGCTGATATAATATGGTGTTTGATTTATTCAAGTTTTTGCTTCCTAAACCTTGGTTTTCGTACAAATAATTGTCTTTTAATAAAATAACTACTGACGGCCTGGGTTCGATTCCTAGGTTGGACGCCAAGTTGTGCCCAGATTGATGGCTATAGGTTTTGCCCCTTATCTTCTTCTTTCGTGTCGAAAACTCAAACCATTCAGATTTTGTCCGACCAGTATGTAGCTACTCGGACAGCTCTGTCATTTGCTACGTTATAAATACGAAAGCCCGTAAGGTGCAGGTGGTCGGGCATGAAGGGCAGACAAGGAGGTGGGCTATATCTTGCGAAGGGGCCCCACACTAGCACTGTGTTTTGGATGGGTCTATGATACTCCATTTGGCCAGGTTATTTCTACAGCGGCCAATCTGGGTCCGCGATCGGTTTAGGGATTTCCAGATTGGCCACTGTAGTTCGTTAACAGGGGGCAGATGCTCTGCCGGAGTGATGAAGTGTGGAGTAGGGTGTGTATGTTACCATAATTCACATCTCTCGTCAGTTGCGCTGGCTTTCTTCGTCGTTCTTGTTTGTCCCTTATTAAATAGGACTTAAACAGAACTGTACTCAATTTTCTTACAGGTTTAAGCCGTACGATATCAAGTCCAGTTCGAGTCAGTCAAGTAAGCGCGCGTCGAACGCGTTATCTATCAGTCCGCAGAGCCAGATCGTGTCTGGAGAGAATGGCATGGGACTGTACAGGTCAGTGTTTGTTGTTGGATTTTATACTTAGTTTTGATTGTATTAAAGTTCATAATAGATCGAAAATTTACTGGATTTGTGTTGTTGTAAAACAACTTAAACAAAATGTGTTTAGAGATTATATTTGTGCAAGTCTTTAAATGTTAACTAACGCTGGCGATGAGAGGAACAGGCAAAGGGTTGTACACCAACACTTTATGCACAATAAGCTCTTTTACGAAACCATTAAACTAAGAAATCGAATCCGAGATCAAAAATATAAACAATGGTTTTGCCAATTTTAAATAATAACCTCAATTGTGCGTTTGCCGAAAAGCACTATGACATAGTGCTAAAATTGTAGGCATATCTCAAACAGTTAAAATGTAATATTGCACACAGTTTTCAACTTTAAAGTGACGTAAACTAGGATCCAGGAATAAAGAATAATGGTTTTAAATAAAATCGTGCAAATGCTCATGGCAATAAGGCAGTGGTCTTAAACATTTAGACTTCATTTAGCGTTTTCAACTATCGAAACGCCTCAGCTTCGCATGGGTGCTTTTTATTAATGAAATTAATGCGAATTTTCTTACAGACATACCTTGTCCTGACAATTATGAACAGAACAAAAAAGAAATCGGCTAAGTCGAAATTAAATTTAACCAAATCCAATTTCAAATCAAATTGTGTGTTTTGTTACCTACCCCTGAACTGCCACTTTGGCAATGACATTTTTTTGTTTACATTTTTGACTCTAATTTGATTTCTGGGTTTAGATAACAGAGTCCAAAGGTGGTCTGGATGATGATGGTCCTTCAAAACCATCGTTAATTTTATACTTTTTCGTTCCAGATGTTACGTCTGCGCGGGGCTATTCCCGCAGCAGTCGATGGAGTGGCTCTCAACGTCAGCGGAGTACATGAACTCGCACGCCATGCACTTCCCCTGCCTCGCCAGTGGCGGCGCGAGAGGCGGGAGAGTACTGGCGTGTAATCGCTGTGTGAGGCATCTGGCTAGGCAGTGGGAGCTCATGGATGCTGAGAGAGTGCCCTTAGAACATAGGAGGTGAGTTGGAAACAATATGCTCTCCCGAATGTATGCTCGCCTGGTACTTTTAGTTAAAACACCAATAGAAAAAAAATATAACAGGTTTTTTTAAATTATAAGCTTCTTTTTTAACATTTCTTAGTTTTATTACATTATCAATAATTATTGACGTCGTCATATTGCCCCCTCCTTTTGGCCCTGTTATCTGCTAAAAAGTACTAGGTTTGCATAGATTCAAGGAGGTACTGGGTTGCGTGGAACGTCACACGTTTGAATGAGGGGAACAAAAACAGTCTTTTAGTATGAACTCGAATGCCATGACATCCCCCCCTGCCTCACCAGTGGAGGGGGAAGATTGATGGCGTGTGCCATCTGGCTAGGCAGTGAGAGCTTGCTGAGAGAGTGCCCTTAGAACATAGGAGTTGAGTTTTGGCGATTACTACCTTAAAGCTGTGCTTGCCTCAAAAGGAAAAAGCGATTTAAAATAGGCTCTATTACAATAATGCCATCGTCATATTGATGAGTAGTAAAAGAACTTGGCAAAAATCATAACCACTCTTTTTGCTTTGCCGGGTAAAAAGTACTAGGCCAGCATATTTGTTCAAGATGGTCCTCGCTTATATGATGGACAGTTCCACGTTTGAATGAAGAAACAACACAGGAAATCGAAAATCATAAAACTCGTTTTGACAACGCCGCAGTTGGATAAAAAGTACCAGGCTTGCATACATTCAAGACGGTACTCGTTCGTATGATCCATCGCGTGAGTAACCGAGAGTTTTTAATAAAAGACAACTTGGCTGAAGGAACTCCTCCTGCCATTCACTTTGGGTCTGAAAATATTAGTTCGTGCCCCATCTTAATAACAATTTTTATTTGTTCCAGATACAATATTCCGTCGCCTCTGCCGACGAACTCGTCGATGAACGGCGAGCGAGTCATCCCCACCCCACCGTCGACCACGTCCGACCGGACCGTCGCTAGTAATAATGGTAACACACTGCTTTGTTACTGACCTTGGGTCGTTGGAATAAAGTCCAAAATAAATAACAAAACTAACGTAACTGGTTCTAGCCGGGGTAATGCTGTGTGTCATAAATCTTAAAAAAAAACAGTCGTAGTCATTTCTAAAAAAGTCCAGTCATCTTACAATACATCCAACACGACATCGAAGTCACACACGACGGTTATACATAGGCCTTTGGTATGTGGCAATTTGAAGGGTACAGGCAAAAAACGGAGGATGTCCTAAAAAAAAAGATTTTGAGAAAAACACAGTTAGTTTAGAGGTATGTTATTTTTATCCTCTTCTTTACTGGTATGTACCGGTATTTCATGGACATTCCCGGTTCTTTTCGCTTCGTCCATAAACAAAAATGTCTTTTTGGCGCCATACTTTTAGTTTTATATAAAGTTAGTGATCAGGAATAAAACTACCATAGATGAAGATTTGCTTGCCAATAAAAAATAGAAAAATGAAAACTTGCAACATTTCCTGTTCTTTGCCTGTCCCTTCATTTGTTAAAATGATTCGCTTTGCCACGTAAATGTGAGTATACACTAGAGCATTTTCGCGAACATTACAATGTAATATAACGTTCTTACTAACGTTACAATACAGACAAATGCTCAATTTCCAAAAGGATTTCCATGTAATGTGACATTCATGCGAATGTTCGACGCTGCTTTCGACGTAATGTTCACGGCGAGTGAGCTTTTACCTGTAACATTTCTTTGTACCTTGCGTTCATTATTGACCTCATAAAAAAAAATACTTCAAAACGCTTGTTGGTTTTTAAAATCAGGGTTTGACAAAACATCGAGCGTTATATTCGAAGTTTGGTTCGAGTAAAGTTAAAACAAGCGAATGTTCGATGTTCTGATAAAAGTTAATGCTCTAGCTAGTCTATACTCACCTATAAGTGTGGCAATTCGACCACATCATAAAATCTAAATCTAAGCGGAATTTACAGTGGAATGACAATATACATTCATCCAACCCCAAGCACCAGTCACGATATATATATAGATATAGAAGGCACATCTATATCTATACTAATATTATAAAGAGGAAAGATTTGTATGTTTGTATGTAACGAATAAACTTAAAAACTACTGGACCGATTTCAAAAATTCTTTCACCGTTGGGAAGCTACACTATTGCTACTTTTATCCCTGTATTCCCACGGGAACGGGCAATACGCGGATGAAACCGCGAGGCGTCCGCTAGTTCTATATAAAGAGCTAAAACTTACGCAGTCATAGACACGCTTCACGTACAAGCAAAGCGCACTCGTGCGACGTTTGACGTTATACGTACGCGTCTATGTGTGTGTCCGACTGTTTTCGCTCGGTGTATGTAGTCGGTCTTCGGTGGCTACCTAATTTGAGCTCATGTGTTGTTGTTGTTAATAATTTGTTGTGGTTGTTGCAGCATGTACGTCGATCTACTGCTTCCTGTGCGGGCTGCACTCGGACTTCACGTTGGCGCGCATCTTGTACGGCCAGCCGCAGGGTAACGCGCCTTACTTCCCCTGTCTGCTCACGCACCAGGTGAGAGAATAAATATCGCTACTTTGTTTGGAACTCAAGAGGAGAAACAGTGTAAAAAAAAATACAGCATTCATTTCTATCGTTTTGTTTAACATATCATCGACTCCTGCCTCAATGCAATGTTAACCTATAAAGCTTCGCTCCTAAGTCCTCGTTTCTGGAGATACGGCGCGTGCAGAGCAGTAGGAGTAGTGGTGCCCGCCACTGCGCCCGCAGCGGCTTCTCTGGCGTGTAGCGTAGCTTGAATTATCTTCTAACAGTACGATGATATTGTACTCCGTCTCCGCTGTCATACGGAGACAACGTTACGTCCACGATTTCCAAACAAAGATGGCTCTGCCTCGAGTAGAGTAACGGATATCGCCGCATGTTCGTATCGGCGCGTGCGCTTCTTCTCGAACACTCACACAACGTCATATGTTAGTATGTAGTTGTAGGAACACGACGCGCCCCCAGAAACGAGCACGTAGGCCCAGTTGTTTGATCCCTAGTTAACTCAACCATTGGTTAAATTATATGCTAACCAAAGGTTTCAAAATTCGATTAAATGCGTTTTGTCAAATAAGTTGTAGAGTTTAGTATTTTTTAACCATTTGTTATACAAACAACTGATGAATGAACGCGTTTTACCGAAATTTGTTAATAAACGCTTTTTTACCAAAATGGTTGAGTTATCTAGGGATCAAAACTGGGCCTTAACGTATGATATGGCAATATTTTAACAACACTATTGTCAGGAGTTGCGTTTGTGTCAGTTGTTGGACGGACTCGGGGACGTCCGTCGTCCCTCACACATCAGGACCCGAGGTGGCAGCACGTAGTGTAGCACGCGCGCGTCGTCGCGGGGGGTCTTACACCTCACTTCCTGACTTGCCAAAAAAATTAACATTTCCGGCTACATTGTTACAATAATATCTAGTCTAGTTTTAACTCTAAAATTTTGAGCAGACACAAATTCCAGTAAACAGTACTATTTGTTGGAATTAAAATGTATTAAACTGGTATTAATAATGTCGTCCGTTTGTTCCAGAGTCATCCAAACGCGGAGCAGTTGCGTGAGAACGGCTCGGCTCTAGTCTGTACCTTCTGTTACCATTCGCTGCTCAGCCAGTGGAGAAGGTGAGTACCGGAAACAATGCTTCAATGCGCTGAGCTTACCTTCCTAAGAGGCCGATGCGGCAATGACGGTCTTCCTAATAGGGTTTCTTGATACAGTAATCAACTCACCGGAAACCTTAAGAAATCAAAGTTTTACAGCGTTCTTATTGACTATCGATCGCACGAAGAAATTATGCGTTTACCATGCGCGATGAAAATACTGAATAGATCGCGCCATCATTCACAAAATTGATGTTGGATGATGTTTGACAGACATTAAAAGCTAAAGCTCAAATCCTTATCAATTTACTCCGTCAATTAGATAGCCTAAAAATATTGCACACGTATTTTTTCTTTTGCCACGTAAACAAACAATAACGACGATACAGTGCGTTGAAATAACATGTGACGTGACGTTGTGCTACTATTTATACTGACAAAGTGACGTCACAAGCCTCCACTCCTGAATTTTGATGTGCTTTATCTTTGTTATTTTTTATTTATTTGATAAAGCTAAAAATACGGGTCCAATATGATTTGATAATCTTACTGACGGACTAAACAGAATCTTTATTGGAAAGGGTCTAAGACTGTGATTTTTTGTGCAGATCTAAAGTACGGTACTTTGGGACACTTATAAGCTTTGTCCGAATACTAACAAACCTCAACAGATTTGCTCAGCAAAAATATTCCCAAAGAACCACTGGAAGTAGCCACACTGTGCTTCCATCCAATTTGCTAACAGATCCTCCTTATTGCAGGTACGAAGCGTTAGGCGGCTACCCTCCGGAAAGACGAGTGTACAATACGCACGACTACCACTGCCATCTGTGCGGCATCAAGACGTACAGGAAACGAGTTAGGGCGCTACCTATTAAAGTGAGTATTATATTATTACTAGCATTGCCCGCGGCTTCGCTCTCGTCAACTGGCTACCTACCTACCTATCCTACCCTACCTATCCTACCCTTCCTATCCTACCCTACCTATCCTACCCTACCTATCCTACCCTACCTATCCTACCCTACCTATCCTACCCTACCTATCCTACCCTACCTATCCTACCCTACCTATCCTATCCTACCCTACCTAACCTATCCTACCCTATCTATCCTACACTACCTATCCTACCCTACCTATCCTACCTATTCTATCCTACCTATCCTAACCTACCATACCAGTGGTGTCTCATCCCATACAAAGAAACTGTCCCGACGTGCTGTACTGATTATTTTTTGTACATCGATCGCGTTCGGTTCCGCTCCACGGATATAGATGGTGATATATATCTATCGCCGTGGAACCGCACCGAACGCGATCAATTTACAAAAAATAATCGGTATCGCTAAGCTCCATTTGCGATAACATTAGACGTTTAAATTAGCCCATTTTACAGCCCGATCAACTGATTTTGACTTCTATTGCGTTGGTGATACGACAAATGGTAGCTGTAGTAAACAGTTGGTTTTGGTAACAGGTTTATGCTTTTTTTCATCCTTATGTTTACGGGATAGAACTCAAAATCGGTTGAACGGACTGTAAAAAGATTTGGAAACATGTCTAATGTTATTTCAAATGGAGTATAGGTACGTCGGCACGGTTTCTTTGTATGGGATGAGGCATCTGTATGCTAGTATTATATTATCTGTGACCATACATTGTCTTTACCTAAAACTTGTTTACGAAAAAATAATACTGTAACATTGATTCCAACGTGGAATCTGGGTTCTGTCTCCAGATTGGCAAAGTTTTTGCGTTTATTTATTACCAATATCCCTGTTAGTAATAATTTGATTGAAGATTTGGAGATAGTAATGTTGAATTTTTTGTTTCAGGAATTCCCATTCTTAGTGCAAAGGCGGACTGAAAATTCATTATTATTAGAAAATGGCGATTATGCCGTAGTATGTTTAGACTGTTATGAAAGCTTAAGGTTAGTAACATTTTATTTTATCCAAACTAATATTATAAATGCGAAAGTAACTCTGTCTGTCTGTCTTTCTGTCTGTCTGTCTGTCTGTCTGTCTGTCTGTCTGTCTGTCTGTCTTTGCTTCACGCCTAAACTACTTAACCGATTTGTGTGAAATTTGGTACAGACATAGTTTGGAACTTGAGAATGGACATAGGATAGTTTTTATTACAAAAAATAAAATATAAAATAAAATTTATTCCGGACATACAGCGCCATCTATTGGTCAAGAGTCGGCATCAATTCAGTACTGAAAATTCATCGGAAAAATGTAAATAAATAGTAAAAAGGTATGAAAATATAATATAATACAACTTTTAGTACAAAGAAAATGCTCTAACGGAGTATAGATAATTCTATTAGTACTATATGTCGAGTTGGTGATCGCGCAATGGTGTCGATCGTTACACGAGTTCGGTTCATGTTATTGTTTTAATTCATCGGAAAAAAGTAAATAAATAGTAAAAAGGTATGAAAAATAATATCAATATAATAAAACTTTTAGTACAAAGAAAATGCCCGAACGGAGTATAGATAAATAATCCGAGTTGTCACTATGCTCGATAGATGGCGTTGGGATCGAAATAGATGGCGCTATGGTTTCGTTACACGCATTTGGTTGGATATCGGCCGCAGAGCTCATTATGTTGATTTTTGAAGAGTTCGCTAGAATATCTTCCACATTTCATTTTTGAAGAGATCCCGCGAGATCGGGAACTATGTGGGTAAAACCAAAATTCTGCCGGAAGTCACTATTCCACGCGAACGAAGTCGCGGGCAAAAGCTAGTTTATTAATAAGATCAGAGTAACTGTTTAATTTTTGGCTTGCAAGATTTATTTATTAAAATTTTATGCATAAGTACAAAGGCGGACGTAATGCCTTAGGCATTTTCTACCAGTCAACCTTAGGGTGGTGCAGAGATAAAACAAGGCAGGAGCAACTAAATGATAGGATGAATAGAGAAAAAATACGAAAAAAAAGGAATATTTTATATATACTTAGATACATACATATAAACAATGTTATAGAGAATCCGAAACGAACAAATCAATTTTGTGATGATTCTGCAAACTTCTTGCGAATGTGCTCACGTGCCTTCAATTTGAAAGAGAACCGACTGGTTGCCATCTGGTTGGCATCTGATATTCTGAGGGAGCGCATTCAAAAGAGAGATAGCCTGGCCAAAGAAGGATGAGTGGATAAAACCTCAGCGGTGAGAGGGACATTAGTGGACAAGATTTGACTTTCATAAAATTAAATAAAAGCTTGTAAGAATATGTACGCATGTAGCTTGAATTGTTACAATGAACTCACATGAGCTCTTAGCGTTATGCTGGCTGTGATCTCAAGCCACGGTAACACGCGAGCGGCGGAGTATAATCCCCGGCACGTAAGTTGGCAAGAGTCGTTAGATGCGCAGAAGTCGTTTTTAGGTATCTTTGGTAGAAAAGCGGGGCGCGAGGAACTTTGACACAAGAATCGAATGACTAATCGTTTACGTTCCACGTTCGCGTCCACGTTCCGTTCGCTCAATATGGTGGTTGGTCAGTTCGCGAAATATGCGCGAACTTACCCCTACTATGCGAAACCTTGCCAACTTACGTGCCGGGAGTTATACGCTACTACTCCGTCACGATACGCACGACGTCCGCTCGGATGGTCGAACAGCACCGTAGGAGTGGTGCGGCTTTCAAAACGGCATGGCACTAAACGCGTGGGAGTCATTGCTGATATCACATAGTTGGAATCGACCTTTTTACAGATAATAATTGTCCGGAAAAGTATTCTGTAAGGTTTTCCTGTAGTGCTAGTATTAACAAGCTGTGTGTTGTCAGAACGCAGGCGCAGGACTACGAGCGGCGCGGTGTGCCGGTGGACAAGCGCGAGTACAACTGGCTGCAGCAGCCGCCGCCGCCCGAGGACTCCGCCGACGTCACTATAGCGAGGCTACCCTCTGGAGACCGCTCAGATAAACTGGTGAGTACTGTCTGAACACTACTACTACGAGCGCCAGTAACTGGCAGTAGGTATATAGGAGAAAATCAATTTGCGTAGCCTTTTCGTCTAGGTATTAGATATTAAAACACTCGTGTGATACTATTATCACACCAGGCTTTGCCTCGTGTGATAAACCCACACTCGTGTTTTAATAACCACTATTATATGACCGTTACATAAACTATTGTTACTCTATCGCGGAGTTCTATTTCAAAGACTGTCTGTAATTTTAGCGTACAGACAGGCAAGTATTCTCATTACACTATAATTTTAACATTAATCTTTTAACAAAACACGTGTCGTAATCGTCGGTATAAAATTTTCAACCTTCCTTATCTTTCTTATTCAAAATCTGAATAGTTGCGACTATAGTCTGAGTTAAGGTGAACGCCCACCTAGACGCACCGCTGGAGCCGCACGTGCCCCAGTTATTGCATTTTATAAATCTTTATATGAAATCGTATGCAACCACGCTTACCAATCCGCGCCGCATGACACGCATTTCACTCGTGCGGTTCGTTCGTGCGGGTGACGTCATCAAATTCGGCTCTTTCAATGCTTGCGGCGAGTGCGATGCGGGCGGTGCGGAGACGTCATCCGTATAGAAAATATTAATATAAGATGTAGAAAAGTGGTCACGATGACTGCGGTGCGTGGGGCTCCTGCGGTGCGTCTAGGTGCGCGTTCACCTTTAATCGATACGGAAGAAGAAGAACTTGCCTAATACGCCAATTTTTCCCCAGATACCTCAATCCTTGGTGATGTCGCGCGGCAGCTCGAAGCGGAACAGCCCCAAGCAACCCAGTTCAGCACTCGCGGACCGCCGGCTCACGCCCAACAAGATCGAGAAGCCTGATCAAGGTATGTTCCACTTATTTTAGAACTAGGTTGAGACAATAATAATGAAGGGAAACTTATAGCCAGAACGGGAAGAATATATGACCCAAATACCCTGGTTTTGATGACAACAGTTGAAGAGACCGCGACCCAGACAGGCATCGGCCCTAGCGGACCCCGTCAGTTTTTGCTGACATCTCTTTGAGGCGCGCCGTCGACTCGGGTCTGGTTCTTATTGGACGACAAGCTACCCATTACTTGCCGTCCGCAAGCCCGCGCCTACGGCGGCCAGGAATCGGCTTGCGACTCCCGACGCCCAGGGTCTCCTGCGGTGGCTTGGGGCGTGAGGGCGTCTCCATTGCGTCTCCCTCACGAGTTCCGCCTCCTCCTTCGCGAGCATTACCGCTTCGCAGGAAGCGACAACTTCCCATTCCCTGTCGCCCCGTACCATGGCCTGAAATCGTTAGTGCGTGCCTAGTGGTCCGTCTGTCGGTCAAAAACCGCTGTACGCTGACATGCAACGCATCAATAACGTGTGTTCAAGCTCGCGTTGAAAACTACTCATGATTTATATAACTATCACGGCACTATGGACACATTTTTCAAGTCTGAACAACTTTTATCGGAAGAATAAGGCTGTCTGAAATATTTGCTATTCAAAACAAGTCAATCCGCCATTTTTATTCCTCGAGAAAAAGTCTGCCATAAATTTATTTATTCTTATTTTAATTATCATAATAAATTGCCCAACCAAAGTTACCGACATAGCCCGAAGAATTGCCAAACTTAAGTGGCAGTGGGCAGGGCACATTGCTCGCAGAACGGATGGCCGATGGGCCGGAAAGTTATGGAATGGCGACCGCGAACCGCAAGACGATACGTTGGAAAGCCTCCCACTAGGTGGACTGATGACCTGGTTAAGGTTGCGGGAAGGCGCTGGATGCGAGACGCACGGGATCGGTCAATGTGGCGACGCCTGGGGGAGGCCTATGTCCAGCAGTGGACGTCTATCGGCTGAAATGATGATGATGATGAATAAATTGCCCAAATATAATTATTTTTATGCATGAATGTGAGTGAAGCAAAAGAAGTATGTAAGGATCGTAGCAGGTGGCGTTCTGTAGTTTCTGCCTACCCCCATGGAAAAAAGGCGTGAGTTTATGTATGTATGTATAATTATTTTTAATGCAATAAATACTCAAAACAAATTCTTAGAAAACAAAACCGGAAATTCTTTCCAACTCATTCACCCTGACGCTTCACATCTCAGAACCTTTTAAAAGGCCCTGCGGCAAGCCCAAGGCTGTAATATGGCGCATAACAATATCGCCGCTAAAATGGATAACCACCTGTGGATGTCCATAAAGTGCTTACCCTCTGCGCCAAGATTCGTCAGAGAGTAAGTAGGAAGAAGTTTTGGTAAGGGTATTTTGCCGACGTCGAGGGTGCTTCTTAGAGGCAATGGACGACGTGTTATATTAAATTTGAAATTGTTGTGTATATTAAAATTCGTGTTGACTCCTAGCTATAATACTCGTCTGCGTTTATGTGAGGCTCTTCATACTTTGATTAACTGCTGGATTGTAATTTAATTATTTAATCCTGTAAACTATGATTTCGAGTGTTATGTGTATTATGTTTTCAACATAAAAAAGCAAATTTCCGAAGAAACTATGAAATAATTTTCATAATTCCTTTTTTTTAATGAATTTAGGCTTTCATTAAGTAGTTGTAGAATGCGCGTTTAACACGATTTTTTTTGTACCCGGCTGAGTAGGCACAAAACTACAACCTCACAAACAACTTACCCCATCTGCAATCAACCTACTCTCTCCCCCTTTCCGCCCCACCGGTAACAATACACCATCTTAAGTGCGCGGTGGTATCGCTGAGTACCCTCACCCACCCCCTTGCCTATGACGTCATCACCTCACCCAGCGTCTTTTGTAAAAGTTCCGAGCGCGCACTTTATTACCCTTTGTTCATGGTATAGGAAAATTACTTAATTCTCGAATAAGACTTTTTCTTTTTTGGGTTACGTAGGTTTACAGAAGGTCGAAAGTTGAGTTGTGTTTTGTAATTCTGGTTACTGAGATGAAACATTTTTGGGCGAGGTTAAGCAACACTTGCCGAGGTCGGTCCGTGAAAGGGTGACCATCTTTACTTAGCGAGATTCCTCTGTACCTCGGAAACCACGTTAGGGTGAGGCCAAACGAACGTAATTTTGTGAGTCGCGTAAAATGCGTCGCGGAATTTACGCTGCATTCGGTATCATACTAATACAGTCCTGTTTGTGCCACACAGCGAGGCAAAATGAGTTGTCTGCTGACTCACACACATTATTTCAACAGAACTGCGCTCGAGGTGAGCGAGAAACGAGGCGGGCGTCAGCGCCCCGTACAAACGTAGAATAGCAACTGAAATTACTTCCGCCCGTCTGGCAGCCTAACCGAATTTCAGTTGAACGTAAATATCGCGAATCATTAAACACACTCACACAAATTACGTTCGTTTGGCCTCACCATTAAGCCTTTTCCGGTCGTATGCAATTTTTCTTACAAAACATTATTGCTTGTATAAAAAAATATATTTTACATATAAAAACTTATTGACGGTTGTTGTGCACTTTCGATTTGACAACAGACTAACTACAGGCTTGCTGAAACCGGGGGGGTGTATATCTGGCCGTACCCTAGGGATTTAGATCTGTTGTTAACCTTGTTGATCGACAAATTATGAGCATGAGCTGGTCAAGGCTGCAGGAGTCCGGTGGATGAAAAACGCACATGATCGATCAGTGTGGCGACGCTTGGGGGAGACCTATGTCCAGCAGTGTACGTCTTTCGGCTGAAGTGAAGATGATGCTGTGAGCATGAGCTTCCAAAAACGAATTTTTAAGTTCGCCTACCTCATCAAATATGTTCAATGAAATATGTCTCTTATCTTTTGTTCAAACACATTGACCGAAAATGTAATCATTTAAATACAACAAACAAAAGGTTTTTCCTATTTACCAATGTTTCCACACACACGCCTTTCACATTAGTCCCAATTTCAACCTTAACTCGGTGTGATACGGTTGGATTTTTGCTGTGAAAGTTGTGGCATAAGTCCTTTGTGTTTGGTAAGTGCTATGATGACGGGAGGAAGTCTGGATAACGTTACATATTGGTATTTCTCGTATATTGTGTTTAGTTTGGTGTCGAACATAAGCGGAACGCGATTTCAAGCAATCTTATTGTTGCTAGGGAGAGTATTTGCCTGTGGGCTGTTTTGTATTTTTTTTGTATTGGCGCGGTTTTTGAAGTAGTTGGACCTTCTCGTTCTTGAGGAAATCTTTAAGTTACCTTTTACTGTATACATTATGAGTGCATGCCTTTCTGACGGTCGTAACAGGTGACCTAACCTAAGTGTGGAGATCCACACATAAGTTAAGTTTCTTGTTGATCTAACCGCTCAGTCAGCCTGCAGCGATCCGTCCTCCAATGTAACCGCTGAAGTGCATTCGTGCGTACGATCTGCTTCACCGACAGTAAGGTCTAGACAACTGTCTGTGACTTGAATGGGATTGTCATGGTCCATTAGAAAACCAGCGTCAGTCAGCAATAGTCTGTCTGACTTACCGCTGAAATGAACTTTAGGAAACCGCCGAGAGGCAGACACTCTGATTTTAGCATAGCATATAGTAGTCACAGCCTCACAGCGGCTCTTTGTGTCTCTGAAGTTGGCTCTGCGAACCATTTGGCAAGAAGCAGTTTGTCATCGAGTATACTGCATAGAGTAAGCGAGATAGGACGATGCGTAAAACGTAAGCGAGTGAAAGAGGCAGTTATACAATGCTATCTTCACCTTCAACATTGACACAAAAAAAGGATAGTGCGCTGTGTCTTGCAGCCAACTTCAGAGACACAAAGATCCGCTGTGAGTATTATACCAATATTTTAGTATTAATTCTGTGCGTTTTTCATGTACTGTTTTTAATTAGTTCTTTCTGAGCTCTTCTCAATAGCCTATGGAAATCTTATACATTTGCGACTTTTCTATCATCGTCAGCGTTAAAAGAATTTCACCATGTCCAACCCCTATGTCTGCTTTGAATTGTAATTTCGCTGCCTCCCCTCAAACTAATGTCTTCACATAAGATAAGTCACCTGTTGCCAACTCTCAAAGAGCCAGCCTCCATCGATCCATTTGGTGCTATAAAATACTAATTAACCGCGTCACCGTCAATGTCTTAAAACTTCCGTGGGCAGGCGAGCCGCGACAATGCGACATCCTTTATTCCTTTTCTAATGAAAATTTATAAATGTCACAATAGTTTGTAGAATAATTTCGATGAACATGGTAGTCGCATCGCATTGTCTTATTGTTCATTCATTGTCTTGGAGTTCTTTTTATTTTTGGATATCGCTGCACAAGCTGAGATAGGAGCCTTTTTGGTCTAGACCGGGTTTTTCATTTTTATTATTGTTTAATGTCGTGCTTATTTCTCGTGTCTCCTGTGCGGGTCACAAATAAATATTTTTTCTTTGTTGTTGTATTGTCGCCTCGTGATCTTTAAAGTGCTAACTCTACGGCGGCGTACTTCAAACTACTCCGCTCACATAAGTTAAGTCACCTGTTGCGACTAAACTGTCAGACAGACGGTCTCCATCGATCCGCTTGCTGCTATAAATTATTCCGCCGCGGAAGTGACGCGGGCGGAGTTGATCCGCGTCAACGACAATGTCTGCTGTGAGGTGTAAACGGTTCGGTACAAACTGGCTGTCGGTATACCTATATACTACATAATATATGTAACTTCACACGTGTATTTACCGAAGGGTTTGGCAGGGGTGGTTATGTTACAAGGCCCATGGTACTATCTCTGTTAATAGTGTATAATATTTGGATTAGCGAAGGATCCTTTTGTTATTAATCGAGCGGGATTCGTAGTCAGCTTGGCGGCTAGACATTAGTCCAATAGTGACTACAAATTTCAAACCATCACTGGTTTTTAGCCGGTGTTCGAACACAATTTCAAACTGGGAGTTGCCTTTACGATTTAAAAAAAACCGGCCAAGTGCGAGTCGGACTCGCGCACGAACGGCGGCGTCTTAGTAATAGGGTACCGTTTTACCCTTTGGGTGCGGAACCCTAAAAAAATATTGACGTAAACTGTCCCACTGCTGAGGAAAGCCCTCTCCCAAGTCCATCCAGGAACCTTTTCCGCATCACCTTACAGTTTCTTATAAAAAAAAGATACTGTTGGCCAAAAACATCAAAGGACTACCACACAAAGTTTTGTTTTGCATGTCCTGAATAGTATAAGTACCTACATTAAATTAACCTCCTCAATATCATCTTACGCTACAAAATTCAAATCTGAATTCATCATTAGTAAGGTACAAAGATTAGCACCATCTCAGTAAGTAAGACATTGGACAATGGCTTCGAGTACTAATTTGAGGGTCTGGCAGACGGAGACTCGTCAAAGCCCGGATTATTGGAAAGCCATTTGTGGTGTTGCGAATGGACGGGGAGGGGAGTGAGGGTGTGGTCACTGTTATAGCGGAGATTCGGAGTGTAGGGCGGCGTGTCAGTAATTAGCCGTTAATTTTTATTAAAGCCATCACGGCTCGTAGTCGGTTAGATTTATTCCTATATTCATGGAGTTTAGGCTCATTCCCTCTCATAGAGAGACCTCTGTCCCAGTAGTGGGAAAATTAAAACGTTGATCATGCGTATTAGTCTGTCTTTTCTGAAAATCAGTGCCAAAGATTTGAACTTTTTTACTACTACTGCTGCGAAAAACAATTAATTTTGAATGCAATAGATGTATGGCAAAGAATTGTGGTAGAACAAAAGTATCCTACATTATAACTCCAATCAATAAGCATATCATGTAAGAATCACAAAGAAAATAAAGGTTATTTAGACAGGGCGTAATAAATATAACTTGACTCTCGGGCTCTTCTGAAAGTTGAGTATTTTTTTTATTAAAACTTGAGATTATAAACATAACTGTACAAGGCAGACTTGCCATGCCATGAGCCTGGCATAAACCTACCCTTTCGCCAACGTTTTGTTTACCATAATTTTCTTGTTCCCCGCTCCGCTTATGAAACCGCTCTCACTCATCCCCCACGCTTATCACTGAGCTATAGACAATAGACAAACCGATTGGAAGCTCTCGGTATTTTCTTTGCTGCCACACAATTGTGATTTGTCGGCGACGACGGGATTATACAAGATATTGTTAATTAGGCCACTTCTCTCGGATTACCTGAACAAAAGATTGTTTTACCTTTTATTTATTTATAGACTCATTTGTTGGCAAATTGTTAGGCGTTATTGTGTTTTGGTATCTGTTTATTCGTGTATCCTCGCATTGTACGCCTGGCAAATACTACGGTTGGTTTGTTCCAGAAATTACTGTTGGTGTATTTAGTTTATTTGATTACTGGCAACATGAATTCAATAAGTTATCAACACAATGGAATCTGTGGTTTTGATATGGAATATCATCATCATTGCAACCTGGAATCACCCACTGCTGAGTATAGGCGTCCCCTTTATTCTGGCATATTTTATCTTTATTTATTTTTTAACTTTGTTTCACACTAGGATTTTTTCCTGTATCGTGGGTGCGTTTACAAACATTTCAACTCACCCAAACCGGCACAACTATCTGTAGGCTATACAAATACTTGTTCCGTGCGGAAATCAAAACCGCGACACGTAGCGCAGCAGCCGATCGCTCAACCACTACGCCATCGTCTCGTTCTGTGCGTTCCTCATCCAGGTGTTTCTTGTGACTCTAACGATCCTCTGTAACTAATCCTTTTTTTTTTCTTAGTTTATAATTTATTAGGGGAGAGAAGATGATCTTATTTCATTCAAAAACCATTCATATTCTATCAAAATTTCAACATCATCAAAAAATAGTTTCCAACACAAAACGTATCAGTTTTAAACGATATTCCAACCCCGCAGTCACGTAGCCACAAACCAGTAACGGTATCCGCGAGCGATCTGGGCGCGAACTTACCGATACACACTGGAAATAACTTAACACTACCGTTGTATACTCGCCTTACTAGCGCGAGTTTCTGGCGCGAGCTCCTTTTGTGGGTGACTGGTACAATTACTGGCGCGAGTCACAGCAACGAGTTACTAGCGCGATTTACTGTCTCGAGTTACTGCCGAAGTTAAAAGAGCGTGTTAATGGCCCGAGCTACAAAAACTTCAACATCATCGAAAAATAATTTTCCAACACATAACATATCAGTTAAAACGATCGAACTTCTTCTTTTCGTGTGAGGATGTGGTCACCTCTGGTATCAGAGTTAATTAAATCGCCTCTGGAAAACCCCACAGGCCTCTGACTTGGCTATTTCAGACTTACATTAACTATATAAGTCCAGGTTTCCTCACGATGTTTTTCTTCACCGTTGCCTGTGATGTCCAAGATAAACTTAGAAAGTACATATGATTTAAAAAGTCAAACTGGTACTTGCCCGGATTTGAACCCACGACCTCAAGCACGACAGGCGAGGTCTTAGCCACGGGGCCACCACGACATTATAGCATATGTAGCCATAAACCAATAACGCTATACGTAAACGTTCCGGGCGCCAACATACCGAGACACACTGCAAATAACTTAACACTACCGTTGTCCACTCGCGTTACTAGCGCGAGTCACTGGCGCGAGCTGCTGTCACGAGTTACTTGTGTGGGTGACTAGTGCAATTACTGGCGCGAGCTACTGGAACGAGTTCAGTGTGTGGGTGAATAGTGCAAATACTGGCTCGAGTCATTGGCGCGAGTTAAAGCTCGTGTTATTGGTACGATTTATCAGTGGTAGTTACTAACGCGAGTTACTGACATTAATGTTGAGATAGAGAACTGTTTGTTATGTTATGAGAGAAGCGTATAATTGAAACCTAATTTATTCATGAATGCAAAACTAATTCCATCTGTTGTCATAGCCCGCTTAACAATGCAGAATTTAATAAGCTGTGCAACTTAGCAAGTGATCGTTTGACTTGGAGAGTTAAATCTCTCTTATTTTAGAATAACCCAGTCACTAGAGCTAGTATTAATTGTTAGTTCAACTTGTCCCAGTAGATGGCGTTAGTTTCAATGCAGGTTTTAGAGATAATAATAATGCTGGTAAAGTAACAATATTTTGTGAATCTATGTAGTGCTATTTGTATATTGCTGCTATTAAATATTTGTTTGCGGTGTAGTTGTGTTAGATTGAGGCTGATCCAAAGTTCTTTTTAAGTCAAAGTAAGCTTTGGATAGTTTGCTGATTTTTATGTGTTACCCTACTATTTAGTTTATTTTACCTTATTTACAATGATGTCTGAACTTCTTTCCTTCAAGTTCTTTTTCACTTGGAGAAGCTTCTAATCTAAACGCTTGTAAACCACTTACAATCAACCCTATGATTAGTCGCAACTATAATGAGGGTAGGGTTCCTGGGTTTCCCGTACTTACCACACTCTTAAGTTCTTAATGGGCACGTTTGGCTTCCCACGGCCCGTGCTACCCGAAGTTCTTCGTATGCGTACATTATTTAGTGAGCGACCGTTTATTGCCCACGTCCGAGTAAGAGGGACTTTGTAGACATATAATTAGCGTAGCAGGTCATGACTTTGATTACTGGAAATTTCTGAAACGTTGCTGGGAAAGTAAGTCTGATTAATTCATGGGTTAGCTTTGAGTGATGCTCACAAAACTGTAGGTAATTTATCTATGTACTAGCTATGCCCGCGGCTTCGCGCCCATCAACTGCCTACCCTACCCTACACTACCCTACCTTACCTACCCTATAATATAGATAAGTTAGATGAACCATCTTATAGATTAGCTAAAGTGCACACATCACACAATAGTTAAAAGCACACTTTGTAAGCAAGCATATTACAAATTAGATGATTATATTCAAGATAAAAATGCTTGTAAACATGCTGGTCCTGCTCCATAAGGCAATCTTTAGTGGAGACAAAATCAAACTGGTCAATTTGTATTATATTCATAATTATAGAAACGCTTTTTTTCTATGTTATTTTTTCTTCTCTTTTTATTTGAAATAGTTTGACTCGTTCACTGTTCCATTGTTGTTGAATTAGGTAATTTACCTATGTTTGCAATATTTTTAAGTATGTGAGAACCATGTTCCTATTTATCAAGTGAAGGAATTTACCATTTAATGCTTGTTATACTTTATACCTATATGTAGAAAGTATAGTAGTTCTGGGTGCATCGTTCTCACGTATATGAATTTATTCATAAGCATTTATACATGTAAATATTGTAAAAAACTTATTTTTTTGAAAGAGTAAGTATGGAGTTTCTTGTGCGTTCTTCTCCATAACATGCTACTTTTCCGAATGTACGATAGAATCAATTTTTATTACTTGATAATTGTTAACGTTCAAAAGTGCCGCTTAATGACCCAGTTGAAATAAATAAATTTGATTTTGGCTTTATCCTACCTACCCTACACTACCTACCTACATACCTATCCTACCTACAAATCCACCCTACCTACATATCTACCCAACCTACATACTTACCCTACCTACCTACCTATTATTTTATTTTTCTTTATTTTTTCCATCTAAGAACATTCTCCTATCAATAACAAACACAACAAAAAAATAATTAGCGAAATCAGTAAAGCCATTCTCAAATAAAGCGTGACATGAGGCCTTAGTGCGAGTTTTTACTCACGCTCACTCGTGAAACGTAAACGATCTCTTATGTCAAAATGTATACAAAAAAAGAGGTTTCTCCTTACCGTCCCCAGACGGCGCTTATCCACTTTCAATACAAATTGATGTTTACGTTAACGCGATTGAGCATGAGTAAAAACTTGCACTAAGGCCTCTGGAGAAATAGGGGCTCATCTATATATATATATAGATGGATATTATGAATCATATTATTGTGTGGTACAAAGGAAAATTTGTTCAAACTTTTTTCTAATCACCTGTATTGCCTGGGCAAAGGCTTTCCGTCATTCGGCATTAGGGTTAGCCTAAGAGAACCGCAGTGTGATCAGATTATAGTTAAAAGAACCCCATTTCTGACATGCTAGGGTGTACCTACTGTGAATGAACCGACCGTAAAAATCTTTTGTTTTCGACAAGTAAACAAACCGTTTCAGTCACGTGCCCACGTTGTGTAACACCCCTAAACCAGTCCATTTGTTACGCTAGTGGCGCCGCCTAACGGTGAGTAGCACTCGACAGTTTGAACAAATACGGCTGCAGGGTAGTTTGACGTGACTCGTGCTCCGGCGGAATGTACTGCGGCTTTTCTGTTAGGTGATCCATTGCGATTTTGATTATCATTTGTAGCTGATGTGTATGGAAATGCTCTAGTTTATGAAATCTCGTAATATTCCCAAACAGGCCCATTTACATACGTACACACAGAAACTTCAGAACGACCTGCTACGATTCTCCTTTTGCTTCATTTACATATCTAAATACATCAAGTTATACCCGCACAACGGTTTTGAGTTCCATTATTCACGTTATAAGATTTTTCTTATGGTAAAGAAAAATTAAAGCCTTCTGGTAACGGGATTTCTATTAACGACATATTTTCTAGTGTGTGCTTATTTATATTCCTATACGATGTCTTAACAACCAGTTGTTTTAGCCTTTACTGTTCATTGACATCGTAAAGAAAAACAAAGACAAGTTCAGTTACGATACGACTACGAATATTCTGTAATACATTGGATCTTTTGTCAAGAATAATTTAGTTAAGTAATAAATAACACTATAGACAGGTTATTATATACTGCAAACGAAAGCGGTTGTTTACTGCCGCAAGTCATCGATATAAAAGCCGCGTTTCATCGAAGGCTCCGCCGCTGCGCGGAAAACAATAGTGTCAAGTGTTACGACCATTAGTTGTATACTGCCGTACTATAAGTTACCAACGCCGTCAAGATTCAGCTGTGCAAAAGGGATAGTGCTCTTCTTCCTATATGGCTCCGTTTCTCACTCACAGAGGAACCGTGGTAGTTTTGACACGTCAGAGTAAGGTCCCTAAACGTTGCGGCTCGGCTGTCTTTGAATTGTATGGCAATAATGGCTTTCGATATTCAAGAGGGAACTGTTGCTCTGTTATAATCAGGGTTTCTTGATTAAAGTAGATTATACAATATCCTATCTGTCCAGCGTTAGATTGGGGTGGACTTCCAGTCTAATCAGATTCAGCTGAATACGTCTGTCTGTCTAACCTCTAGAACCAAGTATTACAAGCAGATTACAAACAAGAAAGAAAATATTAAGACTCCTAACTAAAGGCGGTCAAATAAATTCTTTAAAACTTAATTTTCCTGTATAAAACCTTACTTACTAACCAATATAATGAATATTATTAACCCAGTTATAATAAAAGCAAACAATAAAATAACACCTGAAAATGAATAACGCTCTCGCACTCCACAAACAATTTAAACTTTCCGACAAACTGCCCATTCCAATACATAGCTCGTACGAAGCCTAACTGGCGCCCAGCGCGGGGCACCTGTCATGTGTTGTCCCGCTTTTGTTTCTACCCGCACTGACTTGAAGAGTAATTCCTGTTGCCTGATAGCTCACGTGCGACGCTTGTTTGATAGTTTGGAGCTGTAATATTACTTACTAGCTCAATTTGTCAACTACCCTTATAATAACATTGGTATGTTTATGAAGGTAGTTGATGAAATAGGCAAATTTGTGAACTGTAACAAGTATACAGGTTGCCTGTAGGGGTTAGTTTTTTTACAGCTTTCATCTGATGTTTTTACCCATAAGGGACACATGATCGATCCACTCTCAAACCCGTTGACTGTATGTTCGTGGCATTTTATGCCCCTACTCTAAAATTACTTCTAAAGACTACCCTCGTATAAAATTCAAGCTACAATAGTAGAGTTAAAAGTCTTGTGTGCTCCCCGAGTGGAGTGTCGCTTTGTACGGCCACCACTCGTCCGCCGATGTTTGTGATAGCGACCGCGCTTTGTCGTGAGTCGCAAGTCGCAACCACTTGTCGCGCGCATCTCTTTGAAGTCTGGACGTCAAAACTAGAACGACTTTCTGCAAAGAATGTATCGCTCAAAAGAACATCGTTATGGAAGAAGAGATGAGATTGTGTTGTTCATTATGCTTACTTAATTATAATTATCTTATGTGTAAACATGTTGTTGAAAAGTTAAGGGTTCAATTTCATTTCAAAGTACCATTATACTTAACAGCACGTTCTATAGATTAATTTATCATGTAACTTTATAACTTCATCATTTCATTAATTTCCAGAGTTAAATGATTGACCGTTCATCCACTCCCTCGTATTGAAATCCATACAACGCAATCCAATCAGCATCTAGGTATATCTCATGTTGCCTAGCAACGGGGGCAACCAACTCATACACAATACATACGATTCATGTACACAGGAAATTGGATTCAGGTGAAAGCTTCGTACATTTACACTCGGTAATTAAAAGTTTCAACTGATGCTTTTTCGTGATTCTCGGTTTTCGGAAGATTTTAATGAATATTGTGATAAAGGATTTCGTTCGATCCCAGTTGGGCGCCAGTAACTTTTGTCTGAGTCGAATTCCCAGAACTTGTGTCTCCTGTGATCAAAACTTCAGCTAATCGCCTGAAACATTTTTTTTTGCCTTTGTGATATTTATTTTGTAAATCTTTATTGTTTCTGATTACAGTGTCTTATTCTTTATTGTACGCAAAACATAGAAACATAGAAATACAATAGGACAGTTTATGTACAAAGGCGAGCTTAACCCATAGTTGGGTTCTCTAACAGCAAACCTCAGTTGCGTAGAGAAATATGCATTTGAGGATAGTACATCCATGTGCACAACAAAAGCTTATTAAAAACTCTTAACCATTTTAAATACTTACTCACTAAATAAACTAAACAAATACGTGTGCAATACACAAAGCATATACATAATACATACCTATTTATTACAAAACTAAAATATTACAATTGTAAATACACAAATTAATGAGTCATGTTGACAGGAAATATTCCCTAATTCTTCTCTTGAAAACCTCCAATGAAGGGCTATCCCGTGTAGAGTGTGGAAGAGTATTCCAGAGGCGCACAGCGCGAACAGTAAAAGATCCACCGTAACGACTTGAACAGTGCGAAGGAAAACGAAGGAGAAGAGATGATGACAGACGACAAGGTTTTCCTCTCGGAACAAGATACTCAAAGCGTTTTCGAAGATACAAAGGAGAATTAGGATTATGAAGTACAGAAAAGAGTAATGAAAGAGTGTGAGCATCTCGGCGCTGTCGAATAGGCAGCCATTTCAACCGCCTAGTTAGACCTAGTGTCTCTGTATTTCCTAGGAACTTCTTTCCAACACCAGAAATATCTTCATAATTCTTTATTGTATACCTAAATAACATCTAAAACAAAGTGAAAATAAAATTCATATTATACAAAAACGAACTTAACTCAAAGTAGAGTTATCTCTATGCAAACCTTTGAGTGATAAAGTAAGATCACAAAAGAGGGTAGGATTATTATAAGTTTTATTCTTGACTACCTCTAGCATCATGATATCCCAGCTCTCAGCTTCACAGCGCGCATGCTCGGCACAAGTCTAGAGGGTTATTTGTCGTAACGGCGGCAACTTGTTTATTTTTATACATACCTCGCCCCGCGTCCCCGCCTGCCTCATTCATCATGCAGCCGCGCGCCGTAATTGTTTTGATTCTCATCGTATTGGCCTTTTGTTTAATGATCCTTTTTGTATTTATGCATCGGGTATTTATACGTAATGGGGATTTATTATTAACGAGAGGTTTTGTAATGTCTGATATGATATAATCGAACAGCAGCTTGACGTACGTATACGTTATTGTAACTGGAGTTTGGTGCCTTGCACTGTCATACGCAAATATTAAAATGCGCTCTACACAAATTGTTGGTTTGTTTAGATGAGCGTAGGAAATAAAGAAAAATCAACTTAAAGGTTAAATTACCGTCCAAAAATCATTACCATTTCTCTCAAAACAAACCTGTAAACAACATGTAATTGTACTACTAGTGTTACACCGTGACAACTAGTTAGACAGAGCTAAAGATCTCTTCAACACGTACGGATCCTACCCTCTCGCGTTCTCGTGGAGGTACAGTCGTACGGGCTGTTTTGTGTAAAGGCAAAAAATATTCGTCTTTTCACTGCGTTATCAATATTTTCATTGTTTAACCTTATGGATACTTAATGAGACTGAAGTTTAATAATTGATTATACTGAGCAAGTGTGCTGTATTTTTTTTCTTGTCTAATCGGATCAGTACTTCCAGAAATTACATAATTTATATTGGCCATCCCCATTTGACCGCTAACTCTTCTGATGATAAACAATGATTGTTTACAGCAAATGAGCTGCCTGTATACCAAACAGCCAGTTCAACTGTACGCATCCTCCCGTTCGCTCGTGTAGGTACATCACGGAGCCCATTAGCGGCGCCATATGAGCCTAGCACTAACCACAAGCTCACATTAGTACTAAACACCCGCAGATACAGACGGTAAAGGTTTTGCATACTGTGAACATAAAGTGTCGCATGACAACGCACTCTGGAGTAATCTAGGGGATATAGGATACAGTTCACTGTGTCTGGTTTCATCATTGGTAGCCTTCTTCCACCCACTGCTGAGTATAGGCATACTTCTTTATGTGCCATGCTTGCCTGGTCTGCGGTAGTCTTAACCAGATCTTACTCGTGTAGGTACATCACGGAGCCCACTGCCGACGCGTCACGAGCCGAGGTCTAACCACAAGCTCGCAGGAGTACAAAACTCCCGCAGATACAGACGGATTTTGCATACTGGGAAGTGCAACACCGCACTCATTAAGAATCTAGGGGATAAAGGATACAGTTCATTGTGTTGGGTTCCTGGCTACACGGAAAGATATATGTAGCGTAGGTCTGTGCGAGTCACAACCAGGGTTCGCCTATGATCTTCTGAATGTCATCCACCCATCTGACTGTTGGTCTTCTGGGCCTCTTTACCCTAGCCCTTAACGTAAGGGCTTGAATCCACTTGTTTCGTTAAATTTAGTGGGCATTTAGTAACAGGTGGATTTAAGCCGGAGAGCCGCTACGTGAATTACGACGTCTTGGGCTTTAGTTCTATGGTGTATTTGTGAGTTAGGTCTAATGTGGGCGTTCCTTATTTCAAGAAGTGAGTGTTTAGTAGAAGATAAATGTGGGTGGTTATGAAGGAAAACATATTGAAGGCACCTCACAATAAACTCCGTCAAAAGGGAGAAGGATATAAATATTTAATACCAGAAGCAATTCATAGACAAATATGATATGTAATCATTGGTTTCCGTCCTTAAAATACAATACAGCATTTTATTTCCAGAACTTTATGGGCAGACAGAACTGATTAATTGCGTTTCGATTCTCGGTTACAGCTCTTGCAGCCTCACTGCTCACTGACGGGCACAACACAGCACACAGCCCAAAGCGTCGGGTCGCATTCTCTGCCTCTCGGCTTGTCTACTATTCCGGTACCGGGCGCCCAACATGGGACCATTAAATAGATAGGTGCAGAAGATCAGCTTGCGCGAAAATAGGCGCAGACACACTTAGGTGTAGTCCTAATATAAATCGATCATCGCGCGAATACTCGATTGACAGAGGGCGCTTGCCGGTTTCACCGTATGTATTAGACGCGTGCATGCGGCTTTCTCTAACAAATGCCAGTCGCGAGCGTGCTGGAACTAGCTTCACACTTCATTCTTCACTTCTAGATATATAATCTTCCTGTCCTATGGGATCGGTGCAACACGTTTTCTTCCTTCCATTCCTTCCCCTGTCAAGCATGACGCTATCAATCTCTCCATAGCGTGTCTATGTGTGCGAGCGTTTTCGCTCTACGTTTAGAGCCGACCTTCTGTACATATCTATTTTGTGATGGGACTATCTATACGTGTGCAAACAGTTGATGCAACGATCGATCCCGAGCTACACGACCTGGCTTGTGTTTCCTATTTTCAGATTGGTTATGATTGTCGATTGATATTTTGGTTATGGTTTTGCCACAACATAAAATGTAGTTTTCTGTGATGTGCGTGTAAAATTATGATAATTGCTAGATTTTCTCGGTAGTGTTTAAAATAGAGCATACAGGCGCAAAGAACAGCATAATCAGCTTTAAATGTTTCCACAATTAGGACACATGCCTCTGCTCTGTAAGAGGCAACATATGGACACAGGCGAAAGTGTTGTGAGAAAGGGGGCGGGCTGTAAATCAGCGTTGACCAGCGTAATAGCCATGCATTACACTGCTCAGCATATGCTGAGCCCGCTCCTTTTGCCATACTGAAATAATATTGTGCCTCAGAACTAATTTGTGTTTGTTCATGTTCTGTTACAGTTGGCAATAAATGTTTTCTTTATTTCTTTCTTTTTTTCTAAATGTCCTGATATTAAGGAAGAATTATAGAAGAACGAAGGCTTTAAGCAGCAATCATCTGTGACATAATTTTAAGAGTCTACACAATATACCTTCTCAAATCCACGGATCTCCTGACATCGCTTACATAAACAAGACGAATATTAAACCTCCAAATAGAGCTGGCACAATGTAAAGATTACCGACGCAGCACATTAAACCGACGGTTATCTTCAGTTTGCGACGTATGCCAACAGAACCTCGCGACATATGAGGGTAGTCGGAGTTTGTACACCCTTTTAACGAGAGGGGGCCGTTCGCAGCCGCGTTTGAACGCGCTTCGAATTTTGAATAGTGGAAGTTGACGGGCTGTTAAGTATTTGTTTTACGTGGTAATGGCAGTAAACACTGAACGTGTCAATTAATTAATATTGTTAGAGAAATTCTACGAGACAAGGGCGGGTAGAGAGACACACAAATATGCCATTGTTAAGAACTTTCTAACCAATCCAATAAAGATCCGCTGCTAGTTATGTTATGATTCTTAAGTGAGTGGAGTGTATTGTGCCACTTCTCCCCTGGTAAAACACGCGGCGGGCGTTTTGGGAACTATCATTTGTAATATTTGATGTACATGAAGTGCCACAGCCTTATTTTTATTTTACCTTCAAAAGCAATGATTATTATCAGCCTTATTTAATTTATTTGGTTTCACAAATCATTGAAAATGAAAAGGCAATTACCAGTCTCGTAACGAATTTCCACAAGCAACAATTACGAAACGCATCCATTTCACTCAGTATTCCGCAAGCGTACTATTGGCGCCCAACGCGTGTCTCGTCTCGTCCATGACACGAAGTAATGTACTCTTCTGTATACCAAACGAAATGAATAAGTTGATAAAATTGTGCAAGTACACGTAATCAGAGGCGATTGTGTTTGACACTTCACTTGGAGAAACGTCAGCTGACCCATATTGCGAAAATAGACATGCCCGTAACTTGCTTATTAGTAGTCCGTATCTTGGATGCCATTCTGACGTTCACCAATTAGAAGTTACTATACTGCACAATGGTATGCAAGCTACTTGCACACTTTTATGCAAGTTACAGGCATATATATTTTCGATCTAATACAGATGGTAATATAAAAAATACAATATTATATCAAAAAAGAAAAAGAGGAGAAAAAGAGTTACCGCGGCCCTGGCTCAAGCAACTGAAGGAACACGGGTGGGTTTTAGTCAGTATAAGTCTGACACGCCCTCCTGCCTCACCCAGAGAATTCATTGGATGGTTTTGATTTCTGACCCAAAAAAAAAAGCCCTGTTAGGTATTGGTCTTTCGATCCGAATCAGAGCCATACCTGGCTAATATATACGAGGTTTCGTGTCCACATGACGACCACCTGTCTTCTCAGCTGGTTTTAACTGCCAGCACTAACTCCCTCATTTAAATTCGCCACTAGCCCGCTCACTCGTACGAGTAACTCCTCCAGTAAAGGCACTCCACTCAATATTCTGCTGGCGTGTTGACTCGCCGCCAAGTATTTACTGCTCTGTGTACTGACAGGCGAGGAGCTACACTAGCTCGAGAGCAAGGTTGTTAAAGAGCTCCGTAACCGAAACTGAAAATATCGTAAATCCGAAATATAAATCTATCCGTAACCGTAATCGAATCGGATATGAAAGTTTCGGATAATTTTAGATAGGAGCGGAGCGTAAAGAGATAATGACCGGCTTTTCTGCCCGGCCAAGCCGGCACACTAGCCGTTCGCGTCACTTGCATGTTTATTATTTCTATTGTAGGTCATAATTAGTCGTTGTGTTAGACTTTTATAATTTCTTAATATCTTATCGAAACTTAATCATTCGTAACCGAAACAATCCGAAACTAACGGATGATCGGATTAATTTAATATCCGAAACCAGTATAATATTAATTCCATATCCGTATCCGAAACCGGTATAATATTATTTATATATCCGTACCCAGATCCGAAATTTCGACAGACGAGTAGCTACACTAGCTCGAGAGCTTTCTTTGTGAGTCGGCCAGCGTCGGGAAATTGTTATTAGCTCAAGAAACTTGTTGGGAGGGAATCTCGTTATATCTACATTTTCTGAATGCTGAAAGAAGTCTGTTTTTAATATTCTCTGAAGTTGAAAGACGTACTTATGTATCAATAAGGTTCTAGTTTACTGTCTGGGTCTTCCAGGAATATCGTTGAAGGCCTTCTAATGGGATAGTGTTTTCAGTCGAAACCAGTCCTTTCTTAGAAGGTTCCCTTTTCGATATAATTAATTTGTTCGGTTCAATATGAAAGTTTGATCCTTTCAATGAAAGGTATTATTGGAGTCAGTGGAGCGAGAATCTTACAAAATCCTTAGCAACGCAAGCCATTAGAGTCCGAGTTCACAGGGGTTGACTTTGTGTATAGGGGTGAAATGTCGATAGTAAAAGTTTACAGGGAAATGATGTTGGGGTATTTGTTGCTTAATGTAGTGGTAATGGTAGATGATGTTCTTTACAGGTTTTTTTGCCAATAAAGGATCTGATACATACATACATATTTATATTATCCAATAAGCTTCTGCACACGGCTTCGCCCGTGTGATAAGTGTTTTATTATTTTAAGGGAATATTATACCAGGATAACAAGTATCCTAAGTCCTAATCAAGGTTCTGTTCCATCCATGTGCCAAAAGATTCATCCAAAACCGTTCAGCCTTTAATTCGTGAAAGCGTTTCAAACAAACTCACAATCGTATTTATAATTAGTTAGGATGTTGTATACTTCTCTATCAAAATAAGATTGTTATTAAGATAAAAGTTGTTATAATAAATCTATACCAACATTATAAAGAGGAAAGATTTTTTTGTTTGTTTGTACCGAATAGGCTCCAAAACTACTGGACCGATTTCAAAAATTCTTTCACCGTTGGGAAGCTACTCTATCCCCGGGTGACATAGGCTACTTTTTATCCCTGTATTTCCACGGGAACGGGAACTACGCGGGTGAAACCGCGTGGCGTCCTCTAGTCATCTATAATATCACACAAATACATCACTGTTCCCGTTCCCTTCGACAAGGAAACCGATACGGACGCGTGCACGCCGAGATAGTCCACTTCACCACCACTTCCCCTAATGTAAACACTGGGAACACTAACGCGGTAAATTATACGAACAGTTTGGACTCGCCCCTCAATAACAGAAGGAATGATGCCAAACAAACGGAACTCCTGAAGGTCTTACTAAATGGACATGTGTCATACTATCGTTGAAACACTGCCAAGAGTTCTATCACTCTAATTCGAACTTTATTTCGACGTGGTAAGGTTGGTCTTGGTCTGAGTGGGGGTTGGCGGTTAAATCGAGTTTGTGCATCAAGACGTTATTGCCGTGCTACCCCCCTTTTTACGAGCGCTTAATCCCCAGGTCGCTCTATGTAGTGGGGATGCGTTTCCATTACACGTACAGTACGGGATTCGCCCGACTCTTAGGAAGTATGATGCTAAGTATACCTAAGGTGGAAGTGCGTAACCAGCGGGTAATACATCTGTTTCGCAATAAAAATATTTCTGAAGTGTTCAAAGCTTAAATAGTGTAACGGTAATTGAAAAATTTCTTAAGAAATATTGTCATCGATACGCTAAGAAAATGAAGTAGCTTGAACATATAGTTAGTATGTTACCAGACATTTCAAGTTCTATTCGGTTAGATTAGTCGCAAACTTCTTATTACTAGAAAAGTATACTCTTTGATACATTCAGAACCATCATACGACCACAATGTTGGTAACCATCGTTTCCCATCGAATCTATGGGTCTGTATTCCACGTCCTACTGTTTGTCAAAGGTATCCCTCTCTTTTTCTTACTTCTGTCCTCCGCTATTAAATACTCCCAAAAGTCAGATACGCTTTATTCAAAAAAATTTCGTTAGTCGTATACACAATGGACACGTGCTCTATGACGCATGCGCGTTGCGTTGCGGATGCGGGGCGCGGACTGTTGCGATGTCCTCTAGCTGAACAGACCTCGCTATGTGACTCCACGACTTGTTTGACGGAGGAAATTATTTGCGGCGTCTGGCGTGCGGTGTTTCTGCTTATTTTTTTCTGCTTATGCTATGATTTGATATATTTGTTAGAAGAAGTATATCGAGAGCTCATTAAAGTGCATACTAGACCGTTGAAGAAATTGTAAACGCTACCTATTCAAGCCAGACAGAAAAGCCCAAACTACCCTCCTTCCAAACGAAGCTTTTGTTACTCAGGAAGAGGTCACGATTCTTCTACTACTTTTCGATTCGATGTAAAACTCTTTAAATATTTTGGGCCCAATGAGTGGCTACGTTAATTGCAGCGTCAGTGGAGTTGTATTAGATCCTCTATACTGCAGTTGTATGGCTGATCTTGAAGTAACAATTTAATGTAACGATACCTTCCTTGTAACTGCAGATTACGTTGGCGACATCAAGTACCTATTGCAAAATTGACTGAAATCATGACTAATCTTTTCGCAAGATTCAATAAGATCTTAAACTCCTATCACCACAAAAGCGAACCGAAATCCGAACTGTCAGTTGCCTTCTCCTCCTTTAAAATACGATCTCTTGGTCCTGGGTATATACTTAATGCGAACGCTTTACGAGCCGGCCCGGTCTAATGAAATTATGCGTTCATCAGATTACGGGCCAAATTCTATTTTTTCTCGACCCCCACCGCCCGGGGCGGTAATGAACGCAGTCAGCCGAAATTTTTAAGATTCCGCAAATAATGTGAGAATCAGACGGGATTATGAAGCTATAGGAGAATATTGTGGGATACTGTTTATGTGTGTAAGATCTGTTTGTATTATGCATATCGAGAAATAAGGTGGCTTTGGAGATAACGGTGAAATTGAGATGATAACAGAATTTTGGTTTGAGAAAGCTGACTCTGCGTGGATGAAGCTAAATCGTGACGAATGACGTTAAATCCTGTATAAAATCAAAACAGTAAATTTTAATAAATGGTTCATCGGGTGATCAATTGACCATCCTGTTTCAGAGAACCCTCTTCTATTCCACGTCCTAAAATAATAATAAAAAAATTACATATCTAAAGATCAAAACCATAAAATGCTTACACAACATCCTTCAACAAAGAAACTCAAAACCCCAATAAGAAAAGTAAACACACTTACAGAACCTCACGAAAAACGGGCAGTTTTTCAAACACAGTTGGAAAAAGCGTCGGGGCAGATTTTAATTGGGCCGTTTCAGGCTGTTATTGTAGCGATTGAGACGTTAAGTGGCCCGGATTCTGTGCGGAGGGGTCTTAAGGAAATGTAGACGAGTAATGGTGGCGAAAAGGGAACGTTAGCAATGAAACGGTCTGTTGAAGGGAAGATTTTAACCGGAGGAATTGACTGGAACCTATTTGCTTTTGGTAGAGACTGTGGTTTAATTCATAAGTTCTTCTGGATTTATAAGTAACAAGCTTTTTCTATTAAAGTTTATCGTAGACATCACTGGCAACGGTGAAGGAAAACTTCGTGAGGTAACCTGGACGGATGGTTAACATAAGTTTGAAATCGTCAATCCGTCTTGAGTCGTGGACAATGCCCGTGCCTTCTCTGTATGCTTATTCTTATTCTTTATTGTACACAAAACATATACACATACAAGTACAATAGGACAGTTTATGTACAAAGGCGAGCTTAACTCATAGTTGGGTTCTCTAACAGCAAACCTCAGTTGCGTAGAGAAATATGCATTTCAGGATACTACATCGATGTGCACAACAAAAGCTTATTAAAAACTCTTTAACAATTTTAAATACTTACTCACTAAATAAACTAAACAAATTCGTGTGCAACACACAATTGCTTAATACATATAGTCTACTATATAAAACTAAAATATTACAATTTTAAAAATACATAAATTAATGTGTCATGTTGATAGGAAATATACCTTTATTCTGCTCTTGAAAACCTCCAATGAAGGGCTATCCCGTAAATAGTGTGGAAGAGTATTGCAGAGGCGCACAGCGCGAACAGTAAAAGATCCACCGCAACGACTTGAAGGGTGGTGAGGGAAAGGAGATCATGACAGACGACAAGGTTTTCTTCTCGGAACAAGTCTTCTCTGTATGCTTGTTGGTATTGTAGCTTTTTCTCTCGGCTTAGCTCCCGTTTTCTAGAATAAATGAGTTATGTATTTCCGGAATAAAAAGTTGCCTATTTGGCAGTCGGCGGTTCGTTTTCTCTTAGATCAGTCAATGAATTTTCGGAATCGGAAACGGAATCAGAACTTCCAGAGAAACACAAGAAACAAACATTTTATATGCCGCGAAAATTGGTTAGATGAAAGTGGACGCAACAAATTAGAAGTAAAACTGGAGCACGTGGCGTATAGTTCCTATCGACCGACTTCATGGAAACAGTACTAACATGTACATAAGCAATCTTTCCACCGTGACATACCTTCTGCCAATAACATTTAAATCCATCCAAAGTTACTTCAAAACAACTATTCAAATATACCAACTTCTGCAATGAAAATATTTCCGCAAATATTATAATGTTTCAGTCGTCGCGCTACTGCAGATGTGGCTCCACAAATTCAAACACGTTAACAGTGTCGTTTGGTAACTTTTAATATTGTATAGAGTACACAAAAGGAGCGGTTAGGGTGTATTTTATGATGGTTGTATATTCAAGGCTTCGACCTTTCGCCGACCCACAGAATAAGATCGTTCATAGTCCATTTGAGACTGTCCACGCATGGCCAGACTACCTGCATCCCTTTACAACAGTCCGAATCGTAAATACGTATAAAACTCGCCCCTTGACGTGGTATTATTAATTCAGCTGCAGAGTTGACTTTATCCGCTGAATAAGAAGGTGACAGAAGGTCCCTTTTTTCCGCAGTGTCCACCAGCACCCCTCAAACTGGCGTATAGGACGGAATAGTTAGTTAGTTAGCTCGCTTTTATTCGATAAAGCATAACAACTAAAAAGCCTAGCACAATGAGTTTATATGCTTAGGAGACTGCCCGCTGATTGGATCATACTAAAACGCTGTCCTTTTTTAGAGGGTTAAACTGGCGTTTCTAAATTCAGAACACATTTATTCGTCTCTGAAAATACCGAAGATTACAAAAACACCCACAAATTGTATTCGCACCACGCGTTCAAGATTTCCATACATCTGCGTGTCTATGTGTGAGTTTGTCCTTCCTTAGTCCCGTGCTAAGCAGATCATATGTTGTTAGTAGTCCTTCTGCAGTCCTGAATCCTGTAGCAGATTTGGTAGTGGTCCTTCTGTAATCCCTTGCCTCGTTTACCGGTACAACGACCGTGCCTCACCGCTCAGTCGTCCGTTTCAAATTATTCACGTAGACTTTCTGACGGAGTGCATACTTCTCCGCCGTAGTTGTGTAGTGCTGGGATTTCGATTGTCGGTTTTTATTTCGAGCCTTTTTGTCGACTGGCTTTTTTGGTACGGTCCTAGTGCTGTGCTGGCTTTAGATATATACGGATGATGTCATTAAAATTTAATGGAAGGTAGATGCTAGTGTAAACGGATGCGATCAATTATGGCTTTATTATGCTTTGCGTAACATTCATGAAATGTCACGCCGCTAATGAAGTCAGACTTACATTCGGTTTCCGAAATGAGAATTTGAAGTCAGAACGTTAAGGCTTAAAAGGTTTGATAAATACCCAACTTTGAATTCTGTATTCAGGAAAGGGATATTAGTTTAAAACGAATTCAAACTGTAAATGACAACGTCACAAGAATCAGTACACAGCAATATCCAATTCAGCCCTCGTTTATTGATCAATCACCAAAAATTTCCCTACCGATATGAACAAGAAATTACGAGCACATTAGCGACTATAAACTGATGTCTACCTACACTAGAAGCAATCTGAAAGGACTTTGATATCGATATCGCTCGCACCACTACCGGGGGAAGGGAGGAGGGTGGGACAAATTTTCCTCGTGATTAGCAGAGCCGCGCTGTCGCGTTGCCATACACGCTTGTATGTATTGCTGTGGCACCCTCAGAGCTACTAGACCTAGGAATTATAGTGAGAAGTTAAGAGTTTGATTTTATCGACACTTTTTGACTCGTCGAGGGGTTGGACGCTGTATGAATTCATATAATAGCGAAAAACTGTTGTTCTTTTGATGCACTTCAGCTAGGTGTATTGGAAAGTTACTAGTAATGAAATAAGAATATACTCAAAGACCCATTAGGTTCTAGACTGCCACCCTCATTAAGTGCTACTGAATATTTATATGTTTTGTGAACCAACATAATTTCTACGCAGTATTAGTTACGTCTACTAATAAAATATTTAAGTGTACCGAAGCTCTTAACAAAAAAATCTATATCTGATTCCTGAACTGTTTCCTCAGTACATCACTGGCACGTGCTCGTATGTACTACACAGTGCAGATACGTGGAACAACATTCGGTTATTGGGCGATTATTTGACGTGCTGTCGCCGTCATACGAAGAAAGCAGATATTTCAATAATTAACTAAACTGTTAGGTTTTATCTCTGATTCGATTTCTAGTATGTTTTCAATTATGTTGGATTTAAACAAGTTATTATGTAAGATTCCTGAATCATCAAATTCATCATCATGTTTCTCTTACTCCACGGGATTGTAAATACCAAAATTTAATGGTGTATGACCTAGGTACGTAGTTAAGTGAAACGTGTTCACAAATATAGTTACCATGTATAATATTGGAATATATATGATGTACTGGATATTGGTTGTTTTTCTGAATGGGATTGAAAGGTTACACCGGCCTCTATAGGTCTGGTGTTAATTTGAAGACTTCTTTTTTACTTTTTCATATATTAACATGTTAAGAATACGTCAAAACATCTGGTTTAGTCCTTTCACATAAACCTTTATACCTCCCGCTCATCGCTTTCCCTTAAGCCACACGCCAACCTATAAGGCAGCGTATAGAACTGCGGGGGTGGCGAGGCATTGATAACTGTGGTAGAGTCGTCGGGATAGTCGCGAATTCGCGATACATTGACTTGTAACCTAAGGGGATGAGGTCGGTTATGACTTGTTTATGGTTTAGTTAGATAACCTTTAATTGACGGTCTCTTGTATGAAATGGGCTATTTTGCATGTTTCATTTTGTCTCTTGGTGTTATGCAAGTGCTATGTGTGTGAAAGGTTTTCCATTTATTATCCAAAGCTTTAGAAATAAAAAGTTTTTGTTTTGCTTATTATAATATCAACAACGTGTAAGACTATGTTGATTGCATTTTTTCTTTATTAATCTAATAAACATTGTTTTTTGTTTCAGGTAAGTTTTGTATCATCTCTTTCTAGTAAGTAATGAAACCGCTCAATACGTTAAATACTGCTTTAGGAAGACTAATAAATGCAGGCTGTTAATTGAAGGTTGAAAACCTTCTCATTGAATAAGTAACACAACAATTTTCGAAACAAAAATAGGTAGTCTAATACCGCCTGTACGCCATTCCTAGCTCTACGTAAGTTGTAGGACGCATGCGCTCACCGCAGCGGTTAGTGCGGCCGTATCCTCAATCCTCACTAGTAACACAGGCACAGGGGCCCACGACCGGGCGCAATCCGCCCCGCACTTTGTACCCCGGGCCCCGACCGTGTGGTATACGCCGTATACGCGCTATGCCGGTTACACGGCGCGGTACGAGTAGGTATGTGTCGCAGCACTAGTGGCGCGATGATACGAGTGCTTTGTTGGAGTCGGATTGCGTAGGGGTGGGACGATGTTGTGTCGATGTTTGTTTTTTGTGTTGAGGTGCAAAAATAAAAATTAATGATATTTAGGTATTGTGAGAAAAATAATTTCTGTCCCTTCTTTCTCCTGTTGTAACTCTTCTCTATCTATACCAATATTATAAAGAGGAAAGATTTTTTTGTTTGTTTGTTTGTTTGTACCGAATAGGCTCCGAAACTACTGACCCGATTTCGAAAATTCTTTCACCTATGGAAAGCTACATTATTCCCGAGTAACATAGGCTATAATATTGACGGGAGCGAAGCCGCGGGGGTCAGCTAGTCTATTAATATATTAACAAAATACAAACAAAATTTTCGTTTTACGTGATTTCTTTATCTGTGAAAAGTTGAATGTGTTTTGCAAAATGTTTTTTTTTTTTTTATATCGTTATGCTTCGAAAAGCCGTACCAATCGTTTAATTGGACACAAGCTTTTATGCCTGTATCACGCATAGCACACAGATGAAGCCCGATCAACAAATACGCGGCCTAGATTGCACTAAAGCGTTCAGTTTTTACCCGGAACCAGACATACATATGCATAAATATCTTCGTTTGACAGTTAACAATTTCGTTGAAACGTGCACTGGACGTGAAACTGCCTACTACCTACTACCCACATTTACGCTATACGGCGTATTTCTATTAAAATATTCGTTGAAAAAAAAAATATGGCTCACTCTCTTCCTGGAATTGGTTACCGACTTGTTTACGTTACTGCTTTTTCAGTTATTCAATGGCTGTTTTTATTGTTTTCAAATTTACTAGGTTTTATCCCGTTGCCCACTCCACAGGGCCCATTAAACTTATTGGGATTAAAAGTATCCTTTGACACTCCGTGACAAAAGTTTCAAAATCGGATTCCTCTCTGTTGAGTGAGTGGACCTTGATCCAACACGTGGATCGGTTGTAAGTGCGGATTGGTTTTGCTCTACGCCATGTCTGTTACGTCACGATTTTGAGAGCAATGGTGGGCATCACACTAATATTATAAAGGCGAAAGTTTGTGTGTATGTTTGTTACTTTTCACACTCAAACGGCTGGACGGATCTGGATGAAATTTTGCACAGAGATAGATAATAGTCAGGAATAGCACATAGGATACTTTTATCCCGGGAATATGTTCCCTCGGGATAATTTTCGACTTTCACGCAGGCGAAGCCGCTGGCAACAGCTAGTTCTATAATATAACTAAAAGATTTCAATATAGCTCAGTAGAAATTGCGCTTTGCAAATTTAAAAACGTACTGATTTTTTTTGTCAATATTCGCATAGTTTATGAGTTTTAAAGCAAAAAGTAGATTTTCGCGTGGTGGGCAGCAAGCACATGTTTTTCAGAGTTTGCAAATTTTGATTAACACTATTCCAACTGAACAAAATAATACATACTTAAAAGCTAGAAATACATCATGCTTTGCGATTGTAGCCTGTTTTAGTGTCGATTTCTACTGGGCTAATAACATTATCTCCATTTAAAATACGAATCCGTACATCACTAAAAATTAATTACCGCGTGAAAGCGCAGGCTTAACAGGCTCAAATTGCGTTAATGACTATATAATAGTACAGAACTCGACTCGGCAAAAATATAATGTTTTCGCAACGCCACGCTACTACGGATTGCACAATGCCGTACTAGCCTTAGATCCCACTGCAAACATCTGCAGGTATATATTTGTTTTTTTCAACCAAATTTTCATGAATGATTGTTATAGTAGAATAGATCGCTGCAGGGTTGCCTGGAAAAATCTAGCCGCAATTGTCATATGCGTTTGACTGTTAAACCTGAAGTACCTTGTCGACCGAGCTCTGCTTGGGTGAAAATAGAGAAAACAAAAAACTAAAAATGAAACCTAGCTAGATCGTGTTATTTACAAGAATCGAAAAGCTCGTTTAAAGGTATTACATATATAAGATTTTCAATTGAATCCAACGTCATTTGAAAGAAAGTGGTGTAGTAAATAGGAAAAAATAAGGTTGCCAGCTCTCATTTAGCCGCAATCTGTGGGTTGCCATTTATCTACTAAAACCCATGAATGGTAGCTAGCTGAGAGCTAGATGATATTGCATACGCACCCATGATACAGAAGAAATACCTAGTGTAGGGCAAAGTAAAAAAAAACCTGCAGATTTTTGCAGTGGGATCTCATACTATACGCATACGAATCGCACAGAGCCGTACATATTACGGTTCGCACATAAACATTGCTCGGCGGCGAATACGCGATCTATAAATCTAGACTGTGTAATTGAAACATTATAACTCAATAACAGGTCTGTGTGTTCGTTAGTGATGTGAACGTCGGTCGTGCGTCTTTATCGATACTTTTTTTTAAACGAAGATTAGTTTAAAAAAAAGTACCTTTGGGTTCGTATATTTGCGTTTCAAGTAGGTATACGAGTGCTCCCTTCGGTAAGAATGGTTATTTGATGATTCAATGATTGATCTTGTCAGTTTCTAAATATAAAAAAAACAGTTTTCCGAAGTCCATATTTGTTGATATCATGTTTGAGGCTATTTTGGACGCATCACTCGTATTGAGAAAAAGACATACTACCCCAGGAGTTATCGATAAGGACCAGGCCCGAGTCGAAGGCGCGTTGTGTTCCACGCGCGCCTAAAAGAGATGTCAGCAAAACTGACGGGGTCCGCTAGGGCCGATGCCTGTCTGAGTCGCGGATAAATTTGAAAAAGAGTTACCGCGGCCCTAGCTCAAGCAACTGAAGGAACACGGGTGGGTTTTAGTCAGTAAAAGTCCTACCTCACCCAGAGCGGGAGAAGTCATTGGATGATTTCCCACACCAAAAAAAAAAGGAGTTATCCAACAAATCTTATTAAGTTCTAAATTATATTTTTCCAATAAATTTCTAATTAATGAATACCCACCCACTTACTAATTTATCAAGTACTTCATTAAAAGTTTTACGTAATATCCAGTCAGATAAATCATGCGTTTCTGTCAACTTTGTGGTATTTCGGGAAGTTTAATATATTTCATGCGGTGGAGCTGACAGACGGATAATATTTTTATAGGCAACGGTTCATAATTATCGCCTGACAGTCCGCATATGTGGACGGATGGGATGATCTTCGGCAGTTATTTTGAACGTGATCTAAAGGTACTGTCATAACTGTGTTAGATCTCTATGTGATGAAATGTAGGTCTGTGTTTCCTGTTTTACTACTTAAACTCACGCCCTTTTACCTTGGGGGTCTGGCAGAAACTACAGAAAGCCTTCTGTTACGACCCTTACATACTTTAGTCCTAGTCTAGAAGTTTCTCCTCTTTTTACCCGACTGCCCAAGGAGGGTAATGTGTTTATCAGTCTATGTATGTATGTAAGTATGTATGTATGGTTCCTATGTGGCGTTCTAGAGACCAAACGTGTTGGCCGATTTTGATGATATGCTGTGTTAGGTATGAAGAAATTCCAGCCATCAAATTTTCTGTATAAAATTACTTTTAAACATCCAAGTCGTTTTGGAGGAGTTTCCAAAAGTTGCGAAAAAATATCGTGTTGTTAAATATTTTTTTAAAGCAAAACTATTAGTTACACGAAAAACCCTTGTGTTCAAAATTATGTACATGAATCAATAATAAATATATATTTTTTTCAAACCCTTTAACCAAGCTGACTATTAGTTACACGAAAAAACCTTGTGTTCAAAATTATGTACATGAATCAATAATAAATATATTTTTTTTTCAAACCCTTTAACCAAGCTGTTACTGTGGAGTATGCTTTAGAAAGTTACCGTTTTACGGCACTAAAGCGTATGTAGGCCCTTAAACTGCGAGTGCCACTGGCTACATTAAAATTTGAAAATATAAAAATGTTTTTGTTTTTTTTAATTAACTTTTTTTATTTCTCTCCTAACTGAGAGAGAAAATTCATACTCCGACATTAATATCGTAAATGCGAAAGTAACTCTGTCTGTCTGTCTGTTACGTATTAACCTCGTAAATGGCTAAACGTATCTGTGTACAAGTTGGCAATCGGTTAGACGGTCTTGGTTTAGGATATTTTTTATCCAAGGATTATGTTCCTTTGGAATAATTTTCGGCCTTTACGCGGGCGAAACAGCTGGCAGAAAATATTCATCATCATCATCAACATTTTCTTGCACTTGTCCCATGTTATTCGGGTTCGGCGCAATACGATTTCTTCTTCCATTCCGTAAGAGAATAGTTTAAAATAATAAGAAAAGTACACATAGTCAAGTCTACAAAAAAAGTTAAAATTTATATCCCAGTTTAACAGATGATCAAGTTATACAATATCTACTTAGTACCGTCGTCGCTCTTACCCAAGCGGTAGCCGTTCGTTTGATGCAAGCGTAATCGTGTTACCGAAGCGTGCCCGCCGCCTGCCGTCCGCCACGGGGCAAATCTCATTTTTATTAGGGAAGTAACGTGGAAAGAGTGGAAATGACACTGCACCGCGCACTTCCGACCCCTACACGTTTATACAGGTGTCTGTTACCCACCAACCACCATAATAACCCCTGTTCAAGACGTGACAAAGTCTATTTTTGAGTGTGAGAAAGTTAATTTGTAACGCATGCGCACTAGGCAGGACGCTTGTGTTGTGTCAGTCGGGCTTCGGGCGCACTAATGAGTGCACGTGTGCCGCGTGATTATGTGCAGTAGTGATGTGACGTGTTGCAACATCGGCATCGATGTAAATAATGTTTGTGTGTATTTTTTTTTTGAGTGATTGTATTTTGAAGTGAAATATCACCCAATTTCTTGGTGTTGTGAATCAATTCTTGTGGAATACAAAGTTTATCTAATTAAAAAAAAATAACAATAAATAAGGTACACAAAAATGATGTGAAGTTGTATATATCGTACAAGTACAGTGTAGGGCGGTCACGTTCCGCGAGCATCGCGGCAGTCCCGCCGAGTGCCATAGTTTATGTTTTAATAATGGAGGTATTAGCGTCGCGGCTGTCACCCCCGACGCCGACGACGGCACTTCGCCGCGGCTACTGTCGCCACGAGTTACGCCAACCGCGGACAATCTCTTCTCACTTTGAAACTTGTTATACGCTACCAGAATGACTTTGTTCTTGATTATTAGTATCAATGTCTCGTTGGTCGGATTCCTCGGGTCGGGCAATGTGTTTTTGGGGAGTCTGCGTTTGTGCCCGGTTGTTGCCAATATGCTTCCCCCTTACTACATGGGACTTAAACATAATAGGCGTAATGTGGATGTAGGTAATGTATGTGCACCTCTGCCTAACCCTTCGGGGAATAAAGGCGTGATGGTATGGTTTCTTGATTGATCAACTACCAATTGTAAGTATTCAGCTCCTTCAGGTTAGAAGCCGACTAGGCAGGGCAAAGGCTAGGCAGATTATTTGCAAATTCTTTCATTTCGCGCACACCTAAGGAGTGGAGTTCCCTGCCGGAGTCTTTCGTTTCCTGATAGCTACCTGAGGTCTTTAAGTCAAGAGTGAATAGGTTACTTCTAGGCAAGCGTGCTTCATCTTAGACCACATCACCGCTTACCATCAGGCGAGATAGTGTTCAAAGGCGAGCCTATTGACTATACAAAAAAAAAAAAATATGATATCAATCAAATGCCTTGTCATCTGGAAATCCTTAATTTGACTACTCTACTGCTATTATGTCTAGGTTTTATCTATGCATAAGTCGGAGCGATAAGACTCCAGACTGGGACAAAATAATACAAAAATCTTGTACGAATCTTCCACTTAAGTATAGTACACAAACGGCCACTTACTAGATTAATGTGAGAATATTGATCGACAAAGGGGAGAAGATCAATGTCCAGAGTATTGGCGCACTTACTTAGCCATACATCTGGGCAATTTGTCCTTCATAAGGACATTCAGAATATATGTTAGTATTGGAACCATGTGAATTATCTTGCTGACCAAATGGCTCACACTTCGCCTATCTTGCTTGATGTATTTCTTAGTATTATGTTGGAAATCGCTGACATCGGTGAAGGAACACATACTGAAACCTGAATTTATAGTTAATATATGTCTGAAGTTGCCAACCCTCCTTGGGCAAGGGTGGCGATTATTGCTCGTGCCTTCCCTTTATGAAAAGAGGGCCTTTGCCCTACATTGCGACTGTAACAGGTTATTGGAACCAAGTATCTTAAGAATCTAACTTTAAATATTGAACACCGGAGGCTTACAAGTTTTTCAGATGAACTTATAAATACGTGCCAGATGCCCCAAGGAAAATAAATTAGAAGCTTCGCTTAGCATTTCAGCATCTATTCATACACCTGGCTAACTCTAAATTACATTATACGAAATAGACAGTCTCACGTTTAAACGGTAACATAATGACTGCACAAGCAATAACTCCCGTTCGTTAGAGTCCTGTGTACCATAGTAGTCAGTACGGGTCTATATTTATGTATCCTTTGTCGCTTACCTTAACGACATACCAGTTCCAAAGACTGGTTCCTATCAATCGGCCTGGTTGGGGTTGGATTTTACATGGACCGACTGCCTATCTGATGTCCACAACCCAGCAACTGGGTAACACGGTAGTAACAATACAAGGTCCTCTATTCATACATATACTGTTTCATAACACTGCTGCATCTTGAAATGAAACGCCGTGCGCTGCACGTTGTCTACTCTATTCAAAAGTAATAACGTTAGCTTCGCTCCCCGTGGGTCCGACCACTCGAGCTGTATCTCTATCTTTATGCACACTGAGTTTCGTACAGAATGTATTGGAAATATGGATGAAACAGTTTAATGCAACTGGCTGATTGGCTGATAGACAACGCAAAGTCAATAAGACTGGCGATATAAATATTAAGTCTGGAGTATATTGGATCTTTATCGAGAGGTGTACTAACATAAAATTTGCCGATCCACTGTGCCTGGTCAGTTTTAGCAAAGCCGATTATGCTACATTTCCGAAATTGCAAACTAAGTCCAGATCTAAAATTGAATATACAAGGAAATATGAATTATTACCACGAAATATCAATTGTTACTACGAATGGACTAACCAAATACACACTGGCATCAGAAGCATTAAGGCGATATATATGACCCAATGTAACGCAGTACTGGCCGTGCGCCCGCTCGATGCCAAAAATTCAAAATTGAACCACCTTTTGAACAGCTTTGTTTGCAAAATATTATTTGATTTACATATGCTATGTTAGGTATGAAGAAATTCCAGCCATCCATTTTTCTGTATAAAAATATTTTTAAACATCCAAGTCGTTTTGGAGGAGTTTCCAAAAGTTGCGAAAAAATATCGTGTTGTTAATTATTTTTTTAAAGCAAAACTATTAGTTATACGAAAATACCTTGTGTTCAAAATTATGTACATGAATCAATAATAAATATATATTTTTTTCAAACCTTTTAACCTAGCTGTTACTGAGGAGTATGCTTTAGAAAGTTACCATTTTACGGCACTAAAGCGTATGTAGGCCCTTAAACCACATATTGATTGTTACAGCAGCTGTTGATTTTATTTCATCGACATTGCCGCGATTTTCATCTTGACCCAATACTTTATTCACAGAGGCATAGCCACCGCTTAGCCAGTAAATATAACTGCCTCAGTGTAAATGCCAGTGTGTTTCCTATTGTTCAAAATTAGTGTTTTATTACCCATGCTGTAAATGCTTGTAGAACGGCGAGTAAAGTATTTTACAGCTTGAGAACTGCGGTTACAGATTCAGATGGATTGTTGCCAGTTTTTTATGTTCTATCAGAATATCAGCAAAGCGTTAATTTCATATAAATATCGCTACCCATGCTGAGATAGGAGCCTTTTTGGTCTCGCACTTGGTTATTATTTATTTTAATATTTTATTATTGACTTTTTTTGTGTTTTGCTTATCTCGTGTCTCCTGTGTGGATCACAAATAAATAATTTCCTTTCTCTCTTCTTTCTTTATGTCAAAGTGAATTGTGATATTAGCGTAGGGAGGTTTATTACTTCTTTGCACGTTATCGATCATGTTGTTAGTATTAATATTGAGCTCAAAACCCCGTATAAATATAATAGCACTAAGAATCGATTTCTTATTGTTTTCTATTACATAATTTCTGCTACATCCAAGTCTTTGTTTGTTTTAGTAATCCCAGAAACATTTGAAGAAAAAAATGGTAGAAGTATTCATTTAAATACTATATACTTCTACATTCTTTCATTACTTAACATGAGTATGTGTCATGCTTTTCATGGATAGTTGACGCCATTCTACAGTTTATTTGTATCCTACTCATTGTATTACTTTACCGGACGCCAAAAACAGCAGGTATCTTTGCAAGGCAACCACAAGCAAGACTCTAGTATCGAATATTTCCGTTATTAAATTCTCCAAGTTCACCATGTTTTAACAAATTTCGGAGCTCGTCTCCAACGCTTTACAGCTGCGGTTTATACTCGCAAACTTCTAAATGGACTTCTGCTGTAAACTCTACAGTATGCTGATTGATTTTCTCGGCACGATTAAGAGATGCATATTTGATGCCTCCAGCAGTGGCGTAGGTTGTATTCAACTTGGATTATTCTTTATTTATTAGTACGTTGTTTTTGAGTAGTGTTGCGACGTAATGGTTGGTACGTTGTAGCAACAGATGTCTGCCCGACTGCCCCTCTAACAATTTGGGGAGGATTATTTGATTATGATGAATTTGTAATTATAAAGCTCCTTTGCATGGTGGACTCGCAGTGTTGACACATATTCGTAAATGTTCATTTCTTTCCCTAAACAATCTGATTTTTGTCCAAAATTTCGTCACTACATTATACCTCTGGGTCAGTAATAACAGTCGGTACAGTCACCACAACAAGCACTTACAGTACTAAACAGCGCTGGAAATAATTTATTTTAATTACAACACTTAAAAATCCAGTTTAGCGTACATCTCCATTAAGGCGGGCTGCCTTACCTCCCCCGGGAGCCGTGTTTGTTCTCTTTGTAAATATGCGACGCGACATTTAGCGGTCCAGCGCTTTTTTTGCTTTGTATTCGCTAAGCTGGCTGGAATGATACGGTTTTGCTGCAGTGAAGTAGTCGTATTTATGAGAACAGTCTGCATCTTTTGCGGTTTAAAGTGATTATTTTCCTTATCGTCTTATGTTTTAATATCTCAACTTCAGATATCGTTTTCGAGAAATTAGTTTCTCTCAATACGACAGTATCTTACGGATTAATATATATGATTAAGTTAGAAAAATTTACGCTATAAACTTTGAAAAGCTGCTCCTTCTACTATCTCATACCAGCTAAAACCAACACAAATTCTACGCTTCATCAAGAAATTCAACCAAATTAAAGTTATGATACTTCACGTTTCCACAACCTTGCAAAGAATGCCGTACCCGCTAATACAGCGTAGCTTGTCGCTGAAAGCGCCACACTCCGCCTAACCAATACGTGGTTTTATGGCTTTCTGTGCGTGCCTCGGCGAAGAGCTTCGTGTTTGTTAATTTGCCACCTTCCCCCTCTTACCCGTGACTCTCCCGTGACCCCTCACACTCCATCGGGCTCGGAATACACGGAACCCGGTTGCGGTCGCGCCTGTTGCGTTTTAATCGTCCCCTGACCACCTATAATGTACCGAGTACTGCTGAGCTCTTTGTAAAGACTCGTGTTGGTTGCTATGGCTGTTTGCACGCTATTGTTGTGTTTTCTTTTTGTGGTTACTATTAAAATATTAAACCCAGAATCTTGGTTTTAATCAGTTGCGACTTCAGTTCGTTTTTTTTTGGTCTGAATTGTCCCACTCCTTGCGCAAAGGCCTCGTTCATTAATTCCATTTCTTTCGGTGTTGTGTTTATTGGGAAGCCATATAAGGCGTCCCAATTTAGTCTCATTTATGAAGAACTAATAAAATTTATTCGAAACTTTCGACTGTAGTGTCTGTACATTCTTCAGTAAAGAGCCTCCTGCCAATGGTGGAAGTTATGTGTAAGAAAGGCGCATCCCATAGTCAATCAGCCCTACTAATAACCTTGACTTTCTATTTTTTCATGGCGAAGAGTTATAGAATTAGATTATGAGATTGTAACAAATCCTATAAATCTTTGAATCGAGGAAAATCCAATAGAATATCACTTAATCCTGATTAAGACTGAAAAGATCTCGTTACTCCAGATTAACATAGCCATAAATTCTGCTTCCAGTATAACTAACAAAAGCAGGTCAACACCAATCGAATACACTCGAGCTCTATAAAGAATTATGTCACCAGAACAAAACCCGAATGAAAAATACAATCATATGAGTACCGGAGTCAAAGCCGTTTTTTTTTGTTCCGTACCGTATGTCTGTGAAAACGGATTTCGTTTATTACTTTTTCCATTTGATCTGTCGTTCTCACAATTGGCGGGTTTTATTCCAATGGTTGTGTTTGAATATTATGTGGTGAATGCATTTCAAAGTGCGGTATATGATATTGATTAAAACAGTTGAATAGTGTTGTGTAGTAATTAATATCGATATTATGACTGCTTTCGGTCAATACAACATACAACAACAACATAGGTTACATCAATATTCTGCGTATCAATTTTCATCAGTTCGGTTTCATGTTTAAACTCATTAATTGGGTTGTCATAGCTACTTAATTAATATGAAATCGTCCAAGCGTTCGTAGAAATAACGCCGCAAATAATTTTAATCGATTCTGTTTAAAAATAAACACTAGGTGGATATCGAGAGAGCAGTTTTTCAAGCGGCCTGGGTCGGGAGCAGCTGCTTCGACGGAACCCATTCAATTATACCGAATGACGTAATTGACGCTTTTTTTTTACATTACATTTGAAATTCCGATTCCGCGAACGTGATCGGTGTGACAATTTTATCGATATTTCATTTGAAATTTAATTCCTTATCCTTATTTGGCGGAATGAATTAATAAGTTGGTCTGGATTTGACTCGTACTTTCTTGTTTACGAAACTGTGATGATTTTCATTAGTGGGAATTCCGATGTGTGTGTTCTATAGTTAGCATTATCATGTCTGTGTCCGAAATACTTTATTAGATAGAACACATTATCATTACATCTTTCTAATACTCTAAATTCCTTAGAATACAATTTGGGTACTTTACTCGTAATCAAACCTAAACAAGGCCGCAACGACCACACCGTAAATAAACGGCGGTCCATCTAAATTATTCGAACTATTAAATAAAACTTATCTCGCATTATTAACTTTAATGGCGTCATAAATACAGAAATAGTCCAACAAGTGCGTGTAAACCAGTCCGGCACAGAATACTTACATCAATTAGTTTAATGCGCGCAACGAACACGGCTCGATTCATCCGTCGCGCTCCTGGCGCCCTCTTAATTATTTATGAGTTGAGAGTATAAAGTGCTCCCAGCGAGACTGAAGGAGAATGCGCGCCAACCGACAGCCCCGCTAAATCACGCGCCAATTGACATCAGCCGGAGATAAAATGCTCTGACGCGGACACAATGGCCCGCGCATCGATATCGGTGGCCCTCACCTTGTACGTTCACATCACTATATTGTATTCCAGGAGAGTTCAACATTTTTAACATTCGGAAATTGAACGGTGAAACGAAAAGTGACGGGGGAAATGTTGAGTGTTATGTGCGCGCGAATGGCGCCTGTGTCGTGACTTGTGTCTGTTATGTGCGTGTAGTGTGTCGTGATGGATTACCGCGCGCCTCCCCCTACGATGAACATCGGCCCGCCGTACTTCCCGCATCCAGGTAAACACCACTTTTGATTTCCTTTATTCCTCTAACATACGAGGCGATATCCAAAAGTACGCGAAATGTTTTCCTTAAAATACATCTAAATTTAAAGGAAAATATCCGCGAACTTTTGGTTTTGTATAAGGAGCACGGCTCTCTCAGTAGCTAAGGAGTGGAATTCCCTGCCTGTGTTTCTGGATAGCTACTACCTAAGTGTCAAGATTGAATAGGTTAATTCAATGCATACGTGCTTCACCGTCAACCACACCATCGCTCACCATCAGGTGAGATAGCTGTAAACGGGAGCCTATAAAAAAGGTACATTTTTAGAAAAAGAACCGGGCATTTCGCCAAATAAGTCACGTTACAAACAGCAATTTAAATAAATACCATATCGTTAAACCCCTAACAGCTCTTAGCACGAGAGGCCGTAGCTATAAAGATAATTATACGCGTTAGGTCGGGCCGATCCCCCCGTAGGTCGCGGGGGTCCCACAGACGGGTTAATTGACCGGCTCGAGAGCAAAATGTCAACCGGACCGGTGATGGATGACGTGCCACGGACCGTTCATGTCGTGGTACGGATTGAAAGGATGTTGAAAGGAGGTTATGAAGTGATTGGCTACTTCAATTGTTGGGTTCATTGGTTCGTCAAGTAGGAATTCGGGTTTATTGCTCTTGGGTTGTAGCACTTTCTTTTGTACCTAGTTTGTGTCTTATTACGGCTTCGACGTAACTATGAAAATCACTAAAATATAGTCAAATTGTTACTTATGTGTATGGTTTGCTCCTGAAGCTCTATAGACAAGTGACATTCTATCAACGGATGTTCAACGGATCGCGATAGAGATTGGAAAAATGCTAAAAATGTATGGGACATTCCCAAGCGCTATCAAAATGTCACGTGACACATTCGTTACTTTTTGGCATTTAAACCATCGCGTTCGTTAATGTAATGACACGGTATAGAGCCTCTGACGTGTTTAACGTAAAACGAATATGGTAAATTCAAGGAATCTCTAAATTCCACCAAAGTATGACGTATCCTCATTAACGTCTCAATAAGAGAAAAGAAATATAAACAAAAAATACGAATTCCCTGCTCAAACCTCACAAACACCAGTTTTGCTCTCGTATAAGTGGAGTTTCGTAATAAATAGTGAGTATCTGAGAGAAAGCGGGGGTTGCGACCCGACCGGGAGTGGGACCGTCTCGCAACCCGCGATACCATCGTCACCCTATCGAGGTGCGCGCGCACGATACCGTCCCGACTCCTTGTTGCGCCTGCCCGAGGCACAAGCGGACAGCTGGAATGTAGAAAAAGCGGAGAGCGGTAGGAAGAACTTGTATTCATTTAAATTTCACGTCGCGCGTCGGCAGCATCACCATCATCATTTTAGCCGAAAGACGTCCACTGCTGAACATATGCCTCCCCCAAGTATCGCCACATTGACCGATCCCGTGCGTCTCGCATCCAGCGGATGCCCGCAATTATAACCAGGTCAGGACTGTGTCACTTAGTGGGAGGCCTGACATGCCTGATCTGCCCCGTGGTAATTAGGTAGACTTAATGCTTCAGGCATTCTCTACCAGTCAACCAAGGGTGGTGAAGGGATCATGGCAGGTGTATCTACTATGTAGACGACAGTTGCGATGGAAGATGCTTGATACTTCGCCATATGTCAAGGTAACCTGTGGTGCGTCTTATTGTTGATCGATGAGGCTATGTAAACCAGCCAAAGACTATAGCAGATAGGTTGACTGTAAAGAGTTTTGCAACCGTCAGAGTTGAAGAGAATCATTTGCTTTGCGGTTATCGATCTTCTTGCCTAGGATCTATGTATAATTAATATTAACTATCTCGTAAAAATAATGCATTTTGCCGGGAGTAGCATACGACACCACGATAATGGAACTTTGTATCATTAGTTAGGGCACCTGCAGCCCAATTGCTTAAGTGAATTCGGCAAGGCGAAGAATTTGATCGACCAATCACGTGCGAAATGAAAGACGCGTTGTGGTCTATATTCTCTATGCCGTCTATGTCTTCGCCTTGCCTTGCGTCTATTCACAGACGCAATTAGGCTGCGGGTATCCGCTGGATGCGACATGCACGGGGCCGATCGAGATGGTCACTCTTGGGGGAGGCCTATATCCAGCAGTGGACTTCCTTCAGCTGAAATGATGATATATCATTAGTACTTCCAAAGATTACCTCTAGCAAACAGAAGCAAACTATCCTCTTTATATGGACTATGGCATATAAAGATGGCTAATAAAGACCCATTATCCCGCTGATCCTAACTACCTGTTAATACCGCTCGCTCTCATCACTTACACCACCCTCCAACCCAAGCCCCCACCACCCGGTGGTGGGGTGTACGGTACCCGTCGGAAATGGCCGTCAGATTTGTCGCGCCCCGCCAGCCCGCCAATTACCGCCCCACGATAATTTATATGTAACTTTACTACCTACCGCAATCATTACGTTGTGGGAAACGGGACTTTCTGGGTTTGTTATACCCTTTTGGGAAGAATGGAGGTATGTCATAGTCCTAGTAAGGGTTGAAATGAGGTGTGTTGCAATTGTTAGTAGGTGTGAATAAAACTGTTGAACTTGGGTCGTCTATTGAAGCTCTAATGCCTACCAACTGTACTGTACATGCGCTGGATGCGAGACCTACAGCACTGGTCGATGTCGTGACACTTAAGGGTTCAGCAGTAGACGTCTTTCGGCTGCAATGGTGATGTGATTAACTGTATTGAAGTGAATGATGAGGTCTTCCGGAAATGGGATGGGAATGCAGGTGCACGCTTTTTTGTTGTCTACCCATGGCCCCATCAAAAACTACATACAGATTGTGTTCGATAGCCCTTAATTGGTAATTCTATACAAATCGGTTTTCCAGCTAACTGATCATGTTGCGGTACACCCGCCGTTTCAATGGAATCCCCGATACACATCTGTTGTTTGCACTTGTTGGTTTAACATCGGTTGGCAAATTAGCGTGATGTTGTTTGCCGTATGGACGTCCAGAAGGGATTAAATGGCTACAAAGGCTTTCGTTGTTTTGTAAAATCCAGTCATTCAGCATGATCATGGTCTTATTACATGGGACTTCAAAATAACTGGTGAAATGATGATGTACTGTAGATGCACCTCTGCCTTAGCTTTGGTGAATTACAGGCGTGATGGTATGTTACGTGTGAAACTAAATCAAGGGTATGAACAACTGATAGTAAGCCTCAAATAGCTCCATCTCTCGCATAGTCTCGAGCTATACGAGTTATTAAAGATATTGTACCGATGTGGCGTATATGATAATTATGGCAAGAAAAAATGGACTGTTCAGATGACGCCTAATGGAGAAGTATGGAAGGAGTCATGTTGCGCCGAACCCAAATAAATTGGGGTAAAGGCTAGATAATGATGATACTAGGATAGGATAGATGGACCCTCTTTTCAGCATATAGACTCTCATTTGGTCGTTGTGCATGCAGGCCTCTTCTCTGTGAGAGGGAATGGGCCGTAACCCACCACCTGAGCCCAGTGCGGGTTGGTGGATGTCACTTGTCTTCGAATTTTTGGTTCTAAGACATGCACACACCGGCAGTGGTGATGAAATAATTTACACAAAGTAAAGCGGCTGCCTGGGTTCGAACCCACTATCTACAACTTGTAAGTCGCGGCCGTTACCACTGGCCCACCAGTGCTCTGATGATACCACTAATGATGAATGATGTTACTACCGTAAATGCCGAGGCTGTCTATTCCGTGTGCGTTGTACGTGGTACGTACGTACCAACTTAACTATCGCCACTCATAGAAGCTGTTTCAAGATTATAGCACGTAAAAGCTTATTCCATATTCCTCCACTTGAGACGGTATTTACTTCAATAACATTACCCGGCTCCCGACTACTAAGTCGGTACCCTGTCCGGTTAACCTTATAAACCGGCGCGGATATCTTTATCCGGATCGGGGGCGGTTGTATAAAAATATCCCCCCGGGTCCGGCTTAGCAGGGGTTCTCTAAGCGGTGGCTTCATGATTGCTTCTATAACCTATTACGAATCTGTAATAGTTCGTTAATTGGCTTGATAGAAAGTAAAGTGGCTGTTTGATTACCTATGTGTAATATTGCATGAGTATACTGACCCCATTGCAGTGGGTTGCTGCTGAAACAATCTGGGCAAATTTACCCATCCCAAACACAATGCCAATGCCAGTTTTCTGTCCAGCATGCACAACCACCTGCACCTTCCATGATTTAAATGAAGTCGACGACAGAGCTATCCCGGTGGCTACGTTCTGTTCGGACAAAATTTGAGTCAAATCGATACGTAGAGAAGAAGAATGCATGTACTTTTAGAGGTGGTACTTTCAAAACGTCATCATCGTCGGTTTAATCTACATACCAGTAGATATATCTCATATCAGTGAAAAATTCTTGCGATCCGGCTCGAAGGATCATAATTTAGGTTCAAGTGTATACCAATGACGCCTCAAGCTAATAACTGATACATAATGGTCCATTGAACCTAAGATCTGTCTACATCTTGCTCTTAATTCAATCCCTCACTTAAATCGATCCTGCAGACACACAAAGAGCGCTCTCCCGCTAGCTAAGCGAATCTCAATTCAATCTGGTCTCCCCCTCTATCAATCAAATCGTAGTGCCGATGGAAAGCGCCGTGTCACCAAATCAAAACAGTTGAGCGGACGCGTCAATCTAATAATACACTGACGCTTATTTATCCAGCGACACCCGCCCAACTTTTAATTAAAGTTTGACGAACAAACGCCACCAAGGATTACCACCATCCATATAAAAATACATCTAAAATACCCCTATAATAAGAACACGCAACAACGAAAATCGACTCTGAAGTCGACGCCGCAAATCACGTATTACTTCAACAAACAACCCTTAGAAATCTCGATGAAATCCCTGTCTGTGTAAATTATACTTTATTGTTGCCGCCACTGAGTTCACTATCAAGTGACGCCGTCGCCGTCGACGCGAGGCGCCCAAATGGAAATTGATTCGCCCCGAAACGTAAGGTCGGAAGCGGCTTGTGTACCGTCTAATTTAAGTTGACCCCTCGACGGATGGATCAGTAACCCTCTGTGGCGCGTTAGAGTAGGTTTGCGGGGGCTGTGGTAGTTCCTGTTAGAGTGGTGATTCCCGGCGGTTGTTAGCTATGTATGACGCTGCGGTAGTGAGGGCTCGGTACTCCCGAAGTGGCGAGGGTGTACGATTACTAACAGTAATCGCCTTGATCCCAATGAAGTTGGTAACAGACTGCCTTGTGGCCTTAGAGTAGGTGGCAATCAGATAGGGCAGTCTGGTACATTAATATGCAAATTGGATATCAATATTTTCAGTGTTTTTGAAATCTGAGAGTTTCTTTCATTACTTTCGGCATTGAACATGCAAAATTGTCATCCTCTTTGTGTATGTTGCTTGATTAATGATAGTTTTCTGCATAGTTCACTTCTTCTTCCGGAAATCCCTAAACCAATTAAGGATACAGGTTCGTCGCTCCAGGAAAAACCTGGCCAAACGGAATACATACTCAACCAAAAGACAGTTCCAATGTGGAGCCCCTTCGCAGGCTATGTCCCACCTCCTGCACCTTTCAGGATTCGAATGTGGCAAATAACAGAGCTGGCCAAGAGGGACAGGACAGGACATACTGGTCGGACAAAATTTGAACAGTTGAGACTATATTTGATTTAATCAACACAAAGAAAGAAGAAAAACTCGGTCATCTTTGATTATTTAAGGAATTGCAAAATTACATACGATTTTCAAATTAACCAAAAAAGATGATATCCCCTAGTTTACAGAGTTGACTATTCAATCTTCTCTGCATACAATACCCAGTCCTCAGTGAGGCTTGTTATTCATAGGCAGGCCAAATATGAGTGACGCAACAGTAACATGTGTAGGACGGGCGGGGCGGGGAGGCGAGCGTGTAATGGAAATCCGCAGACGTTATACACAAGCCGGTGGTGCAAGGGATAGGGTGGAACGGGGTGGTTCGAGTCAAAAGATCTATTAAAGCGACTTTTTTTGTTGCCCGTATACATTACTTTCTTTGGTGAAGAGATAAAAACCTTGCAGACTGTGTTATGTTTACATAAACTATACTTTGGCCGATACATAAGAAGTACAACTCCTTGTGGTTGCATTTCGACCTACATTTTTGACCAAAAAAAAAAATATATCTTACATAACCAGCTGGTCATCAACATGACCTAATTAAATCAACCTTATCCTCGATGTAACTAATAATGTTTAATTCTCATGGGGCAAAAATCACAAGTAATAGAAAAGCCCTAATCCGCTGCCGGCTTATATCTCGTTCGCATGGCAGCATTGTCAGGGCGCAACCCCGGCCGGTTGAGAGCGCCGACTCTGCTCTATAACTCGCCCCCACTGCTGCCGTATCTAGCTACTCTACTAGTACTAAAAATAAGCATCAGAAATACCACTCTAGTGATTGGAAAAGTGGTTCATTTGCATATTATTATTGTATGAATAGAAACAAGTAAAGATACCAGATTTCAGCAATCGTTCGTAAGAAACTTCCACGAGGTTTGAAATATAACCACATCGTTCGTGTGCTGCTGCCTAACTTGTTAGGCCCCTACCCCTTGGGGTACCTAGTACTGTAGCACGATACCCCTGGGCGGTGAAAGTCAAATAGGCCTAAAACAGACTGCCCCAAAAAGGCCAAGCGATGACGATCGTAATGATAGTGTTGATGGTCGTAAAAGGCGGTACTGTCCATTTCTCATGTTGACACAATATCCCTGGACAAGATTGGATACACTTCCTGAAACTAAGGACACTAAATATGTATATATATATATATCAAAACACACAGCACAGTACAGTGGTAGTCCTATGTGATGATATGTTAAGGCTATTCACTACTCACACTAAATCATTCAGTAAACGTTGTCAGTGTGAACAGTCTGTCTATACCGCACTCTGTCAGTTTATTTGAGCATACAGCCGGACGTGTTTGTGCAGGGGATGCAGTAATACCTACTAATTGATCCGTGTCTCGCCGCCTGGCTGTATGTTGGAATATTGCTCGTAGTGTGGCAGTGTCCCTGTGTGAAGCATACAGGGATGTTTCCTTGTTGTGTGTAAAACGCCGGTTGGAGTCTGACTGTCGTATAACATAACACTATCGGGCTTAAATTGTTATTACCTGCCAGTAGTGGCCAGTACTAGAGGAGAGGTTGCATATAATAATTGAGTACCTATTGATACAGATTTGTTCTGAGGATATTCTCATATGCAACTTGATACACTTAAGACGATTGACAGATGGGCCAAGAGACTGATGGGCAATGCGCTGGTCGACTCAAAGCTCCAGAGACGAGTTGCCGGCCCGTCGGTTTTCTATCGGTTAAATTTCGGGGAGTGTGCGATGTAGGGCTTGCATTCGAATATTCGAATATTCGAATTATTCGAATAATCAACTGTTTCAAATATTCGAATAGAAAATGTATGATATTCGAATATTCGACCAAAAACAAAACAGCAATCAGACGTGCACATAAAATTAAACGTTCATGCACGCCGTCCAAACAATGTAACGTCGTTCGACGAGCGAGTGTTACGACAGCATTCGGAAACGATCGGGAACATTCGGAAGATGCGGCCGGCGCGCAATGCGGCGTGTGGGGGTGGAAACGACACGATTGCTAAAGTTATAACTGTGATTAACGACAGATACTTTAGTCAAATACAAGACTTTGATGGCAATGAAGACAAATCCTTAATTGATCACCAGCAGCAGCGACAGCGACCAAATGAAGCTATTCAAGAAACTACAATAAGCTTCAAGGATGAACTACAACAAAAGATCGATGAAACCGTTTTAGCAACTGCTTGTACATCTACAGCAAATTTAACATGCAGAGAAGAGTTGGAACGTCAATCCTAATGCAAATGGCGCTATTTGATAGAGGAGGTCCTAGACAAATAAATTTGAGCCAAGCATACGACTTTCTGCTGTGCATACCACCTACAAGTGTAGAGTGTGAAAGGGTGTTTTCTTCCAGCAAATACATTTGCAACCATCTAAGATGTGCCTTAAACGATGAATCCATGGATGCTCTAAGTTTCCTTAGGTCCTACTTCCAGGGAAAACGTTGAAGAACACGCCAAAAGTATATGATACGGATAGGATTAAAAAGGTACTGTAATTTTTTACACTACATGTACAAAAAATTACAGTGCCTTTACTTACGTGCTACTAAGGTCTGATCTGATCTGATCTCGTGATTTATTATTTTTGTTTTAAAACTAAGATTTAATGTTAAATTACCAAATTCACACATTGTTAATGACAATTTCTAATTTAACATTATGAAAGAAACCGATTTTGCATCGAAGCTTTAATTGGGTTACTTGTTATTTTTTGTTTGATTTTATTATATTACTAGCTTCCGTTCGCGGCTTCGCCCGCAAAAGGTAGCCTATGTGTTAATCCAGGGTATTACCTATCTACATACCTACCAAATTTCAACCAAATCGGCCCAGCCGTTTTTGCGTGAAAGAATAACAAACATACATCCATACATTCTCACAAACTTTCACATTTATAATATTAGTAGGATAGGATTACAATACTCATACTTAACTGATTTTATAAGACTGCGTTTTGTTTATGTCCAGAAGGTTAGTTTATTTTGAGAAAATTTGTTTATTTTAAAACATTTTAAGCATTTGTTTAAAATTTTTGCTTTGTGGTGTTTTGATATCATCAGTACAATATTAAGTTGACCATTATTTATTCTTCCAAAAATAAACGTTGATTTTGTTATTGATTGTGTTAGCTATTTTAATTGAAGAAAGTAGTTGATTATTTGCAGTTCAACACGAAGGATTAGAATAGCTAACACCTATTTTAATCCTTTGTGTTCTTTTAAAAGAAAAAAAAATGTTATTTTAATTGTTTTTTTAACACTGTTTGAATTGAATAAACACTATTTAGAAATTAAATTACAAGATTTCTATAAAACTTATTTTTTTATTTAATATTCGAACAATTTTCGAATTATTCGAAAATAGCCCAAAAAAATATCGAATATTCGAATTGCAAAATTGTCGAATATTTGCAAGCCCTAAGTGCGATGGAACTGCACAATTTGATTCCGCTTAGCCCTTTCCATCAACGGACTACAAGACGTACGGCAATACGCCACCGGTACATGGTGGATATCCCACCCATACGCACGAAGAGTTTTGAAAATACTTTCATTGTGCACACAGCTAAGGAGTGGATTTCCCTGCCAGCGTCCTTGTTTCCTGATAGCTACAACCTAGGGGTCTTCAAGTCAAGAGTGAATAGGTTACTTCTAGGCAAGCGTGCTTTACCTTCGAACACATCATCATCACTTAACATCAGGCGAGATAGTGGTCAAACGCGAGCATAAAACGAATAAAAAAAGAAGCTCCAGTCACTGTCTAGGGAATTGTCACTACAATACGTAAAATGAACAGCTGCCCTATACAAGATCTTAATAGTCAGTTACATAAGATTTGAATTAACCGTGACTTCACTCCGTGTACACAGTTTCGTATTTTTAACCCCCGACGGAAAAAGAGGGGTGTTATAAGTTTGAGGTGTGTTGCTGTGTGTCTGTGTGTCTGTTTATCTGTCTGTCTGTCTGTGGCATCATAGCGCCTCAACGGATGAACCGATTTCGATTTAGTGTTTGTATCGAGAGTGTTCTTAGCTATGTTTGAATAAAATCGGTTCAGCGGTTCAAAAGTTATGCGCGTTTTACTGTTTAGAACGTGATGTTTTCACAAGATAAATGTGTCGGGGGTTTTTTAAATTTTGAAATTTTACTTGTGTTTCAAAATAATCAAGAAACCGAATTTAAACACTCATTAACGACCACTAACCCCTCTGAAACACTGTTATTTTCGTGTTTTATTAAATCGTCGAAAACAGTCTTACATTTTCGGAAAGTCCCCCTTCTTTACGTCACCGGCAAGCAATAATTACCTACCATTTACCCTTAACGATACAATAAAAAGTATATTTAGTTCATCGTCACCCTCCATCGACGTTTTATTTCTAAAAACAACCGGTTCTGAACGCGTTAAAAAACGTATAAAAATGTGTCTTTAAAGCTTTTCTTGACACATGATTAGAACCACATGTCGACATGATTTCAAGCCAAATGAGTGCGATGCCACTTAATGTGAGGTGAGTAATTTATTATGATGGAGAAATTTTTGGTTTTTAATTAAATTAATTGGTTTTTGTATTAGGTATTAAATCTATACTATAATATTATAAAGAGTTTAAGTTTGTGACGTTGTAGGGGGTAATCTCTGGATTTAATGAACCGATTTTGAAAATTCTTTCACCAGTAGAAAGCTACATTATTCCTGAGTGTCATAGGCTACAATATATTTTCAAAAAAAAATGAGATCCTTATGAAAATTGCAATAATGTAACCCAAAGTAGCAAAATGATGCCTGTAAAATTCATTCTTTGGCGTGCGCTGAGAAAACTATTGATCATCATCATCTTCCTACCCTTATCCCATGTTACTTGGGGTCGGCGCAACACGTTTTCTTCTTCCATACCATTCTGTCACCTGTCACGCTATGAAAACTATTGATGATACATAAAAATTATTAGGTAGGTAGGCAGGGTAAGCCGGGTAGGCAGTGTAGGCAGGGTAGGCGGGGCAGGCAGGGCAGGCAGGGTATGCAGTGTATGCAGGGTAGGCAGGGTAGCCAGTTGACGGGAGCGAAGCCCCGGGGGTCAACTAGTATTTTATATAATTATAGTAATGGTTGCGAAAATGATTATTCATTGTGCGTACAGCTAAGGAGTGGAATTCCCTCTCGGAGTCTGTGTTTGGGGTTCTTTAAGTCAAGAGTGAATAATTTATTTCTAGGCAAGCGTGCTCTATCGTCGACCACGTCATCGCTTACCAACTGGTGAAATATATGTCGAACGCGACGCGTGCCTATCAATAGTAACAAAAAAATACTTTACTATATCAACAGTGTAAAACACACTTTTACATTCGCTGTCAATCATAACTTTTCTTTTATCGACAAACTCAGGAACAACCCTATTTCCTACACATACGCACCCAAGTGTTAATGAACGCTCACACATACACAAACGCGTCGCCAGCCAATTAGCGAAGCGAATCCGAGCCAGGGCTGTCAATATCGATATAACGTCCACTGTAACATAAGCCTAGCAAAATATTATGAAAGTATTGTAAATTTTATCCGAAAATTATTCAAAATCGTTTCTAAATGGGTGAGGATAAACAAAATTTTGATTTTCCTTTGCATATCGGTTAACTGAAATCTTCGCTTTAGCGTTTATTTTTGATAAATAAATTAAACGGTAACTTTATCCGCTGGTATTAGGTGGAGAGGTGAATAATTTAAAACTGGCGATTCGCTCGTACTACTTTGAGTTAAATAAATTGCCGGTTCGTGATGGAGCTATCTTGTAGAGTTTCTTACATTTGGTTGCAAATACAGAATTTTTGCTATGCCGGAACCGGATGCTAGTAAGTTGGCACATGGAGCGAATGCCTGTCTGACCTCGCCAATCCAGTAAGTGGGTAGCAGGAAACACTTTGGCAAGACTGGTGTCAGATTTCCTGGCTCCTGACTACCCGTAACGACTTTTAAAGTTCTACGAATAACAGCCGGGACGGATTAACGTGCTTGCTGAGGTACGGAGGAATCGCATTAGGTAATCATAGATACGAAGTGTGGGGCAACGGTTTTTTTAAAAGAGAAGAGAATAAGCCCAAACACGACTAGGATACATTGTTTTATTTCGGAGTTCCAGCTTCTTTCCGGGCCATCTTTACCATTTTCAGCAGTACCATTTATTTATAAGTATTTCTTCCAGTCTTCTTCGTCAGTTTCACTTCACCAAATGTTACTTTCTGAGTGCAGATGATTGCATTGTTGATGAAAATTCCAAAATCGCTATATTTCCCATATATATATATATATTTCGCTATATTTTATTTATCCTGAAAAACAGGTTCAACCTAGTTCAGGCAAATAAGAAACTGTCTTCTTTTATATTTTTAAGATATTTTATTGTAAAATGTGCCGTATGTTATAAATAAACGATATTATTATATTATATTATATATTTATGCCTATAATATTTGAGGAGTTCCCTCGATTTCTCCAGGATCCCATCATCAGATGCTGACCTGATAGGACCACCTGGAAAGTATACCGTTTCAAACAAAAAAAGAGTTTTCCAAATCGGTCCAGCCAAATCGGTCATTGAGTGAGTAATCGGGGAACACACAAAAAAAAAAGATTCCGTCGAATTGAGAACCTCATCCTTCTTTTGAAGTCGGTTAACTATTCAATAGAAATAGGCATCAAACAACACCATATTCTCTGTCCACACTTTACCTGTCTGACCTACAATCTAATCTATGACAAGGAGACGTAGCGCGCCGGGCGGTTGACTTCTCTACTGAAATTAGCGCTTCAGACCAAATTAATTGCCGCTCGCCGACAACCCTCTGCTAGGGTTGCTTCGCTCGCGACGCCTCGTCGCAACGCTTTTGATTTAGCTGTTCAAGCGAATTTGACTACGTAATCAGTTCTGAGTAACTCGTCTAGGTGTATATAAGCTGGTTTTAATGGTGTATTGTTTTTTCAAGCGTTTATTTAACTTGCAATGTATGTATGTAAGTGTGTTCGGTTCAAATCTTGCAACTGAATTTTAAAGCAGTTATCCTCCACAGATTAAGATAAAATTTTGCATACACGTTTAATTTGGATGAAAATGCATTGTTAGCTAAGTGATGTCATTCTAAATCCAATATGGTGGACGGCCTATGATCGCGGACTAGTTATTTTTTGTGCACTGCCATGATATGGGTATCAAATGAAAGGTTTTGCTGAGAAGAATACGAAAAAATATATTTTTTAATGAATAATTTTAGTTATGCTATTGTAATCGATACTTATATTATAAATGCGAAAGTAACTCCGTCTGTTTGTTACTTTTTCTCGTCTCTGAATGAAACGTGGTATTCGGGTAGACACCTTGTGCTGGATTAGGACATAGAGACTTTTATTCCGGGAGTACGTTCTCTTAGGATATTTTTGTCTGAAATAAGTTCCTTGTATTTAAATACTGTTTATACTGTAATGATTAATGTTCATGTTATTTTGTTTCAGGTAAGAATGCTGGTTATCAAGGAGATACGGGTAAAGTTAATGAAATTAAACTCTAGGTATAGTGCTGTGAAAATAGAAAATAAGCTTACAACTTTAATCATATAGGCCGATTTATAGGCCACTGGGCAAGTCATTACTGGACGTAATGGAGGCATCTTTCGAGTAGGTTTTATCACGAGTGATTTTTACTTAGAACACCATGGATTAACTTTACTTTGGGAAAATGCTCACGGCCAGGATAACTACCAGACTCAGGACAGACTAATCTATACTAATATTATAAAGAGGTAAAGTTTGTGAGGTTGTAGGGGGTAATCTCTGGATCTACTGAACCGATTCAGATGAAAGGACATGGCCGGAATTTGAATGGAGCTGTGCCCTAACAAAAAATATTCATGTACATTGACATACCGTACCCGTATTAAAGCTTAAGAGGTGCCATACCTCCTAAGCTTTAATACGGCGTACGATATGTTTACAATAGTTTAAGTTTTATGATCAGAGAAGAAGCGAGAGACACTATAAATAGGATAAGATCATGATATGATCAACGCAACACTGCACCACAGACTGGACTACACCAGTGCAGTATGCGCGCGTAGAAACGTCAAAATTACTAGGACGTTCGGATACATACTCTGGAATATATTGTCGATGCATTCAGCATTATAACATGACGCGCGGCAGCTCGAAAAAATGTGTCTGCGATAATCGTAAAACCTTAACTTGTATTTTAGAGGTATTTACCTTAGCAATATGATTTTTGAATTTGTGGTTGTTTTATATTTTAATCTGACCTTTAAAAAAAAAAAAAAGGCGTACTTCAGAAACAGTCTTTGTCTTATGGTGTATCCAAACGTAAATGCATTGCATAGAATACTCAAAAAAACAATTAACACACATATGTTTTGTCTTTTTTCGTCGCCTGTTCTAGACAAATGTAATTGTTGAGATTAATTTTAATTTATTTTACAAGTAATTTTCACATTTTAATAATTACTGTACATTTATGCATTCCGATTGATTCGGAGGGCAGAATCTGGCCATGTCTTTTAGCATGGAGATAGTTTAAGGCTCTGGGAAAGACATATGACTCTTTGTGCCTATTGGTCTTATTTGTTCTGTCTCCTGCTTAATATGGAGGGAAGTGGCAATTTGTATTTTTTCCTACTCCTCCATTATTATTTTCTGATTAATTTCGTTGCGGGATCCAAGACAGTTAAATTCCTACTCCGTGACTTCGTCGAGCTTCATTGCCTCGGCGCTTTTCTGATGGTCGCCACTGTTGATTCTGGTTTTCAGGAGCTTGGGAATAGTGCGGTGGGATTCCCTTGGGATGATAAAACACGTTTTACGCGGGCGAAGCCGCGGGTAGAAGCTATACTGAATATAATGCCAGTTCATGGCGCCTATAGATCTTTACGAGATGAGTCCTAGCGCTGTCAAAGTGCCTGAATTCTGGTCATAGCACATAATTGGGTCAAGCTAAAAAGTCAAATGAATCATTTCGATTCATAAACTAGCACAACGTTCCAAATAGACATAAATCAGACAGAATAAAATCCAAACCAGCTGTAACCGAATATCAAATTATACGATCTGGTTCCACATAGTGTTGTGCGATGATGGTGTGAATTCTATTCCTGTTAGTGATGTTCCACGCGGCCGTCGTTCGGCGCAATTGACCCGTGTGATTAATGTGCCCCCGCCACTTGCTTACGCCAGTAAAGGTCGGGGCTAACGTGTGCGCGTTGGCGTACTATCATACTGAAAGAATTTGATAGAGTGTTACAGTGAGTGCCATAAATTGAACAAGGGCCTAAGCATCTTTTCTGCCAGGGACCTAGGCGTAGACCACTTGTAATTAATCTAAATTAGTAGACCATCACAAAAGGCAGTCTCCCAAAGTTCTATGGGTCAATGTTTGAGGAACATCTTTCATAATTCATAGTACAAATGATTGCGCTATGTATGTGCACGTAGTGTTCTTATAATTACGGCAACTTGAAAAAGGAAGCTCTTGTCATAGAGTTCTGTCAGCATAAATTACGTTACCGTTTATTATTTTCCTTTTAATCTTTGTCGTCGACCTCATTGTGTATATATGCTTCATCTGGAACAGGAATCACGACAATATCAATGGTACACAAAAACTTTTTAATGAACAGCCGTACCCCGGAGTAAGCCGTTCGTTCAATGAGCAAGATGTTTAGTCGAGTTGTAACATCTATTCTAGTTAGTGATGTTCCGCGTAGCTGCTATTGACCCTTCAATTGACCCGCGCGATTAATGTGCCCCGCGCTAGCCTATTACTCGACTTAGGGTCGCGGACTCGCGGCGATCTAGTGCCATCATCGACTGAATACGAGAGTTTTGTTGTAGGTCGACTTATTATGCTCGGGGAATTTTGATGTAATCAAGTTTGTGATACATCTTGATGCATGGTTTTCAGTTGGCAATGGCAGCGTTAATTTTTCTTTCGTATAAGCTCAAACTGTGGTGGGGTGCTTACGATACACTAGACTTACCTTATAGTACATAGTGACCAGTCGTATAGGCTATTTGACTCAAGCAATTATTGTGCCCCGCGCTAGCCTACCCGACTTAGGGTCGCGACGGACTGGTGCCATGCCATCATTGTCTGAATGCGAGGGTTTTGTTGTATTCAAGTTCGTCATTCATCTTAGTTTTTTACTGGTACTCTTATAATCAATGACAGCGATTGTCGTATAGGCTCAAACATGAGAACAGCTCCTACTGCAGTAAAAATATTACCTAGCTAGCAAGGTGGTCGGCGGAATAACTACCAAGGCTGAACCACTCGCACTTTTATGTAGGCTGGATTTTAGCGCAAACTAAAACCAACCAACAGCCAACAGCAATGACCTTCACTTTATGCACAAATTCACTAAAATTTTGATTGCTGATGAATGCAGATGTGAGTGAGAAAAGAGAACACACGCTTCTTTAAAAGACAGTACCTAGGTTATATTCCTTAATATGTGCAAACGAGCTAGTTGAAGAATGTAATCGAACCCCCAATACTCTTGTCCAATAGTCAAACTGCAACGTGAACAAAGTATGGACATTCATCGCACGGTTTTAATTTTCCTAACGACGACGCAGCCGCGGCGGAATGGCCGTCCTAATGTGTTGCCAGCTCAGGTGGGATCCGGCAAACAACCGCTCGTTCAGGATAGCTATTACTTAGGAAAAGACAATAAATAGAACAGGGAGTAAAGTATGGATTGTCTCTTGATTGGTATAGAATGAGGGATTGGTTTTCTGTGAGAGTTCGTAATGTTAGGACCTTGTATGCGTATATGGGTTGATGGTTCTAAATTGCTGGATTACGTGAAAGAATTATACATATTATGTCTACAAAGGTATCTTTTGAAGGGGGTAACTTTTGAGATGATTTAGAGATTTGTAAGAGAGAAGTATGAAAGAAGAAAACTCGTTGCGCAGGTAACAAATAAGTGGGAATGATAATGAGAAAGTTCAGAATTCTACTGGTTTGAGCCAGATTTCTGTGGATGTGAAAAACGCAAGACTGGGTATTGTAGCGCAGCTTAGAAGGCCTCAGTTTAGCAGTGGATTGCGATAGGTTGAGTTGATGCCAGATTTGCGTCTGTAAGCAAATGATACAGTAGTAGTCCTCTTCAAAAATACTGCATAGAGTGCGTGAATTTGTGATTATTTTAGAGTTAGGTATATATAGGAGATTGCTGGCTTGGTACGGACCGTTCATTAGACTCCATTTACAGGCAGCTTACAATTATCACACTGCATAGCAAAACCTCTACATAACCAATACTGCCAGCTAAAAGACCTTTTTTCTCACTACTGTTAACATGTTCCAAGAACGTCCAATAACATAAAAGGCATAGAATTCCGTCTTACACAGGATACGACCGACTATAAACGTAATAGGCATGTCTGTTTCCGCGTCTGTATACTGAGCAGCTGAGCTAGGAGTACGGTAAACCGCATCAAGTAGTAAGACATGAACTTTGGAAACCGCACTTGCTGCAACCAAATGAAGGTGCTGTCAAAGTCAAATTGTTTATTTTATGATTAATATTTTGGGCCTTTATAAATTAACCAACCAGGTGCTTGGCCTTTCAAATGGTGAAAGATTATTGCATATAATAAATTATGTCTAGTGATGCCAGAGATTAAACCACACGTGTGAGCAAACTCACAAAATTCGGGTCTCGCTTTATTAATAATAGTTAAGATAGAGTCGAGTTTCACGGACTCGGGGACGTCCGTTGTCCCCCACACATCAGGATCCGAGGTGTGTCCGTAGTGTTTATTTATTTATTTATTTAAACTTCATGTACAATGGTGATACATAGGCGGACTTAATGCAGCAAGGCATTCTCTACCAGTCAACCTTTGGGTTAAAAAGGACAAACAGGTGGTAGGACGCGCGCCCCTGTCAGACGTCGCGGGGGGATTCAGACACCTCATTCCCCCCAACCCAAGGTCGAGGCCCGCAGCCGCGGATTGCGGAAGGATCATAGGTTTCCGTGACCCTTAGGTGTGGTATGGAACACCGGGGTGATTTTAGTCAGTAGGAGTCTGACAGACGCATCGCCGTACGTCTTTTAGTCCAACGTCGGTTTTGTAACCAAACACGTGCGGTTCACTGTACAGACGAGTGTATTACGAACTACTCCTGGAACTGAGGTTCCGGATTACTAACAAAGGTTTGGATCTAATATCGGTTTCTGTGAAGGTCTTAAGGGGTTTGGGGTAGTCTTTTTTCTTCGGGTGTATTGTAAAAGATGATTAATGGTTATTCTGAAGAGAATGGGTTGCATCTTCTGTGATGGTATTGCTTTCTGTTAATTGATATTGCCTATTGAATATGTCTATAAAATTTTGATGAACTCATGAATGTGTTTTCTATGTTTATTAATTTGGTTTGGTTCGTAGGTACAGTCCTAACTGATAATTAATGTATGTTTCTCAAATGCGAGTCTGTGTTTAGCTCTAATGGAGATCACGATTTAGTAATAAAGACCTCTCAATAGTCGGTGATATTTGAAAGCTTGAAATCTTAGACACACATTATTTATCAAAATCAACGAAAATCTTGGCGAGCCTCGCGGTTTCAACGTCGAATAAAATGATAATCCAATAACATATTGGATTTGACTCAGAAATCAGAAGTGCTACTATCAAATCATGCAAATAAGGTGACACTAAACTTCGTACTATTCTGCTTCTGATTCAGATGAACTATGATACATCTGATTGCTTATGCGTCGGTGGCGCCGTAACTAACAATTGTGGGGGGCACATTGATCACGGGGTCAATTGCGAGGTCCCGGAGCGACGTTCAGGACCTACAGCCAATACATGCACGGATCTAACTGGCTGAGATGATGTTAAATGCGGACTAGGTTGTGTTGAGCCTTGGTGACTATGATTTTACTGCATCACTCATCTTTACCGTGGAACTGTCTTTAATTGTTGGACACATGGTGTTGTGACCGTTTTTTATTAAATCTGCCTAGCCTTAGCCCAAATATTAAGTTGGGGCCGGCTAACCGGATTCAGGTAAGTACCAGTGTTTTACATGAAGCGCCTGCCTATCTGACTCCACAACCCGGGTAACGAGATACCCCTTGGCAAGACTGGTGTTAGTTTCAGGCTTCTACCCGTAACGACTGTCAAAGATCTTCGAGTGATAGCCGCGACCAACGGCTTAACGTGCTTTCCGAGGCATGGAGGAAACTCGCTATGTAAAGATGGATACACCCATCCACAGACCGATCTCGGCAAGCGTTGCTTGACCTTGAAGATTGACCCGTGCGGCTGTTATGATTTAGCCATGAGACAGTTTTTACAAAAATGTATGGAGAATGGAGAGGGTCTTTGATCTTCAGTGAAAAAGTGTCTAGCTAGATGGGTAGGCACACCGATTGACCAATGTCTATATGCTTATAAAGACAAGGTCAATCAAGAGGCTTTTCCCCGACGGAAAAAGAGGGGTGTTATATAACTTCGACGTGTGTACCTGTGTGTTACCTAGTGTATCTGTCTCATCTTCATAGCTCCTAAACGGATGAACCGATTTTGATTTCGTTTTATTTTTGTTTGTAACGTGACTTTAGCGAGCGTATTCTTAGCTATGACCCGTTCAAAAGTTATGGGCTTTGTTTGAATCGGGGTGTTTTCGCAAGATATCATAGCATAATTATATGGCAATAGATTGTCGATCGAAGCGGGTCTACTACTAGACAAATTAGCGTTTTAATGTTTGAATCGGGGTGAAGATATCGTATCATAATTATATGACAATAGATTGTCGATCGAAGCGGGTCTACTACTAGACAAATTAGCGTTTTAATGTTTGAATCGGGATGAAGATATCGTATCATAATTATATGGCAATAGATTGTCGATCGAAGCGGGTCTACTACTAGACAAATTAGCGTTTTAATGTTTGAATCGGGATGAAGATATCGTATCATAATTATATGGCAATAGATTGTCGATCGAAGCGGGTCTACTACTAGACAAATTATGTAGCATGAAATAAAAATGTGTCGGGAGTTCATTAAATTTTAATTAATTTTCTTGTTATCTAAGATAAGATTTCCTGGATAGTACTTTCTTCAATTAACTCATTCTATAGCCTCCTTTACTGGAAACAAGACTCTTCCAAGGTGCGTCACGATACCAGGCTCTCCGTCTTTTTAAGGTCGTTTCTCTCTAAAGACAGACCAACTGACAGCGTATCTGATCAAGTACGTCCCACTCTGCGCTTCTTCGGAAAAGTTCGGTAATTTTATTTAATTCTTAGGTAGGTAATAGGACCACCCCAATAGGGATGCTAACTGAAATTTTGTTTTGTGTCCGTCAGGTGGATTAATAAAAATACTGGACACGTATTTTTTCTTATGTTTTTACACGTATACATAGTGACGACGATATAATGCATTGAAGTATCATGTGTCGCCACGCCGTTAGTACACTTTATACTGACATAGTGACGTCACAAGCCCCCACTCCTGAACTTTGATGCGCTTTGTCTTCGTCAATTTTCATTGATTTGGTAAAGCAAAAAACACTTGCAATATTATTTGGTAATCTCACTGACGGACTAAATAGAATTATAATATTTTTCTACCCAGGAAACATCCCTATTGATATTTTTGGGTCATTGATGTGAGGAAATTCTTCTTCTAAGCGTGTCGATGACATTCAGGCCCTCTATAGTTATAAATACCTTGCCTGGCTGAATACTAGCAGCCACGGCAACGCCTTCCGATGATGAAGTCATAAAATCCTCACGTGAACAGGCAACAGAAAAAAAAGGTACCGACGAATTCAGAAGCTCCTTTTTTTTTTAATTCGGTTAAAAATTTATTCGAGACGCACAGGCTGATGTTAAAATTATTACAATGCAATTTATTTTTAATCATACTTTGTTCGAACTTTTTAATCGGCAATCACCCCATAAAAACAAAATAGCATCGAGCGGTATTTTGTACGGTGTACGGCGGCATGTCAATAACACGGTTCGTCATATTTAACTATGTGTGAACATAATTACCGGAGGGTGGAAACAGCGATGTGTTGTATTCACCAACAAATAAAAATATGGACAGAAGTTTAATTCGTACAAAAAAGGGGTGCAAATTTGGAGCCATTGCTTCCATTCTTCATACCCTTTAACAATTTGAGTTTGGTTGTCTCTTAGAAAACTATTGAGCTGAATTGTAACAGTAAACTATACAAACGAGCAGAGTAAACGAGATTTGAGCATAGTAAAGACACCATTGCAACTTCATAAATGTATTTATATTTTTCGCTGTAAATATTGAACCTTTAAGATACCAATTACTGTCGCCAAAAAGGGGACTGATATCCAAAGGTGCTGAACGCAAAATTACTGACCCGGTTGAGAGAATAAGTTCTAAAATATTCGAATTCATATATTAGGAAACTGTATAGCATTCCTACCCAAAAAAAAAACTACGTTTATGCGAGGCACCGAGCAAACTAGAAACACATATTTTGAATTGGAGAGTTTCGACTTTTCGAGTGACCATTTTCAATGATCCCGCTTAGAGAATCTATAGATCATACAAGTGTGATGTCTAGTTCAACAATGTTTGAAAGTTTTTTAAAGTTTAACTTCTGAACCATCCTCCAATGACTCGCGGTGCGAAGCACACCCGCTGCTCCCTGCCGTTGACGTGCCGTAAAAAATATACAAACAAACACGCCACTGAAACGGCAGTTCTGAGTTCAAACATGCGGCTCGAAACAGCTGCCAGTCTTCCCATTGGTGGTAATTATAAACGAACAGCTTGTGATTGGTGGAGATAGGCATTCTCGTCACGGTGTTGTAGACAGCTGTCTGTCTCTAATCAATATTGTGGATCGTTTTTAGTAATTGAATAAATTGAGGTAGGGGATGGTAATGATTGTTTAAACTGAGTTTGAAGAACGGACCTTTTTTGGCGCGAATGAAGCCTTTGACACCGTTTAGTCTACATTTGACAGATTCTACTTAAGACTGTCATGTAGAATCTGTCTTAAGTAGAATCTGTCAAATGTAGAATATACGTTTGACACTGCCTCGTTGATCTAGAGGTCGCAACGCTACTGCAATGCATGAGTTCCTGAATTCGATTCCCAGGTCGGAGAAGGTGTTATTGGGTATTTCCATCTGGAATTTCTCAGTAGCAGTCCTGAGTCTGGGTTTCTGCACAGTTGTTGGCAATAGACTCCCGCGGGCCACGATCTCGGGTTGGGGAGGAGTGAGGTGTTGGACTCCCCCCGCGACGTCTCAGAGGGGCGCGCGTGGAACACTACGTCGTCCCCGAGTCCGTCGCCCCTGGACCCATTTAGGGGGGCTGGAAGAGGGCGTTGTCCGCCCTCCACCGACGCCCGGCGGGTCTGCTGCGGATTGGGTTAGCGGATGAAATCTCCCTCTCCGCAGCCTCCTTCTGCGAGACCACTGTTTCGCAGAAGGATACCACCGCGTCCGCGTTTAGGTATACCTGCCCCAACCCTTTAGGGAGTTCAGGCGTGATGTTTATGAAGTCTTTGATTTCATGCAGTAACTAGACAGTGGTAGCAAAACCAGTATAACCTAGCCTTGTATTCCTCTGAAACTCCTTGATACGCTACGTCAGCTCATGTTCAGAGTGTTACCACAAGCATGCATACACTCACAGACAGTCACAGACCTTCGCCTTTATAATAGTGTGATTTAAAACAGTAATACAACTATCCGTAACATCCGAAAAAGCCGGATGGTGAACCAAGTAAAATCCGGATTTGAAAATCGGCGGATATCCAGATAATACCGTTATTTGGATATCCGGATTACAAGCCCTACCCGTGACAGAGCTAAATGTCGAACATTAGTATCCGTGGAACCGCAAAAAGAAAGAAAAAGTGTTTAATTGTCACAAAATGACATACAATATACGAACATGTTTATGCTAAACCCGCAGTAGTTCTCACAAAATATATCTAGGTACTATAGAGGTGAGATAACTCTCACAGGAGCGAGCCAGCCGGCGGATATGGGCATTTTCCTTCTCAAAGGGGAATGGCCATAATCATTGCACTTGTCAGATGGATCGGTCATCGCAGTTTGTTGCTATAAGCAAACAGGAGGTTGCAGTTCAAAGATCCTTTGAACGTTATCATGTAGTCGTCTTTTAGAACACGTATAGGCAGGGGCGGATCTTGCTCTCAAAAAAGGTTGTGATCACGGCCACCCGAAAATTTGAGCACCCTGCCTGAATGCGTTAGAAATTGACGACCTTAACACAGTCCTAGAACTAAGGATGTAAGTGTGTAACGAGCTCCAAATTATTATTGACTCGGATGGGATAGATTTTCTTTTTACTTTCCATATAGACTTAAAAGTTACGTTGTTGACTTAAGTAGGCTTTAAATTGTAGAGAGTTTAGAATGCAAAAGCAAGCGAAATGAGCTCGATTTTTTTTTAGCACCCTGCCTTATTTCACGCTGAGAACTAAGTCAGCATTTTGACATAATTTTTCTTTGAGATGAGAATGCGACTTGCAATTTGATGTGAACGCTTTTCAAGTATTAGAATTGGCTTTCAGCCTATCGACCTCAATTGGGGTTGTGGGCAATCCCACCGTGCCCACTACGGTGGATCCGCCTCTGATTATAGCGTAGTTACATTATTTCATAGGAACTATCAGGTATCAAAAGGAGGACATCTATGTCCGTGTCGAGAAAATAATGACAGGTCTATAGATTTATTTAAGTGTGCATAGTTTTTGGTCCTCTATATCCTTTTACCTGAGAAAGCAGTCAGCAGTCTAGCATACTCTCCATGCCAGACTCCAGTGGAACGCACAAGTGTGTAATTTCCAAAGCATTTGGCATTTTTTTTTATAAATATGGAATGTCTTATGTAACCCCCAACAAACAATCAATCAGACCAATTTGTCCGAACTATGCAAGGATCAACTTCTAGTCTAAATGAGTGCAGCTGTATACCAGTATATTAACGTACCGCCACATAAATATAATAACCTAAACCTCTCCGCATTGTCAACAGGTGTGAGTGCGAGTAAGATCCCCAAACGCGCGGAGATCCCTCCCAACAAAGGGGGCCCGTTCGCTGCGGCGCTGCGGACCCTCGCCAAGAATGCGGGCCCTGACGTGAAGGACGGTGAGTGGACCCGTAGCTAGTCACACCTCGACCTGGGGCGAACGGGTAGTGGACTGTGGGCAGTCTATGTGACACGGTTTAGGAAGTTTTGGGTATTAAGACAGATAAGATGCTTTTGGGATGGGTAGTTTTAAATGACGTTTTTTTTTTGGCGTGATTGGCCGTTATTTCAATGGTCAGATAACTTTAGCTGAAGAATAACTATGTCGGTTTGTTATAATGTCTTTAAAAATGTTGGATTCAAGCTGATTTTATTTTTATGATTAAAAATTTACCTTTAGCACAGATAATATAATACTAGCATACAGATGTCTTATCCCATACAAAGAAACTGTGCCGACGTAACTAGCGTTTTTCATCTGATTTTACCGGTTATTTTTTGTAAATCACAGGGTTCCGATCCGTCCCACGGCAATAGATATATCACCATCTATATCCGTGTAACGGAACCGGGCGCGGTCGATGTACAAAAAATAATCATTATAATCAGTACAGTACGTCGGCACGGTTTCTTTGTATGGGAGGAGACACCACTGCCTTTAGTAAGTTTCTGGCATTGAGCATCTAAATTATTACTAAAAGGGATGATGTCATTGCTAAATTAATCCATGATTCTTTTTCGTTAGAGAATAAGAATAAAAATCTATTTCAGTATTTTCAAACTTAAAAATCTCAAGCACTTGGGGAAAGATTCAACTGTCATAAAGAGTGCAAAATCACTGTCCACTAACCTAATAGTCTGCTGATCCCATTTTCTATTATTTCCTTCAGCTTCAGCGTGCACTTGTTGGGTTGTTAACTTGTCCATACGTGTACCAATAATTGTCAACTACTTATCTCGCTAGAACTTAGTATTACGTACATCAGACATTGTGAGGATTGACCAGAGTAGTGGCACATTGACCGGTCGATGTGATGAATCATGTCTGTTGTTGTATACCTTATTGTTTTAGGTGTATAAGTGGAACGATTGATGTGATTTTTGAAACAGCTTGTATTGACCGGCTAAAGTGTTACCTAGATTATCTTATTTAGAAGTTAGAGGTTTTTTTGCTCTGGTCAATCTGTGAAAAAATGCTTGTTTCATAAAAAAATCACTGTACTTTAATTATGTTTAAGATATTTTAAGAGTTTTTTTTAAATACTGTATATAAAAAAGTGATTTATGATATTTTGTTATTTCATGTTTTAACCATATCAACTTGTAATTCCATTTGTTGATTTTATTATTTTACTGCGTTTAGCTCTTTGTAGTGTGTGGTTTTTATACATTTTGCCATATTTATACCTTGTTTACTAGAGTAGACTTTGCAAATAGTACCTACTATTTAAAAGCCTACTCCACAAGGTAGGCACACGATGTTTAGTGCATCTTCAGATGCAAGTAAAACAAAAATAACTCAAAAGAAGCTCTAAAGTTTTAAGGACTAGAAGTTGAAGACTAGGAGTAGAAGTAGAAGAAAACATTGTAACCAATTTATTGGTTTGTATATCATAAAACATACCTAAAGTTGTAGAACTAAGTATATATTGTAATAGAAAAAAGATCATTTCATTGTGCTCAAACAAAAAATAACATGCAATTTTGAAAGTCGGATATTTATTGCACGACACCACTCGTAGCACCTTCTCGCATAGCTGTTATAAAAGGGTTGCCTATACATAACATTAAACCTGGCGATCCTTCCCAGGCTCTTTCTGATCAGCATCACAATATCTTCGAGGTTACATAAAAAAAGACCAATCTAGATACAATTCTATCTCCGTTATACTGGTTAGGCTAGTAAGAGCTAAATGCGCGTACATAGCCGGGCCCCAGCCCTGGCCGGGGGCCCTTCTGACTGACGAGTGTGCAGGCGGCGGCCCGGGGCCCGCGGCGGAGCGCGACGCTGGGAAGGACAAGCCTGCGCCAGCGCCGCCCAAGCGCGCGAGCCCGCACCACCTGCCTGCCAGCGGATTCCAGCCTTATAGACCTGATGAAAGGTGAGGAAAACATCCACATATTTTTTTCTTTCTTGGCCTGTATTTTCCCCACTCATGGGCAAAGGCTTGCCCCCCATTCCTTCCATTTCCCTCGGTGTTGTGCCTCATCTCGCCAATTCTCAAGGAAGTCATGCCCATTTTAACAAACTTTATATTGCCTTGCTTCCGTATGTGTCCGGCAACTAGTAATCAATGTTTCAGGCACTTTCTGGCATCCGATTAAGCTGAAGCTTGGTGTACTTTTAAACTTTGGAAACAAAAAAATATGGCACTATGGAGCCGGAAGGTAGCCATAGCAACCCCACAACCAGACAAGACAGCACCATCCTGTTTGGGCTCATTAGATGTGTCTTGACAAGTGATATTACATTTAGTACTTTTTAGTTAAAAAAACTTGATTTAATAATATTTTTATTTAATTAGTTATTTTATGCTCATGACTCTGATCTCTCTTGACTTTAATCTAGCTTGATGGTAAGCCCTGGTTGAGGTCTATGATAGAGCGAGCGAGCCCAGAAGTTGAAATACCACTCTTGCCAAAGGCTGATGGATTAGGGGACCCAGATGCTAGTAGAGAGTTCCACACAGCTGTGCGCATAATGTGGAAGAGGAGCGCCTTGTGCGACTAGTTGGGATATCAACCAAGTGCGGATGGCACCCTGCATCATGTCTGCTAGTAATTTGTGTAAAATATGCCAGTTTCATTCATAAGAAGAAGGCTGACCGAGATGAAAGACAGAAGTGCAAGGAAAGAGAGGAAGATGATGGTGTGAGAACTTACTATCCCATTTCTTTGTATGACTCATGAAATTTCCTGTAACTGGCTGACTGTCCTTCTATATCTATGCCAATATTATACACACGCGCACGAAACGAACCATTAACCATTGCGCACGGTTGGCGCAGTGGTTGAGCGATTGACTGCTGCGCTGCGTGTCGCGGGTTCGATTCCCGCACGGATAAATATTTGTATGACCTACAGATAATTGTTCCGGCTCTGGGTGTTGTGTATGTGAGTTTATATGTTTGTAAACGCACCCACGATACAGGAAGAAATTCCTAGTGTGGGGCAACGTTTTTAAAAAAAAAAAGACAAAATGACAAAAGACAAATAGGAAAGATTTGTATTTTTGCATGTAACGAATAAACTTAAAAACTACTAGAAGCTACACTATCCCCGGGTGACATAGGCTACTTTTTATCCCTGTATTCGCACGGGAACGGGAACTACACGGGTGAAACCGCGAGGCGTCCGCTAGTCGTCCAGTGGGCAATATACATCTCAATGAAAATCCACACCTTCTAGCTTTATGATGATTCTTGAATGCCAGAATGTAACAAGAGTCTCCGAACACTTCGTGTAATGTGTATGTTATAATGCTAAACTTTGAGCTTCCTTAGAAAACGGTGCCGTAGCAAAGTCAGAAAAATCACAGCGCCTCTAAAATCCATTATTTTTGACATCACAGGTCTTAACCGCGATAACCAACTGTTTTCTTGGAAACACTCAAGCTGATCAGTACCCCATGCGTGAGTTCCGTGCAAACGAACGTAAAAGTAATGCTTGACGTCTGTATGTTGTAGACTGTCACACCCGGCGGCTTCGTTCCCGTTGCTGGAGCCGTCCGCCTACTCGCCCTACGCGCACCCCAGCATCTACTCCAGCGCTGCCTTGCAATACAGGTACGAAAACATTTATCATTCCAGCTTTCTATCCTCATGTTCAAGGTTCAAACGAGGCACTGTGTCAAAGAAAAAAGGCCGGATATCTTAAACCAATGTTCGGCGACATCTTAAGTTACTGTGCAGAAAATTATCCGGATATCCTAAGTCAATGTGCAGAACAATATCCGAATACCCTAAGTGCTGAAAAAATATGCGGATATAGCAAGTGCCTGTGATTTACTTCAGAAATAAAACACTGTCTCAAGATTTTAATTATTAACAGCTTTCTTTTCTATTTTAATCATATTTTGTTAATTGTTTCAATATCGTAGTAAGATTTAACGCTTTTCGCTTCATATGCTGGATTAAGTCTTCATACGCTTCATTCTGATTACAATAACTATGTATTCAGTATCTCATCATATACATGGACAGAAAAAGGTTTTAAAATATGATCTCATCTTTCCGTTACATTCTGTATAATTTCTACACTTTATTAAGAAAAAAATATTTTTTTAAATTGTTATTTGTAATTATCGTTTAAGCACCCATGCACAGGCATACGGCGTTTATTAAACGTGCACCAGCGACACGTTTGCACCCTGAAAACGCAGTACTAATTGTGTCGACCTCGCGTGAAAAATACGCCGTGTTCATTCTTGGAGCACATTTTTCTAACCCTTCGTTCACGTGTATCTGCAGGCTAGCAGCAGAAGAGCAGATGTACCTGGAGCGCGTGTTCCGCAGTGGCGTGGGTGTGGGCTGGCTGCCTCCCTACGCGCTGTATCCGCCGCTGGCGCCGCCGCTGCCGCTCGTGTCGCACGTGTCGCACGCGGCGCACGCGTCGCACGCGCTGCACGACGAGCGCGACAAGGAGATCGCGGCGCAGCGGGAGAGAGATCGCGAGCGGGAGCGCGAGAGAGAAAGGTGAGAAGCGTCTTGTGATTTTGTGTCAGGGTGGAAGGAACATCTACATAACACCTTCAATGAATGTGTAATCATGAAGTCAGTACATGATTAAAGTGGACGTGGTGAAGCTTAGGGCCTAAAAAAAATAATGTGTTTATTATTCTGTCATACCAACAACTCGGTAAGAAGTATCTACGAGTACATGCTACTAAAAGTTCCAGCGTTATTCTGCAGTTTTTTTTTGCGGCACTTGACCCGTAATCAACCACTGATATTTTTTTAATGAAAGAAGTGTTGCGTTAAAAAATCTATTTGTATTAGATAGGAATAACGATTTTATACAATTCGAGAGCAAAGGAAACTGCAGAAAAACCGTAATACTTAGGAATAGCAATTTATTTTCCTTTCACCCTGTATACTTTATACGAATACGCAGGTCGAAACAGGAAACTGGTAAACAAGCACTTGCTGAGTAAGAGATTAATCAATAAGAATAATATCAGCATAATTCCCTTGCCGTTCTGGAAGAATTCAGCATTATTCCCATGCCCTTCTGGAACAATATCAGCATTATTCCCTTGCCCTTCTGGAACAATATCAGCATCATACCTTGCCCTTCTGGGACAATATCAGCATCATTCCCTTGTACTGCTGGGACAATATCAGCATCATACCTTGCCCTTCTGGGACAATATCAGCATCATTCCCTTGCCCTTCTGGAACAATATCAGCATCATACCTTGCCCTTCTGGGACAATATCAGCATCATTCCCTTACACTGCTGGGACAATATCAGCATCATTCCCTTGTACTGCTGGGACAATATCAGCATCATACCTTGCCCTTCTGGGACAATATCAGCATCATTCCCTTGTACTGCTGGGACAATATCAGCATCATACCTTGCCCTTCTGGGACAATATCAGCATCATTCCCTTGTACTGCTGGGACAATATCAGCATCATACCTTGCCCTTCTGGGACAATATCAGCATCATTCCCTTGCCCTTCTGGAACAATATCAGCATCTTACCTTGCCCTTCTGGGACAATATCAGCATCATTCCCTTGCCCTTCTGGAACAATATCAGCATCATACCTTGCCCTTCTGGGACAATATCAGCATCATTCCCTTGCCCTTCTGGAACAATATCAGCATCATACCTTGCCCTTCTGGGACAATATCAGCATCATTCCCTTGTACTGCTGGGACAATATCAGCATCATACCTTGCCCTTCTGGGACAATATCAGCATCATTCCCTTGTACTGCTGGGACAATATCAGCATCATACCCTTGTACTGCTGGGACAATATCAGCATCATTCCCTTGTACTGCTGGGACAATATCAGCATCATACCTTGCCCTTCTGGGACAATATCAGCATCATTCCCTTGCCCTTCTGGAACAATATCAGCATCATACCTTGCCCTTCTGGGACAATATCAGCATCATTCCCTTACACTGCTGGGACAATATCAGCATCATTCCCTTGTACTGCTGGGACAATATCAGCATCATTCCCTTACACTGCTGGGACAATATCAGCATCATTCCCTTGCACTGCTGAGACAATATCAGCATCATTCCCTTACACTGCTGGGACAATATCAGCATCATTCCCTTGCACTGCTGAGACAATATCAGCATCATTCCCTTACACTGCTGGGACAATATCAGCATCATTCCCTTGCACTGCTGAGACAATATCAGCATCTTACCCTTCACCCAATTTATTTTGGGTCGGGGCAACCTGTCTTCTTCTTCTATAATTCTGTGTTAGTCGTGATTTCAGTAGCCACCCTATATCTAGACATATCATCTTTAACACAGTCCATCCATCGTTTTTCGTCTTCCTCTACTTTTATACCTGTCCACATTCATATTTAAAACGTTCCTCACGGTATGGGGTGAGCATGCTAAGCGCAAAAATGTTTAAATCCACCGCATGATTTGTTCATTCCATGACAACCTAAAAAACCCAGTCAGTTAGTACCTAAATAATAGAAAATCAATACCTTGTTAATTAAATCGTAGTCTGTTAAAAATCCACAGAGAACGAGAACGGGAGCGAGAACAGCGAGAGAAAGAGCAGCGGGAGCGAGAGCGGCAGCTACGAGAGAAGGAGCGCGCGCGAGACGAACAGAGAGCTCTAGCGGCCGCCTTACATCCGCACGCGGCCCACGCACATCACTTACTGCCCCCACCGGCGTACCTCCCCCGGGCTTTACTACCTCCGCCGCTGTTGTATCGGCCCTACCGTCCGTACCACCCGCACCACCATCAGCACGCGCATCATCACCCGGCGCCGCTCGCGCTCACCGCGCACTCGCAACACGCGCCGCAACACACGCCGCCGCCCAGCGAAGCGCCCGCAGCGCCCACCGCGCCCGGGCCGGCGCCCACGCCCCCCGCGCCCTCGCCCCGCGCGTCCCCGGCGCCCGCGCCCCCCGCCTCCCCCGCGGAAGAACGGCCCGCAGGTGACGACCCCCCCGCCTGACCGCCCAGACCCCGCGCCCACACGACACGACCCGCCACAGTGCTTCCCCGAACTGACACTACTAAGTCTTTCCTTCTTGAATTTTGTAAAAAGAGTGATGTTCGGGTTGGTCGCCGCGTCTCATGGTTTTTGTTTTGCTAATGACCGCATGCGGGGAAGACGTAATACCGTGGAATTATAGACTTTAGGGCTGATTTTTCCAAGGTTTTTTAATACGTGGAATACTAAATTTGACGGTATTTGTAGAAACGGCTGTTAAAAATTTAAATGTTTAGCGTTGGAAACATTTGCCCTAAAAATCTAAATAGTTTTTGACATTTGTCTCCATTTTTGACCACAGTAACCAATTACGCTTAATAGTATTAAAAATTGACAGCTGTATGTATAAAATTATGTACAAAATAAGTATAAGTTTTTCTGCACTACGCCGTCCCCGTATGCGGTCATCAACGAACACATGCCGTAAGATGCGAAGTCGAACCCGACTTCCTAAGTACGTCATGTATCGAACCGACTTCCTACCAAGACAAGAGATATTATGTCACAGTATTATATGTAAAAAAACCAACAAAATCCGTGACATATTTTCTCTTGTGACCTTAGTACATCGAAATTTAGAAAAGTAAATAACGCGGTCGAGATTGTAATGTGTAAGCTGTAAAGTAGAGTATTCATTTTAAATGTAATAAAATTAAATAATTTAACACATTATGGTCAAAAGGCCTTTGCTATCACTGCCATTAGGAAACGCAAAGATGATAACCATAGTCGCGTTATTTTATTGTACCTAATTTACAAATTAGGTCTGTTTAGCAAACCGATATGTTAACAAATATCAATAAACGAGGGTTTATTAAAAAAATGTGGGTAGTTTGATATTTTCAACACCAGTTTTATCTGAAGAATAATTTTAGATTATCGATTAAACCATTGTCATACAGAAACAATCGAACGTTAATTCTTAAACTCAGCCATTGTGTGTGTCTCGCGTGGTACCACGCCTTAAACACGCGAAAGGTTAAAACATTACGAGATTCATTGGGAGTATCTGTGCTGCAATTTAATAAAGAGTCAAATAGATTGAGCGAAATAACTACTGTGAAAGGACTGTAGTTATGGCATTTCAAAAACGTCCATCGATCATTGTAAATTAAACCTTATTTCAATGGCTAAAGAAGTTGTTTTGGCTTGCTAAGTCACAATAGTATCGTGTCGGATTGCTATACAAACTCGTCGTCGGTCGGTCTCGTTAACATGACAACAAGAATTTGTCCCTTTTGACAATCCCTTCCAATAAACTACCTTTCGCGTAAAACATATAATGATATCGAAGTGTAAAGTTGATTGTTTCAAGAACTTAGTCGTTTAAGATACACAATGTTATTGATTTTCAGTCACTCTTGTTTAATTTATCTTAAATCTTTGTTCTCTTGATTTCTTAAAGCCTATCAAAAAGTCGGATCAGTAAACCTATGCCAATTTATTTTGTGAATTACCAAAAACCAGTTTACAGATTTAGTGAACTGGCTTTTTTAGGTTTTCAGAAATTTGAGTTTATCAAATAAAATGAACTGAAAATTGAATACGCGCAAAATGTTATACATACCGGACCTTTTTTACGCGAGTCTTAAATACATTTTATTGCTACTGTTTCCCTAATTTATCTTCTGTCTTCTTTTTCTTCTGGAACGTATTAGCAGATTGGCAATTGTCTCTGGGCATCAATATCTCCAAAATTACCAATAAACTTGGTATAGAGATGTTTTATGTCGTCATTTCCGCATCTGCAATTATTCATTATTGCCTAACATACAAAAACAGGCAAACAAAGTTCAAAATTACTTCTAGATCTACAAGAATCATTGGCGCTAATATGAAAATACATATGACAAGAAATTGTTTGCAAACCTTTGTGGGATTATCTCTGAAAAAAAAAAATGAGGAGAATTAAGAACCTCCTTCTTTGCGGTATTAATTCGAATTTCGGCCAAACGATCCTTGGATTTCGTAAAAAAAATTGAATTTTCGTTTCCATTTTTGAATATTTTAAGTCTCTCGTAAAAAAGGTCATACGACTATTTACAATATTAAACTTTCTGACTGAATCATACAGTTTACCTGTGTTCTCCAATATTGTATCTTCCAATGACAAGAGAAACTTAATTCATTGATTGAGCTGTATTTTATTATTTTAAGTGTGCTTTTATCGAAACAGATTTAAAAATCAAGTTATTTTTGTTTTTTTTTTGTACTTTAATGATGTATTTGCCCATATAAACTTATCATGTATAAATGATTATGAAATTTCGTATAAATTGATTATTATTTTCATTTTTTTTAATAGAGTCGGCAGTGCTATAGTTCATTCGCGTTAAGAAATTAATGACTGATTATTTTCTTAATATGAATGAACTATATTGCTGATTAAGCTCTAAAGTCGAATTGTGAATAGAAAATTCCACGTTTACGATGTCATCTCTTCACCACCCCTGGTGGCCTGGTAGAGAATGCCTAAGGTTTTAAGTCCGCCATTGTACCTTTGTGCATGAACTTTAAATAAATAAATGATAGTACATTCCGTGTCGAGCATTAAAATAAAGCCTTTTTATGTGAGACACGAACGATTATTTTTCCACTACCTGTTGAGCTTATTTAATTAAATGCAAATAAACTCCAACAACAATTTATTAGAAACTCTCTGACTATATACACACAATCAACGCGCGCTTTATCGAGAGGTAACAGTTTCAGTATCATTCTGCCAGTGTAACTGTTATTATGTAATTTTGTATTTTTCTTAATTCTTTATTGCACACCAAAAACAATATTACATACAGTGTGATAATAAAGTACATATGTACAAAGGCGAGCTTAACTCAATGTTGAGTTCTCTTACAGCAAACCCTAGGGTGACAGAAAAAAAATGAAATTATAGAGGGCAGGATCTAGTGTACAATTTTAAAATAACTTAAGACGAATTAATTAAAATATACTTACGTAAACACATATTTTATATACATACTAATATTATGTCATTGCGCAAGGAAAAGATCTTTAATCTTCCTTCTTTTTTTTTAAATTTTATTTAAAAAAAAACAAATCTTGTGTCTAAATGTTCATATTTCGAAACGAATTTCTTAGGCAATGTGTTACATAATAGACAAGGTAGTGGAAAAATAAAATTATTGTACATAATATGTCGAGAACTTGTGTAGAGAAAACCGTTTCTCAGTCATTTTTCACTGCAAAGTCGGCAGATACTGTTCGCTCTGGCATCGCTCCACTTCACTTTTGCGCTAAAATGCTGACTTGAATGAGTTCCTGTACAGTCCAAGAACTATTCTGATTTAATTCCTTTACTGGCCCTCAATATGTAACGGTATATCCGTTGGCATAAAGTTGATTTTCGCGTAAAATTATTTAAACATTGGTCTTTATGGCATCCGTAATGTATATACAGGTGGTCAATATAAATAAATTAAATTATGGATCCGATAGTCGTTGTAGCGCTTTAATAATATTTTAGTTAACTATTATGAGAAAATAATTTTGTTACTTTACTGTTTTTGAAGTTGACTTCTTGCTATCTTACGACTTTTTTTAAATATGTAAATGAAGTTTTTTTGTTCTTACAAAAGTTGTGCAATTTTTTGTAGCAATAAGATATTTTTTTTCATGAAAATGTAAAGATATCAATTTATACAATATACAAATATAAACCAGTTTCGATAGAAGTGCACTCTTGTCGTTGCTTCTCACTTTGAACCGTATGCCATCGTCATAAAGCGTCAGATTGAGTAGCAACATCTATAGTACTGTCTCTTTCTTTAGCTGTGTGTGCGAGAGAGAGGTCGGAGACGACCATGTGAAGCCAAACGATAGAACTGCCGAGTTCCTACATTATAAACTTTGTGTCGCCGCGCGAACCTTATGTACTTGTAAGATATTTTGTATAAATAAAAACGAATTATGTTAAATCAGAGTGTTTCCCTAAAATAACGTTGTTGCAGCAACGTTCTATGCAGTGAATGTTACAGCAACAGCTGCCCGCAACTGTACTACAAGCGTGAAGTTCGCGCGGCGGCGCGGTGCACATATTCTACGCTTACTAAAGTCGCCACTAAGATATACTGTATGTTATTGTAACTCTGCTGATCAAAACACGAATAAACGACTGCCCGGAGCAGACTGTAACTAGGTAGGATGTGCGGTTATTTAAAATTATATATATATATACATCTAGATGTAAAAACAAATGTATCGATCGATATGCACGAATTATATACGTAGGTATGTGATGCCGGCTAGTACTTACCGCCCGCCGTCGGCAATCACACGATCGACTAACTAACCGACTTCAAATTAGGAGGAGGTTCTATTTAATTTGTAATATCGCTCGTCCGGGGTCATCGTAACTTAAGTAGCTCTAAGTTAAGCCCAACGCAATCTGCAATCGCAACATTAAACTCTACTGCATTTGTGATAAAGACTTAATCCCCGTTGCAGTATTCGCGACCACGACCCCGCGCGAACGACGACTGCAGTGTTTAACGAACATTGAATTTAATAAATTAATGAATAAAAAAAAAAACACGAAATTTTATAACAAAAAAAACCTCTTTATACGTTAACTTAGATAGTTATTATTAATTTTAGCTTTTAATAGGTGTTCAATATTTTTCAATGTTTGTTTGGACCGCGAGCAGCATTTAGGACAACGTGATGAGTATTCCAAGTGGCAGTGTCCAATATGTCATGTAAATATTATGTTTAATAGTTAGATATGATATGGACAATACCTAACAAGTGAAAAAATATGGTTTTATTGAAAAATACATTCAATGAAATTACTTGTGTGCATGCTAGCGGGTCGGCGGGGATGCGAGTGCTTGAGGGTCGTGTCTCCGCCGCTCGCGTAGTCACTTTTATTTTTGTTTTCACCCCTCCCGTCCTACAGCTTGAAGTTAGCATGTAGTTAGTATTTGTGCAGCTTCTAGGTAATGCAGCAACACACTCTTAAGCATTTCTTAAGCCGGTTGCAGACATTAATTCACCTTAGTTCGCATAGCAGAGGTATTTTTCAACCTACTTCAAATAGGAGAAGGTTCTCAATTCGACTGTCTTTTTTCTGTTTGTTACCTTAGAACTTTTTACTAGGTGAACCGATTTTGATGATTGTTTTTTATTTGAAAGCTGGTGCTTTTCATGCAGTCCCATTTAAATTTGATCAAGATCTAACTAGTAGTTTTTGAGTTCTTCCTGATCCTTAATAATTCTTATTTTCATGGTAATATAAGGTACCAAAACTAAAAACATTAAAATCATTTTAACAAAAATTATTAAACCGACTTTACAAAAAAAAAACACTACAAAGCGAAAAATAACTTTCTTTTCGGTAAATTTTTCGCTTTGTATTTTTTTAGTCAGTGTCAAAGACCAAAAAAAAATGGTATCAAAGACAGTTCTTTATTACATATATGTATTTACTTCAATTCGTTTACCAATAATGCTGGGTAAAAATACTTCTTTCATAGTTTGCGGTCTGCACCTAAGGTTGCAAAACAACTACCTCTGTTATGCGAGCTAACCCAAAGCTAACTTAGCTCTTGTTCTGTAACCGGGGTTACTATATTGATAATATTTATATGCATCATTCTGAACTCACAGCGAACTAAGAGCTGATTTTTCATTGTCTGGCTATTTTCTTACATCGTTGTTCTAGTGGTAACAAGCACATTAGGTCCTGGGTTCGAATCCCGGTTCGAGCAGTGTTATTGGGTTTTCCATCTGGAATTTTGTCAGTAGCAGCGCAGTCTGGTTTTCATGAATCGTTAAAAAAAAAAACTCACTTACTAGGAATTTCATCCTGTATCGTGGGTACGTTTACAAACACTTTGGGCTGATTTCACCAATGAAACTAATCGCGATTAATTTAATTATACCCAGTTTATGCAAATACAGCGTTCTGATTGGTTGAGACCGCTGAGGAACTACCAATCAGAACGCTGTATTTGCATAAACTGAGTTTAGTTGAAGTCTTGACGCGCACGGTTGATGGCAATAGACTCTCCCCTATTAAATGAGATTAAACATAATTAGCGAAAACCCTGAACTAATCGCGATTAGTTCCATTGGTGAAATCGGCCCTTAAACATAAACAAGACACCCAGATCCGGAACAACTAACTGTGGGCCATACAAATACTTGTTCCGTGCGGGAATCGTACCCGCGACACGCAGTTCATCAGCCGATCGCTCAATCACTGTCACTTAACCGTGTCGTCAACTATGACTATTTGTGGCCGGTTAATAGCAATCGGCTCGACCCCTTTTGGAATATGGGACTAAAAACAAAATGTGGGTGTGGCTCTGCCTAATCCTTCGAGGAATACTAAAACTGCGTGATGTTATGTTATATTTATTACATTTGGGGCTTACATATATATTACCTTTAAACGAGCATTTCTTGTATATATGTATATACAAGGTGTTTTTTTGATATCCCATAACTCTAGGGTATGAATGCGACCATATCAAAGAATCAAACTTTTCAATTATCATTTTATTTTTTTATTTTTTCATACATAATAGTGATTATGATTATGAAAAAAAAAGATAATTGAAAAATTATTCATCTGCCAGTTGATTCTTTGATATGGTCGCATTCATACCCTAGAGTTATGGGATATCAAAAAAAACACTTTGTATATAATCCGAATCTCGGAAACGGCTCCAACGATTTTCATGAAATTTAGTATGCAGGGGGTTTCGAGGGTGATAAATCGATCGAGGTTTCATTTTTAGAAAACCTCGTTTTCTCTATTTTCACTCAAGCAGAGCTCGGTACTATTTTTTATAAAAGAACTGTCGAACTGTCATATTCCTACATCAGATATAAGTTATCAGACGATTGAAAGATGGGCCCAAAAAATGACTAGTAACTAAATTAACTTTTCTTCTCCATACTATGGCACAAGTTGTAAATAAGCAACAGGCACCTGATGCAAATAAAATGTTGTTCAAAAGCGAAATACTAAGAGTCAACAAGTCTCAATCCAGTGAGCTTATTTTGAAAAGTTAATATAATAGGTACCTAATAAATTTATTTTAACAAAAGCCTGTTTTACAAAGGCTAACATATTATAGGTGTTTTGTGTGACTGATACGGCATGGCCACTATCAGAGATTTAAATTTTTATAACACAATAAATTCGTCGCCGTTCAATATTTGAAATATCGCAATTAGTGAAAAATTTTCGCCAAATATCAGAATTTGTCGGTCACTGGTTCAAAAGTTAAAAAGGTCGCCGATCTGGGGAGCATCTCCCCAGCTAGTCATTTTTCCTTACAATTTTTCGTAAACTCTTCGATCTAGCTCATGGAACTTAAAAATTGACCACATTATATCTTCTAAACTAAGACCCGACTAAATGTGAGACTTGGCGAAAAGTTGCGACTAATTAGCGATCAAATTTGGAATCCAACAGATCTTCGCTTGGTGCCCTAGTTTTTGAGATATAAATGTGGCCAAGCAGGGAAGATGCTCCCCAGATAGGTCAACTATAAACCCTTCTAACTTTTGAACCACTGACGACGAATTCTGATATTTGGCGACAAATTTCGACTAACTAGCCACAATTTTTTTGTGTTATCAAATTTTAAATCCCTGATCGTAGCAATGCCAGTGTCAGGCCGAGTTTCTCACCTCAAAATTATCGCAGAATTAATGTGGCAAATTGTCAAGCACGCGATATTTGCTGTGATTGGCTGTAGGAAATTCATTTAACCAATCACAGCAGATAACGCGTGCTTGACAATTTTTCAAATTAATTCTGCGATAATTTTGAGGTGAGAAATTCGGCCTCAGACACAGGTCATTTTTAAATTCTTTGCCTCCTAAACTTGGTTTGACTGAGACTTGATCGAGCATGACTATCTCTTTTTGCTCAAAGAAACGACAACGGCTCTAACTTTTCTGACTCCTAAGGGCCGATTTCATCAATGAAACTAATCACGATTAGTTCAACTAAACTCAGTTAATCCAAATACAGCGTCCGGCATTGGTTGAGACCGCTGGGAAACTACCAATCGGAACACTGTATTTGCTTTGCTTAGTTGAACTAATCGCGATTAATTTCATTGGTGAAATCGGCTCTTAGGAGTCAGAAAAGTTAGAGCCGTTGTTGTTTCTTTACGCAAAAAGAGATGATCATGCTCGTCCTGAATGAGCTATTCAAGACAAAGATCTCTTTCTAACACTGGAACAATAACGAGTTAACGAAAAAAGTAAAGTTAATTAAAATTCCTTGAAACATGTACCTATCACGAATTGTGTCGAAGTGTGGCTGAGGATGTACAGGTTCTTATCCACTACGCTTTTTATTATTGAATTGTATGCCTTGTCATTTTGTGATTACAAAATCTAGGGTAAATTAGGGTGAGTACCAATATATATATTGTATTTCCAATTAGTGGCCCGCCCCGGCTTTGTCTGGGTCAAAATTATTTATAGCCTATAGCCATCTGGAATACTGTACCTTTCAGATGGTGAAAACATTTTTCAAGTAGTAGTTACAGAGTTTACCCTACACGTCTGAACACACAAAATTCGGGCAATTTTTTATAATATTAGTTTTAAATTTATTAGACGCCTACAAATCTAGATTCTAAAGATGTCTTGAACATAAGATTCGCTTTTTCTTGGACCATGGAAGCATAAAAAGTCAATAAATAACCATACTCGCTCGATCCTTGTATAGGCTAGACAGAAGGAATACACAATCATACATATATATCTTTTTTTTTTGTTACCGTGGATAAATGCTCATGCATACTGCGCCACCGCGGGGACATAGCGCAGTTATGTGGGACTCCAACCCACTTTGGTGTCTTCCTGTGCCGCTTATGGCGGGAACACGGGCACACGTTAGCACTCACCGCGAACCCGCCGCGGCTGTCCGTCACCGGACCCTCCTCTGGGGGGTACCCCCCATCACCGGCACATGGGCGACCAAAGCAGCACATGGGCGCCAGACGACCCCGTGTATGGCACCCTTGGTCCACTTGTAACGGGTCAAGGTCATAGACCCCGCCACCTACCATTTTTCGGCCGCAGAGGATAGGGAGAGCGGCCAACGCTATACCGACACTCCTCCCCTGCGGCCCCACCACGTCCGCCGTGGGTGACAAGCCACGGCTACTGAGCCCCTCCCGCCTCGACAATGCGGAATCCCACCGGGGGATACATATGTATCTGGTGATTAAGTTATAGATTCACATACTCAATGACCAAGTAAATATGAGTTCTACCTACAAGAGAAGGGACAGGTTCGATTCCTAACCCTTGTCGTAAAACAAAGAATATAATATATAAATAAATAAAATAAGTACTTGGACAGCATATAAAACTAGTGTCTGTGTGACTGGAAAAGGCTAGGCAAATTATGAGGACAGATATTTTGACCAACACAAGGAACAAGCCATCGTTGTCCTAGCTAACTTGATTATAGGATCTATATATCCATAGATAATAATTTATCGGCACCAACCTGTCATCTCTTTGACGACATTGTTGGTGCAGTGGTTGAGCGATTGGCTGCTGCGCTGCGTGTCGCGGGTTCGATTCCCACACGGAACAAATATTTGTATGGCCCCTACAGATAGTTTTTTCGGATCTAAGTGCACCCACGATACAGGAGAAATGCCCAGTGTCGGGCAACGTTAAAAAAATGCCTACTAGGTATCTACTGATATTGGTTGATAAATACAACACACAAATTAAGATTAAAAATAATCTTCATAGCTAACCAAAGGGGATTGTTTCAAAAAGCGTTCACGGGTAAAATTACTTTAGACTACCAAGAAATTATTGTGCCGAATAAAAAGACTAAATTTTAGACATAAATGGGCATACCATAATGCCTGTCTCGAAGACTACCGATCCATAGATAATTTAGCCTAACCTCTGAAGTTTTCAACTGTTTATGGTACGACAAACTGGAACAAGACAGCCCTGTGTTGTCAAAACCTGTCAACTTAAGCTGTCAACAACAAATTATAAAACATCATACAATCATAACTCAAAGGAAACTGAGCAATAATAATAGACATACCACTTGGTTCACAAAAAGCAGCAACAATTTTATTCCTAAAGTTAAACAATAAGGCAAAAAAATGTTTGCCAATGGCCCCACCAGTGATTACTGACATCTCAGTTACTAACCAAGGAGAAGGAGGGGACGGCGTGGCCACTCCACGGAAGTTTCCATCGATCATAGACATAACTATTGACGGGATAAAGAGCAATACAAGCAAGAATTTGATACTAGGTACTTTTACTGGCTGGGCAACGGGCTTATCCCTCGTCAAGATAGGAAGAGGCGCTGCCTTTGGTCTAGGAGGCGGGATTATACTTCTCCACTTCGCGGCAGAGTTTGGTTACATCAATGTCAACTGGGAGAAGGTTAAAGAAGCAGCAGCAGAGAGCCAAGCGTTGATGGAAAGGTTTCTCCAGGTCGTAAGGAGAAACAGCTGCTTCTCAGTCGGTTTTCTCGGAGGATTTTTCTTCGGCGTGGCATCCACGTAACGTTAGGTAAAAGTTATCGAATCATTTTTTAATCATGAACTTATAATTTTAATTATTATCTCTTATTATATTTGCTACTACCCCTAAGTATCTGCTGGTTTGTTTATTTGCGTAAATGGGCCTGCATCGTTTCTACAGGCGGTCTCATCTCACTCTTTAGGTTATGGTAGGCATGAGCGGTAGCTGTAAGATTTCAAAAACCTACCAATTCAATAAGAGTAAATTAAGGATGGTGCATCCTGTTGACTCAAGGTCTCCCTATCAACTATCTGAAGATTCACGACCACCTGATACAGAACTCTTCTCTATTCTGTTGTTATACAAACAGTGCAAGCAGTCTATCCAATATGGTATAGCCACCTGTGGCTGTGGCTTCACTTTTCAAAGCCTGTTACAGATTCTCAAAGCCTTAGTTAATGTAATATGAGGCAATAGCAAAGTTAGGTACACAGGCCTTTTGGATCACACAGGGTTGTAGAAGCAGAAGAGCTCTCGATCCGAAAATATTTTAGGTTGTTGGAATAATCTACATACTATAGAGCAGGGATGGCGAACTTTCATTAGAAAACGTTCCATTAATTTTTTTCAACACAGACAGTGATGTGCCACCAAAAAAATTGACTTTGTCTTAATTGGCAAAAAATTTAACTCTAAATGCTATGAATTAATCAATTCTTTATTGGCATCCAGAAATTCTTACAGCAATCCTAATATTATTTACAGTTTTATGTTGTATTTAAATTAAAGTAGGAGTTGGTGTCATTTCTGCTGTTGCAAATTACGTAGATTCTAAATAACCTCATTATAGCGTGCCCAAAATATTTTGTCGTGTGCCACTACAGGCACGCGTGCCATAGGTTCGCCATCCCTGCTATAGAGGAATGAAGCAACAGGTTGCCAGCCTTTCGAAGGCGCAACAATGTAGGTATGGGTACCAACAAGTAGGGTAACACAAGCTTTTATGAGTCACAATAGGATACCTAGGTTCTCATGAACATAACATCACGCCTGTATTTGTCGAGATGGTAGGCATAGGCTGTTATTTACGCAGTCGGTTCTTCGTGCAAGCAAGCAGCTACAGTGCAGATGGCTGAAGATGGAGAGGTTTCGCGGTGGCTGCACTTTTAAAGTTGTGAACACACTTGCTCAGAATGCCAAGTTTTCCGAGAAATCTATGTTAGGTATCATTTGAATTTTGTGTGTAAGTATATTGAAAGAACTAAGAAATTGAGGAAAGTATTCGAAAATAATTTTAATAATATACTGATGACACACTAACCTGAAAGCTATGGAAAACTACCGACTAGATAAGAATCTTTCGCAACGGTAAAGAAATCTGGCTGCTGGCGCGGTGCGGGTTCGATTCCCAACACCCAAAGGGCCACTGGTGTTTGTTAACAATACAAACTATAAATACACATGAAATTTCTGCGCTAGTTGTCGTATAAAAAAATATAGAGATGCCTAATAGGGCAGGATAGGTAAAGTAGGTACCTGCTGAAACAAATATTACAACAATGTGGCAGTGGTGCAGAGAGAGTTCTGCCATGTTAGCAGCGTGGTTCATTTGTTTGCCAGCCACTCACCCATGCATTAGAGGGTTATCCAGGAATATCACGCCATTTTCATAAAAAGCGAGGCGAGCATAGCTTAGCCATGGCCTGCTGTGGCCCGGCGCCTATTTTGGCAATAGGAGCGTGTAAAATCAGAGAGCAGCGCAGACCTACGCATTCTACGTTCATAACCTTACGGGTTTACACGGGTACAGTGTATACAATTAGGTGTAAGTATGCTGAAACAAAACTAATCTAGAAGTAATTTATCTGTAAAGGCCGCTGCCTAACAAAACTATGCCAAGCTATGAAAATAACGAAACGAGATTCGAGACGAGATGTCTGACAAATGTCGGCGAAAAGCCATCTACTTATAGGGGCACGTCGTGGAATGCAAACATTCAGAAATTCGCTTGAAGCGGACATGCTCGTCCGGCAATAGGCTCGCGCTGAGACCGAGACCGAGACTCGCGACCCTGGCAGGAGACGCTTGACAGGAGGCTCTAGACAAGTGACATTCGATGTCAGCGAAGGCGATAGTCTAAATGTCAAAATGTAAGGTATTGATCACGTGATTTTGTGATATCGCTTGTCAATCCCATACAATATTAGCGCTGGCTGGTGCGAGACCGAGACTTGCGACCCTGGCAGGAGACGCTTGACAGGAGGCTCTAAACAAGTGACATTTGATGTCAGCGAAAGCGATAGTCTAACCCTCAGTTTCCCACCTTAAAATTATCGCAGAATTAATGTGATAAATTGTCAAGCACGCGTTATCTTCTGTGATTGGCTGTTGAAAATTCATTCAACCAATCACAGCAAATAACGCGTGCTTGACAATTTCAACATTAGTTCTAAGATTTTCAGATTCTTATAAAATGGAACTATATAGTGGTTAAAAAATACATCAATAGTTCCATCATGGAACTGTTAATGGTACTGTACTGGTGGCAACAAAGGAGACCCGCAGCCTAATTGCATAAGTGGATTCGTCAAGGCAAAGGGTTTGACATCTAGATGAAAGACGTGATGTGGTTTTTCGTCTATGTGATTGGTCGATTGATAGGGTCAAAACCTTTGCCTTGCCGAATTCACTTACTCAATGCCGTATTACAGTAATTCACTTAACACAGAAATGACTTACGCATCACTTAATTTGTTTGGTTGAAGTTAGTTAAGTACGCTTATGCATTTTGCTCTGTGCACATTTTGCGTGTTAAAATTGCATACTTCCCTAATTCCTGTCCTAAGCATGAAATTTTTATTTTATTTTTAAATAGAACTAAGATTGAAAATGGTATATGCCACCACTACTTGTGCAACGTGCAATCGATACCTAGTTACACACATTCCAAAGAGTTAAAGCTGGTTTGTGAACAGGTTAAAATTGTTTTTCCCCTTAGCGATATATATAAGGCAGACTTGGCAGTTCTCCTGTATGGCTTTATTCTTACCTAGCTCAAATATAAACCGTAGTAGTAGGTACCGACACCGGGATCTGTTTAGTAATTGAGTCTCTCTATAAATATATTATGCAAATAAAATGGCATATGCAAATCATTCGGAGGAAAGCGTACCACCAAAATATATAAAGTATCAATCAATGAATTAAGTAAGTTTCTTTAGTTTCTTACGTCATTTTAAGATATTTGTAATAACTTAATCAATAAATTCTTGAAACTAAACCAACACTGTGGACAGACTAACTAGTTTACAAAACTATTTTACGTAAATATCCCTACTTTATACTAACACACGATTTCTTACGTTCCAGTGATTGTTCCCGTGAAGCCGCTCACCCCACTGGCACCACCGGAGCAGGAGAGAGCCCTTCCCCCGGACCCCATTCCTCCCAAACCCCCGGAACTATACAAACCTGAAGAAACTGTCATATTTGAAAAACCCGCATTTTTACCAGCGAAGCCAATCCCACATTCTCCGAAAATCTCTCCATCATCTATCCCTAACCCAAACCCAAGCGTGATGACTCCAAAACAAGTGGATAGCGGATACCCGAACTTCGGAAGTTACCTCTATTCAATACCGGGATACTCGGCTTTTCAGCCCATTAGCTCAGTAAACTACCCGCCAATAGCCCCGCCGATCATTCCCCCTCCAATACAGAACGAGGCACCGAACCCTGAGTTCATACCCTTCTCACCTCTACCCACAGAAAACCTTTCAGCACCTATGGAGGAAGAACCAAGACCTGCCACCATAGAACCACCTAAAGAGGTCCAAAAACCTCAGACTGACTTTGAAGAACATTTCACTCCAGAAATTATAACAACTACATCCGTGCCTGATGCTAACAAAACACAAAGTACTGAATCGAAAATGAGCATCACATCGTTAGCACAGGGGTCAGGAGCCACGGTCACCATACCTTCCCAAATAACAAATAAAGAGTTCAACAAAAAGAAAACAGAAAGGTTCAGTTTAAAAACCAGTATACCTATCAGTAAAATTGATATGAAATGTGTCAGCAATCCACCCGATACTGCCTTCCAAAGTTCTATAGGAAAGAAAACTTATGGACCTGGTTTTACCAAAGAATCACCGAGGGTTGAAATTCAAAGTAATATTATCATAAAAACGGCTACGAAGGAACCTGAAGTTATAGAAGCAAAGCCTAGTGTACTAGCAAGTAACAATATAGGTACTTTAATTAATGCAGCAGAAGCAATAAACAAAACGACACCTATTAACGAGAATCCGTTTCGTGTCCCCGAACCAAAATCTGACCCACCAGCTGAGGTTAAAGAACCTCCTACAGTACCGAGGCCTTTATTTAACCCAATAAACATAGAAACAAGTAAGGTTAATTTTAGTAAGCCACCGGAAACAACAACGTATAATAATGAACAGAAAAATCAAATAGTGTTCATACAAAACAAGAACAATTCGAACTCGAAGATGATGCTGACGATACAGCAGAACCCACAGGTATTGTTACAAAGAACAAGTTTCGAGCCAAAAAACCTGCAAGCTCCTTCACGTCTGTCAAACCAAAGTAAGAAATGTAAAGAAGATGTAGTCAATGAAAACACTTCGTCAAAAGTGGTCGCATTGAAAAGATTACATCAGGAAAATAGTGACGAAAACGATTTCGAGAATTTGATCACTGAGAATCAAATATATGGTAACAAGATAGTCGTGAAGGAGAAGTCTCAATGCACATTGCAGGAACAAGATCTAACAAACATAAAGGTGACAGAAAAAGTCACGACAACAGAGACTAAAAGCGTAGTATTGCAACCTTGCAACAACTTTGTATACTTGAGCAACGTTCAGATTCCTGCTAATTTCATGATGATTAAAAATAATTCAAAAGTAACACAAACTCCTGAAGCTTTTAAAGCAAAAATAGCTCCAATAGTAAGTAGCCGAATAGCGCCGGAAATAACAACTACTGTATCAAGCACAGAGATTACTACAGAAGTTAAAACCACCTCAATACCCTTAAACCATACTCCTAGCATCATTAATACAACAGCGAGTAAGGAAATTCATGTTTTGAAATCTAGCAACAGTGTTATACAATCAATATCAAACATACCTAAGCCCGACATAGTTATTCAAGCTAACCCAACGGTGATTGTAAGCCCAAAGATTGTTTATCAAGTGCCTGTTTCCTCAATAGAAGTATTAGACCCTGAAATAATAAAACCACCAGTCAAAAAACGAGAATTTGCGAAATTCGTTCCTCCAACAGTCCCAAGAATAGCACCAAAAAAAGAAGTTCCTAAAAAGATAGATCAACCGAAAACAAATGATAAGCTATACATACATACATTACAGCCTAAAATAGTGATAACTAACTTACGACCATTGAATAAACTCGATGAGATTAGTTCCTTAGATGCTTATGAAAAACGAAAACGTTTGAGACGGCTAAAGTATTTGACGAATCGTGATACCAAAGAAGTAAAGCCTGATACTAAACCTGATACTAAGAAGGCGGAAAAGACTGAAATTCGTAATGTAATTACGCCCGATAAGGTAAAAAATGAGATTTATAAAGAAATTGAAAAAACCAAAGTAGGCGCAGATGAATGCAGTAGCGGAAGTGATTCTGATGATTATGGTGCAGAAGATATAGAAGATATGAGAATGTACGCAGCCATCATCGAGGAATATGGCCCTAAAGCTGACAAAGAGAATGGGAAGGTTGAATTCATGGCTAGTCTTAGATTAGCGACACTTGAAGCTTATAAAGGTATGTTAGGTACATAATCACACGGTACTCCAAAATCATACTTTAAAAGTAGCAATTGTCCATCATCGCAAATGTACACCAATAAAAAAAAAATCGTTTCACAATTGCAATCATAGTAACTTCAGCCTTAGGACGGTAATGCACTACATCCGATCCTTGTCCGTGAAATTTCGGTTCCGAAGTAGACGTAGTACTTCTTGTAAGGAAACTTACGCACTACATCCGAAATCTATCTCTCTCTGTCATAATTCAGAACAGTTTTGAACGTGGAACTCAAATCGCGGACACCGATAACCGCCCTTATTCGAAGAAATATTTTAATCTTTTCCCCAAAATGTTCACAGAAAAAGACTTAGAGCTTCAAGACAAGGTACTAAGAAGCGACTCAGTGGCATCAGCATACGCTGCAGTGGGTCGTCTCGACGTTTTGCATAATGTGTCACCTGTGGAGGCAGCCGAGGTCGACGTAGCAGATGAAGACAAAGAAAAGGATGATGTCAGACATGAGACCAGGACGGCAACGCAGAGGAAGAAACTTTTTCTGTCGAAGTTGAAGCTAACGCAAGTCACGCAGAAGTATAAAGATGGTTAGTCGAAACTTTCAATTATTTTTGGAGTCAGACTTGTAGTCTTTAACAAAGACGGTATGTTTTCACTGCCTGAGATACAGGCCGAAAGACAAATATCACACACAGTGCTTTGCACGTTAGAATCAGCGATATACAACTTTTGACTAAACTAGTGCCTTACAACCAGTAAAAAATAAACGTAGCTAGGAGCACTTCTAAAATATTTGTCTTATTTAAATTTTAGGATACGACAAGGCATGGCAAGAAATACTAAAAGAAAGAATACGGCGCGACAACAACCCAGATGGAGAAGACCATAGCAAGGAAGCGGCCCTCGGGTTCGACCCAAACTGCCAACTCAAACTGCTGACAGAAATCAAGAAATGCGTCAGCGAAAATAACAACCTTATTAAGAAGAGATTAGACTCAGCTGCTAACGGAGACACGAATGATGACAGCATAAAAGTGCTAGCAGAGAAGAACTTCTCCGAACTAAACCGCCTATCAAAAATAGCTGACAACAGTGTCAAACTGTTCAAGACACCAAACACGAGAAAACGAGACCTAACCCCTGGTTTCGACAGTGAAAATATTAAAAAACCAACCATAAAGGTTCAGCAGCCATATAGAGACTATCCTAAGATTAAGATACCATGTATTTCGCGGATAATTTCGTTGAAATCGACACAGGAGAATGCGACGGTGTCGTCGACGCAAGCGACATCTATGGACGAGCCACAGAACTCGGCGGCAGGAGTGACGGAGATGTTCGACGAGTCTTCAGCTTCAGGGAAGACGAGAGACATGTGCCTGCAGGTGGAGATACCTTCATGGCCGGACGTGGACGTTCTGGTTAAGAGTTATAAGGAATATGATGCAGGTAATTATAACTATAAATTTTTCAATTTCTTTATTATTTATTCAGAATCGTATCTTTACAAACGTCTATAGACAATCAAATTACGTAGGTACACTTCTTTCAAATGTTGGCTTTAAGAAGTCTACAGATATCGAGGAAGACCTTCAACTACTTTTCCATAAAAATACACCTTAAATTTGTATTTGTAGAATAGACAAGCAGACGACAATAGACAAAGTTTTATGCCGTGGTAATTTTGCACGAGTACAAGGGAAGAGTGGAAGACCTTGCCCAGCAGTGGGACAACATATATTGAGACATAAAAAGGACAAATCTTCTAACAATTACACCACTTCTGTTTCTAGCCCGTCGAAAAGAGATGAACGACCTCCACAAACGCAACACACAGCTCAAGATAGATGGCGCTCACATCACGTGTTCAGCCTCCCGCGAGAACGACCATGCTCGAGCATTGTTAGCCGAGCGACAGAACCTCTCCGTTGAAGAGAACAACCTCCGGCTCTCGCTGCAGAGGATACTACAGGCTATCGAAGTTATTAGGAACTATTAGATTGTGTTAAAAGACTGACCTTCTAAGGTCTATTCAAATTCTGGATGCCATGTAAACAAGTACCTACCAACTTTATATAAGTGTAAATTGAGTTGATTTTTGAATGACTATTGAGAAAATCAGAACAATGTCGAAGTTGTAGTGCAAACTGAATTTTCTTTACGGGACGTTAGCATTGTTATTGCGAAAACACAATTTTCACGAATTTAAAGTTGGTTCCACAGTAAAAGTTGATCATATCTATGAACACTTTCACTCCCAGACAGATTGCTAAGGAATTAAAAAAGCGCTCTGTGGAAAACTCGATACTAATATTGGATATATACAAGGCAACTGATTATGATATTTAATTCAATTTCAGACTCAAGCCATTAGTTCAATTAAACCATTGACAGGCACTTTTGAATTGTCTAAAAGTCGGTAAGTCAGAAAAAGGACACTCTTTTAAATCATGCAATACGTATTCATAATACATGATTTAATAGTAGATTATTGCATCGAGCACAAAGTAATTTATTATTGCACCGAGTGCCTGATTTAGAGCCCGAGCGTTAGCGAGGGCTCTAATCTAACAGGCACGAGGGCAATATAAATTACTTAAGGCGAGGTGCATAATCTGCTTTTCTTTCAACTATTACCTATAGGAATAGCAGATAAAAGAAACTCATATCAAACAGTTAAAATAGAAATTTCTATAACACTGTCGGCTTCATTTAGAATGTTTTCCGGAGTTAATGGGTCGCTAGATGATTCCATTTTAATTCGAAGCCGAAGCAGTCAAAATCAGAGAGTATCATACTTTATAGTTTCCAAAAATATTGTCAAGCAAAATTAACAAAGTTCCCGCCAAATCACTTTTTTAAATTTCTTTAATTTTTAAATCATTTTTTAAATTTGGAACAAGTAGGATAGAAACGAATAATACGTAGGTAAAAAAAAAGTATTGTTATCGGCTGGCTGAATAGAGCTAATCCATTGAGATTGCCACCTTTTGGTGCGATTAAAAAATAAACTGTGCAATAATGAAATTTCATACATTTTTATTGCTCTAGAGCATTAAAGACTCGCTTTGTACTGAGTTTTTAGTGTGATTGTGATGAAATTAAAGCATAGTTGGAAGAAAAAGAGTTTTCTTAGTCCTTGTTCAGAAATTCATCGCATATTATGATACACTGGGCACACTGTAAGAATTCAGCCACAGATAAATAATGACATTTCTGTTTAATTTATTTACACTGTGCTTTAGTTCAAATAATAAGAACTAAGGGCAATAAGCACCTATTCAAGTTTGTAAATAATTTTGTATGTATTCAAAAATAATGGAGAAAATTATTTTGTCTAAGTACTCATAGTTAGAAGTTATTTTGAGCATCACTTAGGTAGCTTAGCTACCTGGCTAACTTGTGGGCCGTTAAGTGCAATATTGTATACAGAGAAGTACATACCTAGGGAAAACCACTCCGATATGATTTATATCTCAATTATCACCTTGATGGTTCTCTTGTAAGCGACCTTCCTGTTGACTCGATGCAATTCGATTATATAACAACAATATACTATTTTTTACTGAGCGAAATAGCAAGTAGGTTTACATGACATTTATTAGAAAATACATAGGTGCGCGATATCGCCTATCGACAAATTAAAATTATGTCACGCCATCAAGAAGGGCGATATTAAGTGCAGTTACGCACTACACGTCCGTGTCCGTGATTTGAGTTCCGAGTTCAAAATGTTCTGAATTATGACAGACTTTGTCGGATAGAGTTCCGATTTAGTGCGTACAAAGAAGATTATACTATGGCTACTTCGGAAACGAAATTTCACAGGCCGTGCCTGTGAAATTTGGATTCGGATTGAAATTGGATTCGAAATTCGGATGTAGGTAGTGCGTAACCACCCTAAGTCTAGACAGACTAGACAAAGATATTAGTTTTATGTCCTAGATTAGTAGGTACACGTATATGACAAAATTATTATTTGAAACGACATCATTTTTAACGGCCTACAGGTGATTGACACTAATATAAAGATGTAGGATAATACACTTGTAAATAATTCAATCCAAAGTATTGTAAACAGAATTAGACCAAGTTTCTGGATAGAGAATTATCGCAAAACGAATGTGCAAGTCGATATTTTTTTCCCGAAACCGGGTGTTAGAGTGCAATGTAAACCCCAAAAATGGGATCTGGATCTCCCACGACAAAGGGTTAATAATAATATTTTTAGTCTGTCCCCGTTATTTTTTTATCTTGAAACTATGAGGTCTAACCTTGAGGTATTTAATTGTACCAAAAAAACTCGAAGTATGTTTTTGTCAATTTAACTAATATGTAGAAGTAACTAGTCAGTTATTTTTAGGTAATATTTATTATATTAAATGTTATGGCTCATAATGACGCAATAACTAAACGATTTTATAAACGGTTTTTAACGCCTTTTTTATTAAGTTGTCATTTAAGGTGAATGCGTCAATGTAGCCAGCAAAATTATTATTTTAAAGTTTTTGCACTTAACAGCTCAGTATTAGGTTATATGTTATTCAAAGATTTATTCGCCATCGTAACAAATTATGTATTTATCAAACTATAAACACGTGAAAAAAAACGATAAAATTGGAAAGTGCATGTTCAGATGATTTGGCGATGTTGAGAGGATGATTGAAAGGCGACTAGCCAAAGGTATTTACAAGGCAGACGTGAGTGGAAATGTCGGGAGGGGAACCATAGGGACACGGATCTTGTGGGTGACGTAATTGAAGCAAAAGCAAGTATGAAAGGATCGTAGCAGGTAGCGTTCTGTAGTTTCTGCTTACCCGCATGGAAAAAAGGCGTGGGTTTATTGTATGACTGTATCATGGCTGGCTAGAATGGCGCTTTTGCCTTAATGGGCTAAGTATAATTGAGGTTGGCAATGCTTCTGATAAATGTCAAAGATGACAATGTTAAAGTTTAGTTGCAAATTTTGCCACCCGTCAAACTATACTAGGCACACTGTAGAAGAAAAATTGAAACGCAAATTTTAGTACTTTCCATATTTAATCACTGTATAATAAAATAACCATTTCATATTATATTTATTAAATACATACATTTATTCCATTCACCAAGTACTCTGATTAGAATTACACTGATCAATTTGCCGATCATTTTTAATATTTATAATTATATTATATAATATGCCTACATAATACCGACCGTTTTATATAATGCTGTAATCAGATTCGCTGATTGGTGAAATCGCTTGTTACAATTTGTATGCCTTTTATTTTGTAATATTTATTGTAAAATACATTTCGCGAGAAATAATCATGATAATGAAACAATAAAAAGATACTCAACATTTTAAAATCTTCTTTCATTTCAATTTTCAGATAGAAAGGCATTAACACTACGGCCCGATTTATGAATTTATTGAGTATTTGGAATTAAGAACGTGTCAAACCGTATGTACAAAAAATTTTGTACTGAAATGTCAACGTATCATCACGTGCCTAAACACCTAATAGTAGTGTATGGAATGGTCACATAATAGGGGTTATTAAAACACGAGCGTGGGTTTATCCTACGCTCGTGTTTTAATACCTAATTATATGCCGTTGCATACACTATTTTATCTTCACTCATACAGTTGAAATAAAACAAAAGTGAAAACGGAAAAATATGTGATATGGCGGGCAATTTAGATTCTCATTGCGCATGAGTGCACAGCGCGCGCATCCATCGACAATGACACTACTTTTACTTACGGAAATTACCGTATATACCGTATTTTATGGAAAAACAAATATAATTCTTTGATTTGTTTTTATTATTTCCCACAACTGTATTGAAAAACGTCGTGTGTTAGCTCGTGGATGAAGAGTGGACTGTATAAAAAGGCGGTTGGTTTTAAAGCCGTTATATTTACTACAGTAACTGTCCCGGACAAACAATTAGATTTTAGGAAGAGGTGTCGACTGGTGCGGTGGAGTCCGTGGTAGCGAATGTTCGCCGAGCCGCGCCGCGTCGCCGCCGTGCTGCGCACACACACCGATGCCGTGTGAGTCACGCAGATGTGTGTGTAGCGTAGACGGCGCGCTCCGGCCGCCCGAAGTGTTGGGTAGAATTCCCAACATCGTGTGATACACGGGTGTGTAGGTTATTGCACTCGTGTCATTAAAAACCCTCGCCTTCGGCTCGGGCTTGTTAATGACATTTTTTTTGCAATAATCTACTTTCCACCCTTGTGTAATGTACACTAAGACTGAAGTTGATTAAGGAAAGAACAAGTAACGCCACACTACAATGATATCGGCTCGCAGCACGCGTCCGCGTCTTTCCTCCGCGGCGCGGCGCGCGGCGGTCGGCCCGCTCTCCCCGCTCCCCCGCCCCGCTGTGATACAAGGTGTAGTCTATACACTACACCTTGTATCACAATGTACTATTATGATGCAGTTGTTTGAAAATCGAAGGAAAATGTTGCACTGTAATGGTTTTTCTTAAATTTTACCTATCCACGAATATAAAGTACGTGTTTACTGTTTATACAATATTTTTAATCTTAAATGAATTTCAGCGAGACAATTTTTGTAAACATTTGTATTTATTGTCTGTGGAAATTGTACTAAAAAAGGAAGAGGGTGACAATAGACACGGGCTTATGGCCACGTGCCAAATGATCCTTGTTTAACTTAAATTACCGCCAAGCAAACATAATTATGCTGTGACTCATAAGAGACTGAGGCATAAATTCATAATAGGCTCGCAGCGATTGTTTATCTCTCACTAAAAAGATAAAGATATGGTTAAGAATAGGCACAAACATTTGGAGCCACTGATAATAAGAGTCACAGGTAGAGATGAATAATAAACTGGGTTCAAATCCGATAGCTAGGTTGATTAAGGTTTTTATAAGTTGATTAATAAATAAGTAGCACCCTACCGAACCATAACTTAATTTCTAGCTTAAGGGGCTGTATTCGAACAGTTGACAATCGACATCTGAGGTTCAAAGCCACGCCCACTGTAATTGACAGCTTAGGGGCAAACTTTAAATTGGAGGGAAAATTATTTGAAAATTAAATACACAAGGCCGACCACAGAGGCCCACATCATAAACGGACTCTTCCGATAGATTTTACAAAAATATTACCGCGCAAGTTCTTATTTCAAACTGGCGGCTAGCATCTGACATCAGATCGTTCACTGTTATTTTGCCTATGAATGCAACCTTCTTGCTACGAAAATAAAGATCACTAAAATAGGTAATCTGGATAGTGTCATACGAGTCTTTGCCGTGCAAATTGAATGAATATTATAATTATGTCTGCTTATATGCGACTGCCAAATATCAGAACACAGTAGGTGACATTTTTTTTATAACGGTTTTATAACCAGATAATTTTATTTATATTATTTTATGAGTTCTACTATACTGAAATGGACTTTGTAACGTTAAACTAAAACTTTAAATTTGAATTGAGATTTGGTGCTTTCATTAATCAATTTAATCATTATTTACAATAGGAAAGTCCCATCAAATTATAAAATACCTTAAATTTGCAAATATCCAGAACTTACTAGATTCGGAATTGTCTTTTTTATGCATATTTAAAATATCCAATAGAATTTAGGACACTATTATTATCATTTGTACAACTCGTAGGTTCGTATTCCTTGTTTAGTATTCTCTTGAAATATTGATATGTCATTTAGTTACTATAAAAATAACTTTCCATAGCCTGTTTCAAATCATAGTATATTTTTGCGCTATCCTGGAATATAATAGTTTAAAGGCACTTACTGGGTTTTGATATACATCAGCCCACTGTGGTGAGGTCACGTGGTGCCGTTTTTTCTGTGTAATAGAGTTTAAAAACAAATAGACAGGGTACAAAAAGCCCTTTGTTCTCATTAGTACCACCGAACTGTACCACCGGTGGTACTAACGGGAAAATTCGTTCTCTATAGTACCACCATTTACTTAGTGGTACTAGGGAGACTGTTTGTTCCTAATAGTACCTACTACCTATGCAAAACTTTATCTATCTTTATAAATAAAAATGCTGTATGTGATTGTATGCGTATCACTACAGAACTGCTGAAACGATTTGTTGCTATTGTTTGTTATATATAGAAAGAAAGAAAAAGGTTTATATGCGCCAGGCACGACGCATACCATAAAAAAACAAAAAAAAAACATATACAAAATACCGTGTATGCCTCACAACCACGTATATATATGTTACTGTAAAACCGAAACCTATTATTTACCGACAAAACCTAAGATTTACTAATTCTTACTGGTAAAACTCCGAAATCATCATCATCTTCCTGCCCTTGTCCCATGTTACTTGGGGTCTGCGCAGCACGTTTTCTTCTTCCATATCGTCCTGTCCCCCATCACGCTATAATTGACTCCCTTTTCTTTCATATCACTCCCCACACAATCCATCAATCTTTTCTTTGGCCATCCCCATTTAAATTCATAAGAGTACACCCAAATCATTCCAGACATTCTTTTCCCGCACCGTCTAGAACCAGCCCTCACGGTACGCGTCCAAATCATCTCGGCACCTATTTCTGGGCCGGCCTCAACGGTGCGTTCCATCTTCAGGATTGTGGAGGCTTGCCAAGCGGTCAATTTGCATGCAACTAACGTGAGCCGTAATGGCGTCGGCCCATTTGAGCCGAGCAACCTTTTTAACCGTATTTGGTCTGTTCTTTTTACATCCAGAATGCTGCGTAACTCTCTGGTAATCCCCAAGTGTTAAGTATTTGAGTGACCATGTCTGAGAACCGTAGGTTCGGATAAGCAGAATACACATCGGCGGATTTATTGTTAATAAATAAGAGTTATCAGTGCCGATTTGGCAAAATTATAAGATCAATTAATAATTAGCTTAACAATATTATATAATTAGATTAACAAACTATTATTGTAGCCCGTTATTGCAATTGGGATAGTTAATTGCGAGAAATACAGGACTGATCAATGTGGTGATTCACCACACCATCACCACATTGATCGATAGATGTCCACATGTGGACGTTTTTTGGTTGAAACGATGATGATAATCTATTTCTAACGAATTTGAAATTGACATTTTTACCCGACTGCCGAAGGAGGGTAATGTGTTTATCAGTCTATGTATGTAAGTATGTTTATTCCTATGTGGCGTTCTAGAGACAAAACGAAAAAATGGCGGATTTTGGGCGCCGGTTAATGGGGGGGATTTTTTTTTTGCCAGTCTCATCGTGTGGAGTATCAATAAAGGGTTTTAAGAGGTGATTTCAAAAATATATAACACTTATGTGTTTAAATATACCTAATTAAAAAAAAATAACTAAAAAGTTGTAAATAAATCAAGTTAATTGAAAAAATCAAAAAACCCGACTGCTTAAAAAGCGAACTTGGTTACGTCTTTTTAGTTCGCTTTATAAGCAGTCAGGTTTTTTTTTTGGTCAGTTCTAGGTGCCGTATGTTAGAAAGAAACAAAGATTGAAACAAATGGATACTGAGAATTTTATTAGTTCTGTCATTTCGAGATACTGCCAGCGCTGTTGTTACGACCATTCCATGGTCTGTGTGTTTTGCGTCTATTGTTTTCACATGAACGAAGAAGGTTAAAATCGAATTCGACCTCACCTATATTTTAAATAATTTTTAATTCAAATTGAGATAACATTTGTTGTATTTTCAAAGAGGTTCAAATACTTTTTAGTTATGGACTTAGTAAGTAAACTAAACGACATGAGTCATTTATAATACAACAAAAATATAGATGCCAGTGACAGCGGTAGTGCCAGAAAATAAAAATAATACAGACTTTGACGATATTACTTGTGATTTTGTTAGTTCCAATTAAAGCCACCAGGCTACATGATCTGGCTGCATTATACCTGATATTTTTATTGACAGATTGAATCAACGAGAAATAAATCGAATATTATTTTGCTTTTTGTGGAAAAAAGCGACATACGTCCACCTAGCAACGCCGCGAAGCGGTCACTGTCGAATTGCACTGGATGGAAAGAGAAGCACGATGGAATTTGTATAGACTTTTTTACAAAACAAAATAATATGAATTACTTAAAAATAATGAATGAAACTTCAATATATAAGACAATGAAGTTTTGCGTCCTTTTATGATACGTTATTGTTGTTAATTGTACAAATGTACGCTGGTCAGTATTACCGGAAAAATCTTTTGAAGATCACGGTAAGAGGTTACTTTGCCATTCAATTGTATCGAGGTTTTTGTGCGTAAACGTGTTTCGGCCACAACAAAGTTTTAGGAAATATGATCAAGATTAACATATCTTTTTTCCGCTGCCACATCTTCAATAGATTGGGCTAAAAAATGTTTAAAAGAAACCCTATTTTGAGTATTCAGCCCCTTAACTAAAAGTGTTTGTCGGCCGGTATCTTCATCTGTCGTCAAAACAGCAGAGAGCTGTTCCTGCCATGATTAGCATTATGCCCACGATTGACCCTGGAAATTAAAGAATACACAGTCAAATACAGCAGGTAAGAGATTGTAGAAGATTGGGTTGGAGACGTAGTTTTTAAGATAATCAAAAGCCTAATAGGATGTATACAAGGAGTAAAATCACAATGGTCTAATAGTGTACATATTTTTCATAATCAGCAGAATGGACGGAGCACAACAATACCCTCACAAATTGACCATTATGTAGAAAGAGAAAAAGCGAAGGTTGTATCGGTTTATTACTGTAACGTGGCCCAATCAGAATTTTAGAAGACACGCACGATTGCTTTATCTGTCTCACACTTTTCTGCCTGTATTTACTTTTTACCTGTATAGGGAAAGTTCAGTCCATTCTCTATGTTACACATACATACATAAAACACACACATACATACACACACACACACACACATGTTGTGTCATACATACATAAAATCATGACTTTTCTCAAGGGCGTAGGCAGAAACTACAGAACACTACCTACTACGATCCTTTCATACTTCTTTTATGCTTTGTGACAATAGGCAATACGCACTTGGTCATTCTGAGGATCATCACCAATAAGATCTGTGTATGGTTTTCTAGGGCGACACTTTCCAGCGTTTAAACACCTTAGTATTTTCCTTGTACATAAATGCGAGTGAAAGAGTTATACAATGCTATCTTCACCTTCGACATTGACACAAAAATAGCACTGCGCAGGCTCTTGCAGCCCATTCAGAGACACTAAGATCCGTTGTGAGTATTATAACTTAGTATAAAAAAATACTTAACAAGCTCGTGTTCAGAGGCTCCTCAGCGCCGAATCTCGTTCCAGTGACGGCGTTGAACACGAAGGCCTGACTGTTGGCGAAGGGTAGCTCAGTGAGCCGGCCTGGTTCACCAGCCAGGGTAGCATGTACTGAACTTTAAGGCTTCACTACATACTTGCGTCCAGAGGCTCTTCAGCACCGACACTGGCCCCAGTAACAGCTGTGAACACGAAGGCCAGACTGTTGGCGACGGGTACCGCCACAGACAGCGGCGCGCGCTGTACCGCCGCGAGGTAGCTCAGCGAACCAGCCTGGTTCACCAGCCATGGTAGAACGTACTGAAACACACAAACCGTTACCCAACTACATGACACACAAAATCAGGACTATATTCCCCGAAGAGTCCTATGTATCAGGGGGTGAGCCTATTGTCATCAAAAATCTAAACTCCAGGCTGCTACTGAGAAATTCCATGCAGAAGAAAAAAATACAAAGCAAAAAAATAACTTTCTTTTCCGAAGTCGGTGTCGAAAAACTGAAAAAAATGGGTACAAAAGACACCGACTTCGGAAAAGAAAGTAATTTTTTTACTTTGTAGTTTTTTTGTTCTGGAAGTCGGTTTGATTTTTTGTTAAAAAGTTTTTTTAATTAGTAGTATATGAACTTGAAATTTGGTGATCATGTTTATTATAACGTATATTTTACTAAAAAATACAAACGTATTGATAAATTAAATTTTTCTTTGGTACGGAACACTAAATGTGCGAAGCCCGACATCACTTGGCCGTTTTTTAATCGACTTCTCAAAAGGAGGTTATAATTCGACTGTTTCTTTATTTTTTTTTTATTTGTTACCTCAGCATTTTTTTCTTCTGGAATTTCTCAATTTTTTTATTTTTATCTTTTTAGTTTTGGTAGGTATCTCCAATTAACATGATAATCATTTATGGCCAAAGTACATCTCATGACGATTCCAATAAGCCCAAGCACGACTAGGATACATTGTTTTATTTCAGAGTTCCAGTGCCTACCTTCCGGCTTCATCATCAGAATGGTGCCATTGTCATCAGTACCATTTATTTATAAGTATTTGCGTCATCATACTCGGTTAACTATTCGAGATATTTTATACCCGTGACATACTTAGCATTTAGGAGTTCCAGTGACCATCTGTGGTCTTCTTCATCAGTTCCACTTCACCAAATTATACTTTCTGAGTGCAAATGATTGCATTGTTGATGAAAATACCAAAATCACTATATAGGATCCCATCATCAGATCCAGACCTGATGACTATGGGACCAACTAGGAAGTATACCCTTCAAAACAAAAGAAGATTTTTTGAAATCGGTCCAGGCTTCTTTGAGTAATCGGGGAAAACGAAGAAGACGAATGAAGGAGGGTAATGTGTTTATCAGTCTATGTATGTATGTTTGTTCCTATGTGGTGTTCCAGAGACCAAACACGTTGGCCGATTTTGATGATTCGTACGTCAATCGATTCGTCTTAATCTTGCGAGTGTCTGGCTACACCAAAATTGGATAATAGAAAAATGGCGGCTTTTGGGCGCCATGTTGTGAGGGAGGGTCCAATTTTTTTTTTCTTCCAATCCCATCGTGTGGGGTATCAAAATAAAGTGTTTTAAGCGATTTCATAAATATATAACACATATGTTTAAATGTACCTATTTCGAATAATATGTTAAGCATATTTTTTTTCTTGTTTACGTCTTTTTAGTTCGCTTTTTAAGCAGTCGGGTATTTTTTATTTTTGTAATGGGAAAAATATTACATTTTTACAAATAAACGACAATTTTATATCTTTCAATACTAGTTTAGACTTCCGGTCGATGCGGCGACACTAGAGCAGAAACATGTTCAGCAGTGAACGTCTTTCGGTTGAAATAATCAAACAAAAAGAGCTTTAAAACAAGCATTTCGTTTTTTGTATATAACATTTCAGCTCGATCGGTAAGGGATAACTGTTTTTAAAATTGTGTTGCAGTATTAGAGCCACGCATTTATACAATATGTTCGGACATAGGTATTGTAATATTACTTTAAGGCCGTAAAATACACCTAATTTCTAACACAAAAAAGGTAAGGTATTTTATATTGAGCCACAAAAGGCAACCTTTCTACATAATTTCACCCGTATTGATTGCATTTCCTAAAGTTCTGCAAAAAAAATCGAGATTAACGCATGTCTTTTTTTATTTTTAGTCCTTGCGTAGTTCATACTGACATAAGATTCACAGCGCTAAGCCAATTTATTTTATTGTTGCCATAACAGAACCCCTCGCGACATTTGCCTTACCTATATATAATTATATATTTTTTGGATACTTATGCAATAAAAACGTATGGGGTTTTAATCCCATAAGTGGGGTGTTTTATCGATAAAATTACGGGCCTACATACCCTTTAGTGCCGTAAGACGGTAATTATCTACCTAGCCGTTACTAAGGAGTATGCACTCCTTAGTAACGGCTAGGTTAAAAAGTTTGAAAAATAAAAATATTTATTATTAATTCATGAACGTAATTTGAACACAAGGTTTTTTCGTGTAACTAATACCTAGTTTTGCTTTAAAAAAAAAAATAACAACACGATATTTTTTCGCAACTTTTGGAAACTTCTCCAAAACGACTTGGATGTTTAAAATATTTTTACACAGAAAAATTGATGGCTGGAATTTCTTCATAACTAACATATGTAAAACAAATAATATTTTGCAAATAAAACTGTTCAAAAGGAGGTTCAATATTGATATTTTGGCATCATTACTGGCCGTGCGCCCGGCACGGCCAGTAATGCGTTAACATTGGAGCGTATATAGCGCCTTAAGAGTGTATAGCGACCTTAAGGGCCTACATGCGCTTTAGTGCCGTAAAACGGTAACTTTCTAAAGCATACTGCTTAGTAACGGCTAAGTTAAAAGGTTTGAAAAAAATATATATTTATAATCGATTCATGGACATAATTTGGAACACAAGGTTTTTTCGTGTAACTAATAGTTTTGCTTTAAAAAAATAATTAACAACACGATATTTTTTCGCAACTTTTGGAAACTCCTCCAAAACGACTTGGATTTTTTAAAATATTTTTACGCGCATTCGCACGTGTTAGTGCAAATATTTACTTAGTTTCTGTATTAGTGTGCGTTCACAGACTAGCTCGCGCGCCGCAGAGGACCCTACGTAATCGTGCGCGTGGCCGCTTTATTTTTATTTATTTGTGGACTATTTTTTTATGGGCATTTGTAAATACTTTTTATTTATATTGTGCATTGTGTAAATACGAGTAAATCATAATGCCAAGACCAACTAATACAAGAAAACTTAGAATTCTAAGAAAATGCATCTGGTTATGTAAGACATACCTACTTATGATTATACCTTATGTATACTCTATTCGCTGGGAGAAAAATAAAAAGTAAACAAACCATAAAAAATATTTTACAGTGTCTCCTTTCCTGTCACTAAAATCTAAAGTAAAATAGATATCATGCGGAGCTGTTTATTTCATTGAACAACAACGTGCACACCTTTCAAACGTTTAAACTATTATTTTCTTATTTATAACTCTATTTGAAATAACATTAGAAATTTCTACAACCTTTTTCCCCTCAAAATCGGTTGAACGGATCCCCCGTTCAACCGATTTTGAGTTCTACCCCGTAAATAATAAACCTGTTACCAAAACTAACTCTTTACTACAGCTGCCTTTATGTGCAATTTGGTGTGGAGAATCAAAAGACATAAAAATTGAGTGGATAGTAAGAGATGTCAATTTTTGGAAACGAGAAATGGAATCAAAACTAGTTTCATTTTATATGGAATTTTTGTTTCCTGAGTTGGTAGATCCCAGGTTGCCAAGAAATATGAGAATAAGAGACCCGATATATATATACAAGAAGCGATTATAGAAAAAGAAAAGAAAAAAAACAAAATCGGATCAAGAAAATGAAGAGCGAAGTATTGACCCAATAAATAGTCAAGAAAAAGCACAACACAAGATGAAGTAGAATCAAATGAAGGGAAACATAAAAAACAGAAAACGGATAAAAAATACAAGTTTTAGCAGAACAAAACTGTACAAGAGTATTAAAATTTACTGATTTTTAGGGTTCCGTACCCAAAGGGTAAAAACGGGACCCTATTGCTAAGACTCCGCGGTCCGTCTGTCTGTCTGTCACCAGGCTGTATCTCATGAACCGTGATACCTAGACAGGTGAAATTTTCACAGATTATGTATTTCTGTTGCCGCTATAACAACAAATACTAATAACAGAATAAAATAAATATTTAAGTGGGGCTCCCATACACAAACGTGATTTTTTTGCCGTTTTTTGCGGTAATGGTACGGAACCCTTCATGCGTGAGTCCGACTCGCACTTGGCCGGTTTTAAGAATAACTGTGTTTTATTTGTAATCTTATATAGAGAGCATTGAGTAATAAACTGTTATCACTAACTTTGCTAAAACTGGGTAAAGTACGACACAACTTATATAAAAATTATGTGTGCTAAAAAGTCACTTAGAAATATGGAAACATTATAGGTAGGTAATCATTTTAATTATGGTATCCAAAAAAACATCACATGATGAATCCAAGAAAAATGCACATAAGCATTTATCATTAGAATCATTATTTAAAATATGTTTATACAGAACCCACAGTGCGTGAGTCCGGCTCGTACTGTGCCGGTTTTTATGTAAGTTAGTAATTACAGTCTATGCAAATAATTAAAATGAAATAATTTCTAAAGTTTTGAGGATGGGGTGAGAATGTTACTCTCCAAAGCTTAATCGATCTTGGTTAAATTTGAAAGAGGCTAGGGCCGAGTTTCTTACCGCTTGGGTGAAATTTCAACAGCCAATCACAGCAGATAACGCGTGCTTGACAATTTGTCTCATTAATTCTGCGATAATTTAGAGGTGAAAACTCGGCCTAAGTAACTGAATAATTATGACTTTATGCTGTATTATTATTTATAATTATATATCATGCCAGATTGGGTTTTTTTAACGTATTTATTTTATATAACTTAAAACATCAGAGGCCGACCGTAAGCTCAGAGCAAGTTTGTATTGACTATGCTAACTCAGCCGGCATAATTACAGACACAATAGAAAAACAATAACACGGGCGCCATAAATGGTTGCTTGCCGGTCAACAGACACTCAAAATAAACTGTAGAACCATGATAGTTTTGACACGTCATGGTTCGGGGGCTGTACGTAAGTAGAGTTTTAATGTAACCTATTTTGTTTTACTTGTCCGACCTATATTATATAAAAATAATGTCTAGTAAAAACTTAATATTTATTTACGGAATCGTAGGCAAGAATGCAACCAGCAAGTCGCATCTCTGCGTCCACGCATATTCTTTGATCGCAGTCCGCGCTCGCTATGTATGCGTGAGCCGTGCCGGTGTGTGAGTTTAGCTTTGCCGGGATGCTCAAGGCCATTGGGGCATACTTGCGCCTAAAAGTTTTCTTACTTGTAGTACCCGGAAACATTGTATACATTGCAAATTAAATAAAAGCTTGTAAAATACTCTTCATTATTTTTTGCTTATTATCTGTAGGAACATTTCTTTTTTTGTCGTCTGTCAAGAATCAAATGGGCTTTGTGAGACCAATCGTAACTTAAATCAAGACATCGACTGCTTACCTTCCAATTCCCGAGCAGGAAGGTGACCTCAGCCCAGACCTGACCTCGCACTGTGGTGGCAGTGACGTCACGCAGTCCCTTCGTACCCTGGCGAATGAAGGGGTTGGTGCAACCCCATAGCACGCCGGTCAACACCAGGAGACCTGGAAACAGTGGAGAGTGGTTTTAATTGCATGCGCAGGTGGTAGAGCAGAGGCGTAGCTAGGTAACTAGCTTTTAATTTTTAATTTAGCCCTACAAACTGCTACTTATCCTGCCAAATGGAAAATTTCAAGGGTTACTCCTGTGCCTAAGGGTGGCGTCGGGTCAAAAGTAGACAATTACCGGCCTATTGCGGTCCTATCGGCCTTCGGCAAGGTCTTTGAATCGATACTGAACCAGCATATCACGAGGCAAGTCAAAACTCAACTGGCCGACTGTCAGCATGGTTTTAGAACTGGCAAATCCACCATAACAAACCATATTAACTTTGTGGATTATGCTGTCACTGAAATGGAAAAAAATAAGCAGGTTGACGTGGCCTATTTCGATTTCAAAAAGGTGTTCGACCGGGTCCAAAATGATGTCTTGCTGAGGAAACTATCCGCGATAGGATTTACCCCCAAGCTGCTTCAACTTTTCTCGAGCTATTTTACTAACCGTCTTCAATATGTCCAACTCTTCGGGTATAAATCTAGCACATATGAAACTAGTTCTGGGGTGAGTCAAGGTAGTACCCTCGGACCACAACAATTTATTATCATGGCCAATGACCTGCCGAAGGTCATTAGGACGGCACAGTGCCTTATGTTTGCTGATGATTTGAAGCTATTCTTGGGTATCAATAGCGTACTAGACTGTGAGGCGATGCAGAGGGATATTGATATGGTTGTAAAATGGAGCGAAGACAATCACTTAGAATTTAACATCTCTAAGTGCAAGACCATTACCTTTTCTCGATCGCGTGCGCCCATTCAGAATGACTACCACATATCGGGTGTCCCTCTGGAACGCGTCACTGAAATCAAAGACCTAGGACTGACTTTAGATGCTACTCTGACTTTTAATCGGCATATTAGCAATATCTGTGCCAAGGCATTCCAATCGCTTGGTTTTGTCATGAGGCAGGCCAGTGGGTTTGAGGACAAGAGTGCCATTATGGTACTGTACTATTCCTTCGTGCGTAGTAAGCTTGAGTATAATTCGCTGATATGGGATCCGCACGAGCAAAAATATAAGCTCATGATAGAACGGGTTCAACGCAAGTTTGCTCGTTACCTGTACAAAAAAATGTATGGGTACTATCCCTATTTGTATCCGTCTCTGTTTGTCGCGGGAATGGTGGGCATCAACACGCTGGAACTGCGACGTAAGTGTGCGCTGTTGATGCACTACTATCTACTGCTGAACTATAAGATCGACGACTCGTCCACGCTAGCTCGCTGTTCACTATTCGCTCCGGACCGAATGCGGGCGTCGCGAGCTTGTGCCCCGCGCTGCCTTTTCGCGGCTCCGCCCTCACATACCCTGACAGCTCGTCATGCTCCTACAGCCCAGGCGCTCAATTTGCTGAACGGCCTAATTTCTCAGGAACCTGGCGTCGACATATTTATGCTCAATGGAAAAACAATGTTAAATGTGTGTATTAGGTTTTTTAGTTTATAATTGTTATTATATGTGTAGTGGTGGCTTGCTGTACGCTTTGGTGCAAACTGTAAGTACAGCAAGTAATTGTTATAAAAATAAATAAATAAATAAAGGCCTTGGTGCAAAAAAACTGTGGCCCTAACTGAACTATTTAGGTTTGATCAATTCAATATATAAATATCTACTATACCTATACTATAAATACTTTAAGATGCAAAGCTACTACATGTATGCAGCCCTGAATCTAGGGCGGGAGAGGACTAGGGCGCCAAAATCATAATAAGTATAATATTTTAGACAAAAGAAAATAACTTGTTGCATAAATCGTCTAACAACCAGCGCACGTTCATCTAAAGATTAATCAATTTATTTTAAAACGTCCCTGTTTGTTTTTGAACATTAAGACTTGATTTATGAACTGAAGTAGAAATCTTTTGTCAAAACTAGGGGCCACAAGAACTGAGCCGAATAAACCTGCCAACGTTTACAGCAGTTTATTTACTTAACTGTTCCCCGACGCGAGTACGAGGCTTATTTTTAGAGTTTTTTAAGTCAGAGGTTTTTAAATAAAAAATTTATTTCGTGCTTTTTAAACTATATATAATATACCTAGTAGTAGACACGTCAATCGACAATCTATGGAAATTGGAAACACATAATTATGGCATAATATCTTGCGAATAAACAAACACCAGATTCAGAGTAAAATGCGAATTAGTTTTTAACGGTTGAACCGATTTCAATCAGACATAGCTAAGAACACTCTCGACAAAGTCACCTTTCAAACAAAAAAAAAAACAAAATCAAAAGCGGTGGAATTGAGCTCGATTTTCTTTGCATTTCGGTAAGGTTACATTGCCTTCATTTAAGCAGAAAAGCTTCAGACTCAAGAGAATTTAGATTGCAAGAGCAAGAGCGAAGTATGCTCGAAAATTCTACATAGATGGCTGCCTCGAATAGCTAAGACATTCTCTAATCATTTGCACGGACAGATTGTAGAAAATTCTTTGTCGACCTTAGCGTTAAAAAGTTTGAAAACAAAAGCGAGAATTTATAGTACCTACGCCGCCTCGGATACGCTCGATTTTCTTTTGACTAACAAGAAGGAAGTTACGGACGCCAAGATAGGCAAGCATATTATACTGTATACTCTGTTGACATACTTGAAATCATGACAACTATGGATGCAAGAGCAAGCGAAGAGGAACCGACATCCCAATTGGTGCAATTTTCTTTCGACAGAGTAGAGAAATTGAGTTTATACGACTAACTTTATAGTCGTATAAACTCAATTTCTTTTAGTATTATGTAACTGCACAGCATATGTGTGAGTACTATGTTCAGACTGTAGATAAATCTACCTTTCACTGTACCTATGTGTCGTTCGTTGACTTCTGTGTGCCCTGGCAGTTGATTGTGTCATGCTCTCTCTAATTTCTCTCTGATGGTAGCACATGTGTTGGATCATTCGGTTCCCTTCATTATGGTTGAGCTGATTGGTGCCGATCCATGCGTCATGTTCGTGAACGGGCGCCATCAGTTGGAATTGGTCATAGCTGTCTCGGCTTGTAAAAGTAATTTATTTATTTTATTGCTTGTTACTCTAGACGCTTTTACGTACACTTTTTTTTACATCGTTCTCAAATATATGTATTTTTCAACAACAGAATGATGTAACCAAAAACTTGTAATTAAAACTGAGAGAAAAGGGTATCCGTGGAGTTTCTTGCAGATTCTTCTCCATTGAGACCTACATACGCTTGCGAATTTGCAACTAGAGTCATCTTTTTATTATTTTGTTGGTTTTACAATTGAAAAGTACCTCTAAGTTTTACTTGAAATAAACTACTTGATTTTGGTCCACCGCCCCGGATGATGACCCTCTTCGCCTAAGGGTAAGGGTTTGAGGTTTGCTGGTCAGGGTCTGAGGACCCCCTGAGCTTGGGGACCCCGGTGCATGGTACCATCTAGCCCTTTGATAGCTACAGCCCTGTGTAGAGATGGGCCGACTAGAGGCGACTAGTCGGCGCCCAAATAGCCGACTATAAGGGCCTTATTTATAAGTCTCTGAGGTGTAGATACTAAATTCAAATTCTCTACAGTAAATTAGACATCAGTAGCGTACTCGTAACATCGTCGATATTTTCATAAATAAGGGTATTGATGTGGCCGGATAGTCGGCATTCCCAACTATAAATTTCTCTTAATCGGCCTTAAATTATTATTTTACTGTTGGGACGATCCAATAGTCAAAATCCATCATTACAATACGCGTACCGTATACGTACTATTATTTATTCTGTGCGTATACGTTAGTAGGTAAATGCTACATGCATTGGAATTTTAGATTTATGTGCTGTTAAAAGCATATGGTTAGTTACATGTAGCGGTTTTTGTTGTTACCTGTTAGCTCTGCCCTTTTGTTACAAACGATTGCTACTCGATTTTCTTCCTCATCTTCATGAACTCGCTTCTTAGGGTCTCCGCACACGGGCCACCCGCCACAACCACAAAACGACGCCACCGGCATATTTCCTGTGGTTTTCATACATTTTATATGGACTCGCCGCACACGGTTGACGCCGGTGGCCGCCACATGCTACAAATCGTCGCTGCTCGCTTCTTGTGGCCCGCACGCGGAGTCAATATGCAATGGCCTATGATGACAAGGGGCTGTCGCGCGCTTCAGCTACTTTTGTAGCCGCTTCTAGCTTCTCGTGGCGGCGTTTGTGGCTGTGGCCGGTGGCCCGTGTGCGGGGACCCTTAGCAAATTATAACAAAATACAATCTATCCACTTTTTAAATCTCTTCTTTATAAAAATTCCTTTCCTTCTCGCAAACTCTTCCTTATAAGGACCACATCGTCATCATCCACAGCCCGACTTTGCCCACTGCTGAGCATACGCCTCTCTCTTCTTGTACCAATCGGACGTCGGCAACCTTCGTATATCTTCGGATCTCAACGCTTGGAACTCGGTCTATTAGCCGTATGCCAAGCATGGATCGCTCCATGGCTCTCTGTACAACTCAAAGCCTGTACTCAGCCTCCTGCGCGAGCGTCCACGTCTCGACACCGTAGGTAATGGTGTGCAAAACACACTGGTTATAAAGGCGTGTCTTCAAACATTGTGGTATCTTGACTGACTTTAAAATATCGTCGAATTTGCTAAAAGCGGCCCATCCGAGCTGTATTCTTCTCGATAACTCCTTCTGTTGATGTTCTTTGCCAAGTGAAATTTCTATCTATGGGCAATATAGGTATTTGAAAGGGCTTCCTCGTTGGTTTCGCAGTAGCAAGCATGACTGCAGAGCGTGGGGCACTGAGTCCGATTCCTAAGTCGGTTTTTTTTTATAAGGCTCGCGCTTGACCACTATCTTACCTGATGGTAAGCGATGATGTGGTCGACGGTGAAACACGCCCTCCTAGAAATAACATATTCACCCTTGACTTAAAAGAACCCTAGATTGTAGCTGTCGGGAAACACAGACTCCGATTCCACTCCTTAGCTGTACGCACAATAAAAGTGTTCCCAAAACGTTTAGTATGGGTGGGATGTCCAACATGTACCGATGACGCATCGCCGACCGCCGTACGGCTAGGTGGAATTACATCTTGCAATTCCATCGCACACTCCCCGAAATGTAACCGATAATTAAATTATTCTTTCAGAATTTTATCAGTGGCAGCCCAGAGTTCCAGAGTAAGTTTTGATAGTCCCGTGCCTTGGAAAGCCGTTGGTCCTGGTCCTCCGTCTGATCTCTCTCCAGTTGTGTCAGCTTGTCGTCCCATGGGATTATGAGATTGAAGGAGAGCACTATAATATCGCCCGCGTCGTTGGCTAGTTTTTTCAGTCAGGAGTAAAATACCATTATGAATGCATTGCATTGCAATTTTAGATTTATGTGCTGTTAAAAGCATGTGATTAGTTACATGTAGCGGTTTTTGTTGTTACCTGTTAGCTCTGCCCTTTTGTTCCAAACTATTGCTAGTCGATTTTCTTCATCATCTTCATAAACTCGCTTCTTAGCAAATCATGCAAAATACAATCTATCCACTTTTAAATCTTTTCTTTATAAATATTCCTTTCCTTCTCGCAAACTTTTCTTTATGAAGCAGTTATAAGGACCTCATCGTCATCATCCACAGCCCGACTTCGCCCACTGCTGAGCATACGCGTCTCTCTTCTTGTATCAATCGGACGTCGGAAACCTTCGTATATCGTCGGATCTCAACGCTTGGAACTCGGTCTATTAGCCGTATGCCAAGCATGGACCGCTCCATGGCTCTCTATACAACTCAAAGCCTGTACTCAGCCTCCTGCGCGAACGGCCACGTGTCGGCACCGTAGGTAATGGTGTGCAAAACACACTGGTTATAAAGGCGGGTCTTCAAACAATGTAGTATCTTGACTGACTTCAAAATATCGTCCAATTTGCTAAAAGCGGCCCATCCGAGCTGTATTCTTCTCGATAACTCCTGTTGATGTTCTTTGCCAAATGAAATTTCTATCTATGGGCAATATAGGTATGTGAAAGGGCTTCCCCGTTGGTTTCGCAGTAGCAAGCATGACTGCAGAGCGTGAGGCACTGAGTTCGATTCCTAAGTCGGTTTTTTTTTATAAGGCTCGCGCTTGACCACTATCTTACCTGATGGTAAGCGATGATGTGGTCGACGGTGAAACACGCCCTCCTAGAGATAACATATTCACTCTTGACTTAAAATACCCCTAGATTGTAGCTGTCGGGAAACACAGACTCCGATTCCACTCCTTAGCTGTACGCACAATAAAAGTGTTCCCAAAACGTTTAGTGAGTATGGGTGGGATGTCCAACATGTACCGATGACGCATCGCCGACCGCCGTACGGCTAGGTGGAATTACATCTTGCAATTCCATCGCACACTCCCCGAAATGTAACCGATAATTAAATTATTCTTTCAGAATTTTATCAGTGGCAGCCCAGAGTTCCAGAGTAAGTTTTGATAGTCCCGTGCCTTGGAAAGCCGTTGGTCCTGGTCCTCCGTCTGATCTCTCTCCAGTTGTGTCAGCTTGCCGTCCCATGGGATTATGAGATTGAAGGAGAGCACTATAATATCGCCCGCGTCGTTGGCTAGTTTTTTCAGTCAGGAGTAAAATACCATTATAAAGGTACATTAAGTAAATACATAGTAGGTTTGTCGTGGCTAAATAATAACAGCCGCACGGGTCGATCATCAAGGTTAAGCAACGCTTGCTCAGGTCGGTCCGTGGATGGGTGACCATCTTTGCATAGCGAGTTTCTTTCGTGCCTCGGCAAACACGTTAAACCCGGTCCCGGCTGTCATTTGTATGGGTAATCAGAAGCCTCAAATCTAACACCAGTCTTGCCAGGGGTATCGTGTTACCCAGTTACTGGGTTGTGGTCAGACAGGCAGTCGCTCCATGTAAAACACTGGTACTCAGCTGAATCCCGTTAGACTGGAAGCTGACGCCAACTTTGTTGGGAAAAGGATAGGCAGCTTGATTGATAGTAGGTAATGAATTCAGTAAATCAACTGGCTGCGAAAATCAAGGCATGTCAGACTTGATCAGCCCAATTAATACCTAAAGGACCTGATATTTCCATCTTCATCTACGGGCAACCAAAGCGAAGAAAAAAAAATTAGTTCAAATAAAATGCACTAGATGGCGAGATAAGCTTAGATTTGTTATTGAGTATTGTGAAATATTAAGATATTCTAGAGACGATCATCACCTATGCTAGAAGACATTTGTACGTGTTGAGCTCAGTAATATATAGAAACATAAATAGTTCCTCATCTATAACTAGACTCAACAAACACGACGCTAAAATTAAATTGCGGCATCTCCTGTATCTTCTTGACTATGCGCAGACAGAGAAACTGCTGTTGCCTATGGCATAATTAAATTAAATTCTGTTCGTAACATGTCACTGCATAACCAAAATTCCTTCGTTCACAAATAATAAATTTGTTATAACATTCTCAACAACTATTATACACAAACACGCACACACACTCACTCACACACACACTCACTCACACACACACTCACTCACAGCTTACCCTCATTCACCTCTTTTTTTTTTCTTGTTTATATTGTTTTCTATATAGGTATACTTAATTTTCCAAGTATAATCTGCTAATTTAGCGTCAGTACTGTTTACTTGATAAGGGAAAGATAAATGTCCAAGCTACAGTAGAACACTGACTCCTAAGACACAGGGTATCCTAGTTTAGGAGGCAGGGTTTAATAAATTAGTACGCCTTTCAAAAATTTTGAACACGAACTAGATATTAGGCAAAAAATGTAAGGTATTTTGTTCAATAAAGATATTATTATTATTAAAAAAAAAAAAAAAAAATTGTGTTAATGTTTAATTAACTCTCTTAAGCACAAAATCAAAGAATATTGGGCTCTTAATTGACATTTCAAAGATTATTTGAATGGATAACTTAAAATTGATTCTAATAGATGGCGCGGTTTTAAATTTCTGAGGCATTCATTCGATTTTATAAACTTGTTTTGTAACACATTTTGGTACAATGAAACTGTAAAAACGTGCAAAAAATACTATAAAACATATATTCGATTTATTTAAAAAAAAAGTATACACGAACCGAGTTAACCTTTTTAATTGCAAGTTGCAAGTCGCTGCTAACACCATCTATATCCGTGGAACGGAACCGAACGCGATCGATGTTCTTAGAAAAATAATCAGTTTTTTTTAAAATAATCTATAGCCTTTTTCGTCTGATTTAATCAGTAAATTAGTTACGTCGGCACGGTTTCTTTGTATGGCATGAGGCATCTATATGCTAGTATTATATTATTATTACCTGTGATACTACCTAGTTTAGTAAAAGTGATTGAAGAAAAGTCAGTTTATAAAAATATTTAACATTTTATTCAAGTAAAACTATTTAAAATTAAATACAGTTGCACAGGCGTTATTTATTTTGTCGTATTTTATTACACTTTTTTTAATTAAACTATCTTTTTGTATCCACATTAGAAAAAAGAAGAAGAAAGTATTACATAATCAGTTAACTACTTATAATTAAATTTTGGTCATTTCCAAAAAGGAGATAAAAGAGATTGATATTTACTGAGCAATTCAACCATTTTAACAAAGTCTTATTTTAAATTAGAAATCAAAGAAATAATTACAAATGTCAGCCGATATTTACTCCCTCAATGCATGCATATTTAAATATTAATACTTATAGTATTTTATTTATATTAAAAACTCATTAGTTACAAAATAAATTCATTACAACTAATTATTATACTTATTACTTACACAGACAATTAGTAGAAAATTTAAATAACAATTAATTCATATTTCAATCTTAGACACATTAAAAATATGGATTATAAAAATACATTTCACTATGTTTTTTATTTCAAACATTTTTCTTAAAATTAATAATATTAATTTTAAGGAAGATAGATATTATCTACTATTCAAAATGCAGTATAATACAGAAACAATTTTCCATTTTAAATAATTTACATTTAAATACAAATTTTTAAGAGATCAAAAATTTGGTATTTTAATTACTTTTTTTTAAACAACCTCAGACTAGTTTTTAACCTAATAAAGCCTGTATTCTAGAGCAGAGCTAAAGTACAGAAAAAAAAATTAAGTATTGATGACAATTTACTCAAAAGACCAATCAACCACCCTTAAGTTTATTTGATACAAAAAATATAACATGTAAAAAGACATCAGTTACAAAATAATAAAATATTTCATTTATTTAATTGTTATTTATGAATCATCAAGACTCTTCTTTTCTTTATGAATCTTTCTAGAATACAAGGCCTAAAAATAATACAATTTAAAACAGCTAAAAGGAATATAGATCAAAAACTTCATTGTTTTTATGTTATACAAACATAGCCTTAAAACAAGGATACATTACAAAACTTGGTTATACATAAATAAAAATGCTTTTAAAAACTAACTTTTACATGATTTGTAATAATATTAAAAAATAAATACTGTAAAAAAGGGACATGCATAAAACCAGCACCGTAGATCCAATATACCAAATGAAGGGAAACCATTGATACACATGCTTGTTGTAGCACAAAAACATGTAAATTTTGAGCCAATGACCATACCATAGGTACGCTATTAGGTATTGCAGCCTTACCAATTTGGTGATTCAATTTCGAAATACATTACACTAATCTCCTAGTGGGACACCGAGTTTCATAGCGTTCACTTCACTGAATTTACATTGGTTGTCTGCATTATCCACCCAATCCACAAACTCTTTAGCAACCGCAACTGAAGCTTCCATAGCCATGACACAGTCGTTCTCTGCTCGATGAGCTTCTATCGCAGGACGTCCTACTAAACGCTCATAAACATCTTTCAGTTTAAATGAAACACCAGGCCCTTTGCGAGACTTTGTGCCAGGAGTCACATAGAATAAACGTCTTCTCACTTTTTTTGTTGTTTTTGGAATTTGAACACTCTGTTTCTGCATGGGTGTTCTTTCATTTTGCTGCTGTTTTATTTCTTGACTTTTCAAATCATCATTTTCCTCAAAATCTTTCAACACTTCTTCTGTTATATGTTGATCTAAATGTGTATTGGAACCATTCTTTCCTTTGCATATTTGATTGTCTGGATTCATTCCTTCTTGTACTATCTTGTCAGATCTTTGAGCTTCCTGTTTTTTATTACCAAATGACTCATCAGACTGAACACCATTTGTTATATGATCAACAACAGACATACCTGCTTCATTATTGCTGTCTGGACCTCCTCTTGTTTTAAATATATCATAAAACGCATGAAGGCTATCAGCACACAAGATATCTTCTGGTAATGTGACACCCAGTTTTTCAAAATGATTTTTTAAAATTGGAAAGTCAAAACCATGACCATTCTGTGCAACCAAACACACTGGTTTCTCGAAACACTGTAGGAAGGCGTTTATAATGGTGAATATGTTCATGTTGAAGGGTGTTTGATGCTCTAGAAGATCGTTGTCGAGTCCAGTCACAGCGGAGCAGTCAGGATGAATGGCTCTGCGAGGGTTGAAGCACATGGAGAGTTTGTCCTGCACGCGCGGCGCCTGCCCCGGCCTCGTGTCCAGTATATGTCTCCGACCGACCACCACCATACTTAATTCAGTAATTCTCGTTTTGTTCAACTCAAACTTCGGGAGACCCGTCGTCTCCAAATCTAAGAACACGTACGTAGCTACCCGCGTCATGTTTAAGATTGGCCTGGCGTAAAATCATAAATGCTTACCGATTGCTTCCAGCATTCCGCCGTCGTTAGTAAGCGTGCTGAATGTTGTTACTGTTAGTTTCTTATTGTCACCTCGTTTGGTTAATTTTCTAGTATAGTGGCATTAACAAATATTATCGTTTGGCGAAATAAATGTCCATAGGTCAATTAGAATCTCATTATCTCAATTCAATAAAGAAATTTATATAAAAAGTTCATACAAAATTAACTTCATAAACAAGTTTGGCCTAGTTTGACGTCTGTCTGACTCTGACATGGCAGAATGACAGGACGATATTTCACTTTGACAGTTGTATTCGTTTCGTTCGTAAATGATAGATACGATTTTGTGTTTAGATAAAATTCTTTTAATATTATCGTAACATTCGGCAATTATAAATTTATGTCGGCAAATTCAAACAAGCCAGCAATTAACGAATAAATGAAGGCCTTTGCCAATAATAATCTCTGATCTGTATCTATGACAGACTTCTCACTGTCTTCATCGGGTCGATGATTCCATTTACAGTTTTTAATTTAGATGTTGCGCTTCGACCAGAACTCAGCCACGTCGACAGCCCTAGCGTTGGCCGGGTCTGACCAGGTTATACCTAAAAATGGGCCGCATTTGGCTTCGCAGCCTATCTAAGGATTTCCAGGTTAGCCATAGCAGTTTATGCCCCGCTGGGAGCTTTTCTGAAGGTTCGTTATAGTCAGACGGTGGAGGGTATTTGAGGAGCCACAGTTTTCTGCGTGCTTCTCCAGGGCTTTGAAGAAGTAATGCAGGTTTTTACTACCTAGGTAGGTACTTATAATATTTCATTGAAGTCGGGTTATATAACTAAAAATAAACTCCTGCTACAAATAACGAAATATTACTAAGACCTGATGCAGTGAAATATTTGACTACAGTCAAATATTTAAGATTAGCTTTTGCCCGTGGATATTTTATCTAATAAGTTATAAAATCACAAGGTTATTTTTCCTTATAACAGCACCGATATAATACTTATCTATACATCTATATAAATAAATTAAATTGAAGTGTCTATGTATAAAATGACAAAGTTTCATTAAATTCATGTGAAACTTTAAACAGTACTAAAAAGTCTTTGAATGTGAAAACGAGATAGTGTCAGTGAGAAGATGGAGAGACAAACGAGTGAAGGTAGCTGTGTCGACAGCGAAACAATTCGCTTTTGTTTCAAAGGCACCGCTATTCCCGCGTATATATCAGCATACGATTGTAGGTTTTTAGTGGAGCCTTACACGTGCCCAGTTTCACAGTGTGCTGACTGTTCGAAATATGGACTGTGTTATTCATTCCACATCGTTTAGTCTACTTACGTTTCATAACACTATACAAACCATACCATTTTATCTTTTGATATTTTATCAACTCATGACTATTTTTTTTTATGTATTCTTTGATACTGTTTAACACCTGAAAAGCATTTTTTTAGTTATTTCTGATTGATTTAATTAATTATCATTAGCTTCAACTTAATTTATATTGCTAACTAGCTGCGCCCGCGGCTCCGCTCCCGTCAACTGCCTACCGTAACCTACTTGCCTACCTACCTACGTCTTACCTAACCTACCTACCCAACTTATATTATTATTTACTCTAGGGAGAATATCAAATTCATACAAAAAAAAGAAAATACAGTTTTGCTGCGTGCTATGTAGTAGCACGCCAGTACACAACACCGAATCGAAAACGAAAAAAACCGGCCATGTGCGAGTCGGACTCGTACACCGAGGGTTCCGTACAAACCTCAGCTTAAAGGTATATAGACCTGAGTATTTGATATGAATTTCAATTTAATACCTCTACGCGTTCATGAGGAAAGGAGTAGTTAGTTTAAAATTATTTGAAATATTTTTATTATATGATGTAACTAAAAATTTTCGGCAATTATTCCGTTAACTGTGCTACAAGACGTTGCTTCGTACCAAATTTCAAGATTCTGAGTTCACGGGAAGTACCCTATAGGTTTTGATTCCCTTACGAGTGTCGAGAATTGCCGGAAATTTGCGACATAAACGGGTACATTGTTTGATTGCTTTGGCTTAGAAGTTTGATTTTTTCACAGCTTTAAGGGTCATTAGACCTGAGTATTTGATATACATTTCAGCTTGATACCTCCACGCGTTCCTGAGAAAAAGGGTCTTAACAGACAGACGGACGGACATACGGATGGACAACAAAGTGATCCTATAAGGGTTCCGTTTTTTCCTTTCGAGGTATGGAACCTTAAAAAACGACCAAGTGCGAGTCGGACTCGCGCACGAAGGGTTCCGTACCATTACCGCAAAAAACGGCAAAAAAAAACATATTTGTTGTACAGGAGCCCCACTTTAATATATATTTTATTCCGTTTTTAGTATTTGTTGTTATAGCGGATACAGAAATACATCGTCTGTGAAAATTTCAACTGCCTAGCTATCACGGTTTATGAGATACAGCCTGGTGACAGGCGGAGAGACAGACAGATGGACCGCGGAGTCTTAGTAATAGCGTCCCGTTTTTACCCTTTGGGTCATGAACCGTATTAGCTAGACAGATGAAATTTTCACAGATGATGTATTTATATTGCCGCTATCATAACGACAGATACTAAAAACCGAATGAAATAAATATTTAAGTGGGGCTCACATACAACAAACGTGTTTTTTTTGCCGTTTATCTGCGATAATGGTACGGAACTCTTCGTATGCGAGTCCGACTCGCACTTGGCCGGTTTTTTTTCTAGTGTAATTTTCCGCGGAGAATCTTAACACCGCCATTCAGAAAATGACGTCATATGCACAACGCCATCTATCGAATATGGAGTTCAACTGTCCGAATATCTGAATTGCGCGTGTTGTGATACTTTACTTCTTGAACACTTTAAATTCATCTAACTTTTGATAGAGTGAACCGATTGCGATGAAACATAAACTAAGTAATACTTCAAGTTACGCATATTTTTTATGTATAAAAGTTATCTACATTGGTTTCGTACATTTTACGTGATGTGTGCATAAATAAACAAACAAACAGATAAAAGGACAAACAGACAAAAATTTCATAAATGCTGGAAATGGGTTCTGTTGATTATTTTATATTTTCAATGTACAAAAAAGACTTTTCTACAGATTTAAGGTCGTGCCCGGGACGTAGACGGACCGTGCCCCGTCAGGGGCTCAGACAAATATCGTTGTGTACATTTTATATGAACTTGTTCACACACGTCCGTGCACGGGCCAGTAACAAAACTTCAATGATTGGGCCCGGCCCCGTCACGTCCCGGGCATGGCTCTTGGTTACGCTTCCTAATTTATAGTTCATATTTTATTACATCACCATAGGGCGATTGAGAGGCATTGGTTTAATAGTTCCAATTTATTAAATAAGTGTCACATATCGTTGTTTTGGGGATATCCCGCGCGGTGGCGCGACAGTCATTACGCCGCCACCGATGGCCGCCGGCGATGGTGGCCAGTCTCTTGCAACCATGGGTTGGATGCGCACACGCATCATCTCGCCCAAACCTCTTAATTGAACCTACATGGAAAGTGTTATCTGTATTACCTGGACCTACTGTGTTGTGTACCGCATGCCAGCATAGTGTACCTAGTCTGTGAGCTGAACTTCCCGAACGTGACATGAGCATCTGCATGGGAATCGCTGTTTCAAAGGTATTTGGCATAATTAGTCAATTGAACTTTATCCATTGCCTTTCGTCTCATCTGCGTACTTTTCTCCTTCAATTTAGCACTGCTGAATCAGCAATTATAGCCTAGATTACTCTAATAATTTAGGTTCAATCGCGTGTGATTTCACTAGTAATCTTCTAGAGGTTATACGCATCAGCCCTGATATGTGAGGATAGACCTTTATTATATGTATTGATGATTTGTGAAATCTTGGAATATTTTATACTATGACATTTTCATTTGATCTGACCTCTGTCTGTCTATTTTATTTTCTTAAGCCATAGACACATGGACTATCTAGACCTTCCTTAAGCTGTTGTACATTGTAATAAGGGCAGCGGCAGACTGCCCTCCTCTGTAAACAGATTTTTATTCGTTCTGGTCTTGATTTCATAATTGAGATTTGAATTTGTAATTCAGAAGATATGACACAGAACGATGTAAAACGGCCGTCGGCTTTTCAGTTTGGTTTTGGTTGTGAAATTTGAAGGACATATTTTAGCCTTGAATTACAAAGATATTCTTTTTTACAAAGTTCTAATAAAATTATAATGTTATCAGTTTGTGAATGAATGTCATAAAGAACAATGCCCACTTTTCATACATTGCTTGACCTGTCACTTGATTCGTTTTACAGGTCGCGTCTACCTACAACTAGTGTTGTATAAAATCAATTATTGTTTATAATAACACAATAACTTATCATCTTTTCATTTAAAGGCCAGGGAAAAATGCTATTATGTAAATAAGTTTTTGTGGTTATAACAGCTGTCAGATAAAGGTTTGACAGCTGTTATAACCTTAAAAAACTATACAATACTTAATGTACGAGCAAACCCGTACATTTTGTATTGTTAAGTAATAATGCTGACGCTTGCACTCACGATGCGGTGCATCGCGTTCATTTATAAACTAATTACTTCAGTGCCAATAAATCCGTGTAATAGTAAACATCGTTTTACTTAATCAATTCCCTAACCTGGGTCGCGGCGCGGTACTCATAACATTAACTAACTAAGGTGTAAGGTGAACACTGTACATCTTTATGGTCCTTCGAGCCAACGAGCGGGATCATTAACGCGAATAATCAGTGGACATTGAGTCAATTCGTGTGAGTGGTTCCATATCAGCAGCAGCTGTGGAGTTGCAGTTCAGGGAGTAAACAGCAGCCTTGAGCGCAATCAACATACCCACCATACAGCAGAATCAAAGTAAGATCTTTCCTTTTTATTGCTTGACCTAACAATATGAGCCAAACAATGGAGGATCTTCTGGCCAACCAGAAACGAATCATGGTGGCCATGAACCAACTTTTATCAAACTTTAAGAAAGATGGTCAGGAACGCAAAACTCCTGACTACATCAAACGTAAATTGGAAATTTTAGACTCCTACTGGCAGGAGTTTCAATCTAATCACGATCAGTTAAACCCATTTGGCAACAAATCAATTGAGTATTTTGCATTGAATCACTATCAACAAACTCAGGGTATCTATCTTTCAACGCGTGAATTTATCAAAAGTGTAGGAACTCCGTCTATTTTAAAACCCGCAACATCATTAGCCGGCACGATCAGGGCCGGCGTGGACGAGACCCTTAAGAACAGGAATCCCGATGACAGCGAGGCTACGACCTTTCTTGAAACGCCCAAATTCAAGTCTCAGGGCACCAACAGCAAGTTGGACGAATTACTGAAGAAGCAGACCATCAATTTTAAGGCTTTCTATCGAACTGTGGCGAACATCAACATCGATGCCATAACTGAGAAATGGGAGTTTCAAGATACGTTGAAAACATTGGAAGCGAGGTGGTCGGCCATTGACACGCTTCACTGGGAGTTGGAAGGTGAACTCGACGGGCAAGATGATTCGTATGAGGACAAGTTTACCTCGTATGAAATGACGTACAACAACATGAAGAAGTCTCTGAACAGTAAATTGTGGTCTGTATCACACCGAGAACATTCTACACCAAAGATGGAAGTGCCTACGTTTAATGGCCATTATCAACACTGGGTATCCTTTAAAGACTTATTCACGGAGGCTATCCACAACAATCCGTCGCTCTCTCAAGCTCAAAAGATGCAGTACCTTAAAGCTAAACTGAAAGGGGAAGCCGAAGGTTTAATACACCATCTTCAGATCAGCTCTGAAAACTATTCAACGTGTTGGGAAATCCTTAATCATAGGTATAACAACAAACTGCTTATATTCACCTCACATATGAATACTCTAACCAACCTTCCGGTCATGCAACAACCTTCAGTCTTTCATGTAAAACGCATCCACGATATAACTATCGAATGTGTCAACGCTATAAAGAACATGGGAGCAGACGTAAGCACATGGGACCCCATAATTTGCTATTTGATGTCGAATAAATTAGATGCTAACACGCATTCCGAATACATCGCATCTCTTAAGCAACCTCGTGAACTGCCCATTTTATCAGACTTTTTGGACTTCCTGGAAGCCAAGTTCACGAGTATGGAGTCATCGCGGCGTAAACAAGATCAGAAATCTCCAAATTCCAACGCAAAATTAGCTAAAGATAACAATTTTAACAACAAAAATATCAATCGTTATTCGAAACAATCCTATTCGAGCAACAAAAACGTGTCGAAATCGAACGGAAAATTTCACAAAACACGAACTTGCCCATTATGCGAAAATGGTCATGGATTATTCCATTGTGAACAATATATTGGATTGTCCCCAATCGACAAAAAACAATTTGTCGTTGACAACAAGCTATGCGAAAATTGTCTTTTTAGTCATAATGGCAAGGCATGCATTTCAACAAAACGGTGCCATGAGTGCGACGGAAGTCATAACACGATACTTCACGATGCGTTTGCGCAATCCGCAAACGCATTGCCTAACCAAGCAATACCTAAAGCTGGAAATGCACGTACTTTGCCTGAGCAAACTCAGCAACTTAGCACTCACATGGCTCAACAACGTGATTTACCGGAAACATTATTGTCCACAGCCATGATTAAGGTCCAAAAACGTGATGGATCTTATCTTAACATGCGAGCTCTGATTGATCAGGGTTCCCAAACTTCACTCATTACCGAAAATGCCGCACAACAATTGGGACTGTCCCGTCAAAGATGCAAGGGCGTAATAACCGGTATAGGAGTCAGGGATAATGCCTGTAAGGGAGTTATAAACATTAACTGCTCATCAAGAAGAGAATCTTACTCTTTTAACACAGATGTTTTCATCATGAAAACTTTAACAAAAAATCTGCCAACTTATACCTTTGCTAAGCCCACGTGGTCTTATTTAGAAAACATAGAACTTGCAGATCCTGACTTTTACGTCAGTCGTCCGATAGATATTTTATTTGGCGCTGACATATATTCAAACATCATTATGGAGGGTATCTGCAGAGTTGAACAAACAACACCCATTGCTCAACAGACTCGGCTTGGGTGGATTCTGTGCGGTAACGTAAACATACTGCAATGCAATGTCGTACAGTTTGATATTGACCAGTTGCAAAAATTTTGGGGAACGGAGGAAATTGCAGAGTCTACTTCGCTTTCATCAGATGATCAAGAGTGTATGCAATTTTACAGCTCAACAACAAACCGATTGCTAGATGGAAGATATGTAGTGAGGCTCCCGCTGAAAACAAATTTAGAAGAACAATTGGGTAACTCAAAATCAAAGGCCATAGCACAATTTGGTCATTTGGAACGTAAATTAATTAAAAAAGAAAACATCGCAAAAGAGTATAAAACATTCATACACGAGTACCTAGCGTTAGGACATATGAAACCAGCTATTTGTAACTCGAAACTCGAATGTTTCCTGCCGCATCATTGTGTGCTACGTGATGACTCTACAACTACGTCACTTCGAGTCGTTTTTAACGCCTCATCAAAAACATCAAGTGGCCAAAGTTTAAATGATTTGATGCAAAGGGGCCCAAATCTGCAACGGGACCTTCAGTCATTAATACTTAAATGGAGGCAGTATCAATTTGCCTTCACCGCGGACATCGAAAAGATGTTCCGCCAAATTTTGGTCCATAAGAAAGATCAGAGCCTGCAAAAAATAGTTTGGAGAGATAGTCCCCGAGATAAACTACAAGAATATCAGCTGACCACGGTCACGTATGGGACTAAAGCGGCTCCTTTCCTCGCAATGATGACGTTAAAACAGCTGGCGAACGATGAACGCTCCGAATATCAAGAAGCATCTAAAGTCCTCGAAGAGTCGTTCTACATGGATGACCTTCTCCATGGTACTCACAGCGTATCAGCAGCACGCCAACTTCAACAAGATTTAATTGAACTGCTGAAACGCGGGGGATTCAATTTAAGAAAATGGGCTTCTAATGATCCGCATTTACTGCACGATGAAGTCCCATGCCAACAACAAAGCAAAAGCTTTCGACAGCCGGAGTCTACTAAAACATTAGGACTACGCTGGAATCCTATCAAGGATAACTTTACATTTGAGCCAAAAATTGATTCAACAGTCAACAAGGCTACAAAAAGATCCGTGCTATCCGATATCTCCAAGTTCTTTGACCCTTTGGGGTGGCTCACACCTACAACAACAAAACTCAAAATTTTATTTCAACGAATTTGGACTTCACAAATTCAGTGGGATGAGCAGATACCTGAGGAAATTTTTGAAGAATGGAATAAACTTAAGGCGGATATCGATCAAATAAGTCAAGCTCAAATACCAAGATGGTTGGGCACAAAACCCGAGCGAAGAGTCGAGTTACATGGTTTCTGTGACTCGTCAACAAAAGCATACGCATGCGTTATTTACTGTAAAGTTTATAACGAACAAACAAGCATCATCTTGGTGGCCGGAAAATCAAAAATAATCCCGGCTAACAAAAACATATCGTTGCCACGATTGGAGCTTTGCGGCGCTCATTTATTAGCAAAACTCATGGCTAAGGTCAAGGCTTCTTTAACTGACTACAACATTGTTATTTATGGCTGGATTGACTCCACAGCAGTACTGGGGTGGCTGCAAGGAGATCCAGGTCGTTGGCAAACCTTTGTTGCCAACAGAACACGATTTATAACTGAAATCATGCCTTCTACCTGCTGGCGGTATGTCAAATCTGCCGAAAATCCTGCAGACTGCGCAAGTAGAGGCTTATCGATGTCGCAATTGATTCAACATCCTTTATGGTGGCAGGGACCATCTTGGCTACAAACATTTAAAGCTGATGAAAGAATTGAAGAAATAATCTATACAACAACATTGGAAACAAAATTACAGAAGCAAGCAAACACTGTCACGAAACAAACAGATGACGAAAGTATAATCATGAGCTTATTAAAAAGTCACAGTTCTTTTACCAAAGTTGTACACATTTTAGCTTGGGTGTATAGATTTTTAACAAACAAGCAAAGCAATAAGGAAACTTCCTATCTTACGTTAGAAGAGATAAGAGAAGCAAAAATGAAGATCATAAAGCAAGTACAGCAGCAGGAATTTGTAGAAGAAATCAAAAGCTTAAAAGAGAAAGGAAAGCTTAGCAACAAAAGCAGAATACTAAATCTAAATCCATTTCTGGATAACATTGGGCTTCTCCGTGTCGGGGGAAGGCTAAGACATGCTCATATTCATGCAGACATGCAACATCCTTTAATTATTCCACAGCGAGGACGTTTAACAGAGCTTCTAATAGAACATGCACACAAGCTAACTTTCCATGGCGGAGCCCGCTTGACATCGGGATTTATCCGACAAAAGTATTGGATTATAGGCGGAAATGAAGCAACGAAAAGGCAAATACGCTTATGCGTTAAATGTAAAAAGCTAAGTCCTAACAAACATAACCAAATTATGGGTGACTTACCTGCAGCGAGAAGCAATCCATCTCGTCCGTTTGACCACACTGGAATAGATTTTACCGGGCACCTACTCCTTAAAGCCAACAAAGGCCGTGGCATAAAAACCACTAAAGGATATGTGTCTGTTTTCGTCTGCATGTCTACAAAAGCAGTACATCTAGAGCTAGTCTCCGATCTTAGCACCTCATCGTTCATCGCAGCTTTACGAAGAATGGCAGCACGTAGAGGTACGCCGAGTCACATTTATAGTGACAATGGACGAAACTTTGTCGGAGCTAACAAGCAAATTCAACAAGAATACCAAGAAATGCAACACATATTTAACAACGAATTTTTGGCTGAAGTAACAGACATGGAAATCAACTGGCATTTTAATGCACCAATCTGGCCTTCCGCAGGCGGTCTTTGGGAGTCCGCAGTCAAAAGTTTCAAACATCACTTTAGAAGAGTTGTCGGAGAGCAAAAGTTAACTTACGAAGAGTTGTCAACAGTCCTCACGCAAATCGAAGCATGCCTCAATTCTAGGCCTCTATGTCCCCTCACTGAAGATCCGGAGGACTTAGACTACTTAACTCCATCTCACTTTTTGACTGGCGGTTCAGCACTTACCCTAGTTGAAACAGAAAGGGACTTGAGGACTAGGTGGCAGTTAACTCAGAAAATTTTCGCTGACATCTGGAAAAGATGGCGATCTGAGTATCTAACACAACTAACAACAAGAAGCAAGTGGCGACAGTCTCGTGAAAACATAAACCTAAACGACGTAGTCCTCTTGCACGATGACAACTTACCACCAGGAAAATGGTCTATGGGTAGGATCGTCGATCTACATCCCGGAGCAGATGGATTCGTTCGCGTTGTCAGCTTAAAAACGAAGAACGGAACTCTTAAAAGACCAATTACCAAAATATCAAAGTTACCTGTAAAACAAAATCAATCAGACTCGTCTGAAAACGTCCAGGAAGAGCTGAAGCCAAACAGCGAAAAAACACAACCTCAAAGGAAATCGAAGAGAGTTAGCGTAACAACATTATTTATATCTTTATTATTTTTTATGACAATCGTAACAGGAGGACACTGCGATTTCCAAACAACAAAATTTAGACCTAACCAAGGCCTTTATTTCGATAAATTAACTAACATGCAGATTATACGGGACGAATGGAAGCTCATTATCTACTACGATATGCAACCTTATTGGGAGGGCATAACAGCTCTCAACAAATACACGAAGTCCCTAGAACAATCATGCAAAACAATACGTAACATTATGAACTGTGATATCATATTATTACAGTTAATTCAAGGCTTCGGTGAACTTGAGTACTACAACCAGATGTTGCTCGGTCAGCACTCAAGCGTGCAGCGCGCTAGACAGCGGCGCGGTCTTATCGACGGTGTCGGATATCTCGCGAATAGCCTCTTCGGGGTATTAGATACGAGATTCGCCGATCAGTATCGCAAGGACATAACGTTATTACGCGACAACCAACGTCATATTGCCTCCTACTGGAAAAACCAAACATCGATTATAGAAGTTGAATATAACCTCCTCAAACGAACAGAGCAAACCATGAACAAACAACATAAAATGGTTTCCCAACATATATTTTCCATTGAAAAAGCGCTAAACCAACTTCAATCCGAAACACGAAACATGTCTATCGTAAATGAGCTGACTGTCGGAGCTATTATCGGGAGCAACATGCTACATAACTTGAAGTCATTACAAAGCACCTTACTGGACACTATCACTGACATCTATCACGGTCAGTTTAATCCACATCTTTTAACTCCCGTTCAATTGCAAGATCAGCTGAGTACCATCGCTAGTCAGCTCCCTAAGGACGTGACATTGCCTGTAGACAATGTGCAGATGGATTTAAGGAAAATATATAAGCTTCTTAAAGTAAAGGCCAGAATGCTGGCAGAATACCTTATCTTTGAAATTAGGCTTCCTCTTATCAGTAGAGACTCCTTTGAGATATTCAAAATATTTTCCATTCCTCAAGTCAAAGGAACAGACATGGTTAACATCCAACCAATATCAGATTATGTGGCTATAAACTTAAAGAAGGATACCTACTTAACTATGACAGAGAAAACATTAACATCATGTCTCATATCAGAGGCATATCTGTGTCATATTCAGAGACCTATTTATCATCTAAATGGAGATAAAGATTTCTGTCAGACCGAAGAGCTTGAGTGCGAGACAAAGATCTCTCCTTGCAAAAACAGCTGGTTTGAAAGTAACACAATTAACAACTACATCTATTTTTGTTGCGATCAATGCTCTTTACGTATAATGTGCGAGGATCAAGTTGCCAGTCATCAGCTGACCGGTGCGGGTCTTGTCGCTATAGACAATGGGTGTATTATTAAAACGCAAGCATTTACTTTAATTGCACACAGACAACAGTCTAGCGAACTGAACATTAAACCTGATGTTTATACGCCACTGATACCGCCGATAAATCACATTATCAACATTACGATCCCGCATATGATAACTTTGAATGATTCTGAAACTGACCAGAATCAAATAGATTTAACAGAGCTTGGCCAGAAAATTAAGATCATGAAAGAAAATGCTGCTATAGCTGAAAGCATGTCTGTCCATGATAGACACCACTACACGCTGATATACACCATCGTCGGCATCACGGGAGTAGCGGGACTGGTGTACGCGTGGCGTCGCGTGCGCGCCTGGAGAGTGCCGTCCACGCCGGCGCCGACACCAGCGCAGGCCCAGGGTGCGCCTGCGCCTCCTCCTCGCAACAACGACAATCCGTGCGTGATTATAGGTGACCGAGTGTCTTACCACAGTGTTAGTGAGTTAAATGACAACAATCAGAGCAGTGTTTCTAATCTCAATAGTGCGCGAGTGAATAAAGCTACGTCACCTATTTGCGTTCGTTGAGTTAAATGATGCGGCTAGTGACAATAATTAACTTTACCACTTAATCGTTAATTATTTTTGCTTTATATTGTCTCGACATTAAATTTTCTAGAAACATTGTTTTCAAATATGTTGATCTTTGATCTGTTAACATTAATTTTGTAACTTGTTAATTTCTCCTGTAGGGAGTATGTACGAGCAAACCCGTACATTTTGTATTGTTAAGTAATAATGCTGACGCTTGCACTCACGATGCGGTGCATCGCGTTCATTTATAAACTAATTACTTCAGTGCCAATAAATCCGTGTAATAGTAAACATCGTTTTACTTAATCAATTCCCTAACCTGGGTCGCGGCGCGGTACTCATAACATTAACTAACTAAGGTGTAAGGTGAACACTGTACACTTAATAATTTAAATCAAATTGTTTCATATTCGTTGAGAGAGTTACAATCAATCAGAAATAAATACCTCTTTAACGTAATATCATCATCAAATCGGCGCGCGGTCTCAAACAGCAGTTATATTCTCGCAATATCCCGCCGATGCCGAGTTTTAAAAACTTCACGTGTGATGTTATGCCATCCTTGTTTTCTACACATCACACACAAATCTAAACTCACATGCAGCAAAATGTAAAGCAACAGAGTGGTCGCTTTAAGGATTACTCTAACACGGAGTTAGAGAGTTCTAAACGAAAAGAGCTGCCTACCTACATATTTTTGGTGAGGGCAGGGTAATTAAATAAAATCTGGCTTTGATTTATTATTATATTTCATTCCTTGTCTTCTCGTACAAACACTTAATCTAAAAATGCCGCTGGAGCCACAATGTTGTTTCCATGGCTGGCCCATTATTTATATGTTTAGGTACCACACCAACGTCATAACATCAAACAAATGACAGCCTGTCATTCTCTAAATGTTATCGTTACCGCTTAAAAAGTTCGTTTTACGACCTGTCAACTCTACACTTATTTTTCTTTCCACTCCTTAACATAAAACCATGAAAAATCTTAACTAGTTATAAAATAATAAGTAAAATAAAGTAGCAATTGGTTATTTAGATCATTTATTAACCACATGACGAACGAACTGGTTTTTCGTATTCTGTGAAACGAAACGTGTGTAATACACGTTCCGTTTCCAAAACTCTATTGACTAATGAGATACATATTAATATTGCTTTTTTTCCTGGCCTTATTTGAAAATTCAACTAAGCGATACGAAATGAGCAAAAAAAAATCATTTTTTTAAGATATTTTACATCACTAGACGCGTTAGAAAATTTTCAGGTCAATGCTGGACATGATTCTTTCTGAAGCCTACGAATAAATCAATTATTCTCTCAAAAGAACTTTTTACTGCAAAAAAAAACTTTTTTTAGCATTAAAAAGTTTTTTGAGAGTCTGGCACGTGAGTTCTTTACCAGTCTGGCACGTGGAGCTGCGGTAGACAGGACTGTCCTCGCTGAGGCCGCGCGCGCTGGTGCCATCGCACCGTGCCATGCCGCCCTGATCTGCGGTTGCCCCTTCACCACTTTGAAGAGTGCCTGTCCGTCCTGCTGCCTGCCTAGCCGTCCTGACCTCATACAACGGCACGTCGTACGAAGGCGCCTCTTATTTTTTTTTTTACTAACGTGGCTTACGTTTGGCTCGTCTGAGCTTATGAAACGTTACAGTTTGGTGCCGGACTCTTAAAAAATTGGGCGCAAAGTTATAGTTTGTGCACTCAATTTGCTAGAACTCACCTCATCACCCACACACTACCTACTTGTCACATTATTTTTATTAAAGTGGCCTCGATTTTCTTTTTCAAAATTAAAAAAAAAAAATACTTCTTCTAGTATAAAGTTTTGGATATCCTTTGGCTTAGATTCATATTTTTTTACTTTTATACTTATATATTTCTTTTCTTTGAACACTTAACACGCCTGCATTACCCCAAGGGTTAGGCAGAGATGTACAATCGGCCAAAGCTATATCTGACCACCGTAAGGACTATTTCTGCTTGCAGGGCTCGCCCGCTAAATTAACGCCGACTTATACTCATCAACCAATAGCATCGCAGCATCGGGTGACTGTTTCTCTAGTTCCTGTCAGCCCCCTGTTTTTATAATTAAAAAAGACGAAAAAAAAAACAAATAAGTTATTTGGCTATGGTCTACGCAAAAAGGGCGGACGCAGCTATGGTCATGTTGTGCACGGGATTTTGTTTTCAAAGTGATCAGATATAGCTTTGGCCCATAGTACATATTTTACACCATCTTTCTTAAAACATTACTCAATTCGATTTACAATTTAGACATGGGCCAGACAAAAATCAAACTTTTATAAATCATTTACATTTCGTTAAAGATTTTAAAACTTTATTTGTAATTTTATAATTATTTATTTAACCATTAATGTACACACACATAATAAACAGACATTTATTTACTTTTTAAGTTAATTCACTCACATACACTGAAACGATTAGGCAATTTTTTTTATCCCTCTATGTTTTATTTCCTCTTTAGAGCGGTTTGGCAACTCTTTAAATAAGCCTCTAATGCCTAGTAAATATCCTCTTTAGAGCGGTTTTGGCAACTCTTAAAATAAGCCCCCAATGCCTTGTAAATATGTTCTTAACGGGTTTTCAACCAGGTGCGGGTTACGACACCTAATTCAAAAAATAACCCTTAGTAATCTTCATAAATATTTCCTTGTGGAGTATGCGTCATCGAATGTGAACCATATCCCCTACGTGTGATTGAATGAGAGTGTTTGACGAAAGCATGAAAGATGTTGTGTGATAGAGCAAGGGTTATATTTCAACTTTATTTTTTTTCTTGTAGTTGAAATTTTTCTGGGGTCATCGGGGAAATGTGGTATTCATTCCACATCGTTTAGTCTACTTGTAAGGGCAGAAGCCTTTACAATTAATGTTGAATGTTTAAAAAAATAAATGTTTTTTGTTAAAAAAAGGTATTTAATACTAAATTGCACTAAAATATAGTAATTTTTAAATAATATTTTTTTTTATAAAAATGTTGAATGCTGCGCGAGCTCGATACAAAACCGGAGACTGACGTTCTTGCGTAAGTGCCGATACCACATTTTACAAATTAACTAAATTTGCAGTATTCTAACTAGGCCAAAGTACAATTTGCGATTGCTAACCGTACAATACTTACGTTTCATAACTGTTACCGCCATATGCATGGCTGATATTCAAATCTACCTACTTCACGTCTTTTCAACTTTTAGTTATACCAGAATGTGGCGGTAGTAGCATCAGCATTACATTTCCCATCAGTGACCTTCCTTCCTATTCATTCCTGCAGCGTCTACCATAGGTCATACCCCCATTAGTCTACTGAGATTTCCTATAGTGGCCTCCTTCACCAACATTAAGTTATATAAGGCGGCACACTATACCAGGCAACCCCTTACGAGGTGTCTGGGACCATCTTCGGTAGGTCACGCCTCCGAGAGCACTCGCCCCTGGTACTCAAGAGAAAATGTGAGTCGCATCGTGATTACTCACTACCATTTGTCCAGAATGGTACCGGAGCAATAAAGCCGCTCACCACACGCACCCCAGCACGCCAGCACTAGTGCAAGCACCGGCACCAGCGCAGTTGGTGCTAGCGGATTCAATCCCCGTTAAGGACGCCAGAGAAGCTGGCTCCCATTTCTCCAGAATGGTCCCGGAGCTGTAAGCACGCTCACCTCTCGAATACAAATCATCGCATCTACCCAATGCCTACAGCTGGGTTGCCGGAAAACTAATCCAACGAATATTCCTCTACTTTCTGTCCAGGAAAGTGCCGGAGACGCAGCTCGCTCACAGGAGCTCACTTGCTTGAGGGTTACTCACGAACCCCGCGTCTGACCACCAGGTGGCCCTTTGCCTTGGGCCGGTAACTTCAGACACTTGTTGCGCGCGAGGAATGACGCTCGACCCACACATAGCCGAGCACACAACATGCCACTCCTCTGCAACCACCACATAGACCACCGCGAGTCCAACCTCAATGTCAGGTCCCACCATTGCGCTTGCAATGGTGGAGGGCCTACCTGAACCCGCGTACCCTGATCCAAACAGCCGGACCCGTAGTTCCAGCTGCGAGAGCCCCATCTGTTCGGGTCGTACAGATAGGGACGAGTGAGACAGCCATACAAGGCTAGAATAATATTAACCGCAACGGACGCCGTATTGAAAGGAGTGCAAGTTCGTTCCAATCCGCCGCCGCGAAAGCATCTCGGGCACGCGTTAGCACTCACCGCGAACCCGCCGTGGCTGTCCGTTACCGGACCCTCCTCGGGGGAGTACCCCCCATCACCGGCGCACCAGAACACACTGTACGCCGTGACCACCCCAAGGACCAAATCAGCACATGGGCGCCAGACGACCCCGTGTATGGCACCCTTGGTCCCCCTGTGACGGGTCAAGGTCAATGGCCGCGCCACCTACCATTTTTCGGCCGCATGGGATTGGGAGAGCGGCTAACACAATACCGATACTCCTCCTCCCCTGCGGCCCCACCGCGTCCGCCAATCAGACGGTAGCGACCCCGTCCGTGCCGCGGAAGGTAGGGAAAGCGGCGCACCGCAATACCGGCACTCCTCTCCCGCCGCGGCCTCCAACCCTCAGCCGCGACATCGTATGGGACCTGGGAATCTCCATAAGACATCGCGGTCCGCCTCAGTTGCGATGTCGCCTGTTACCAAGCGGCACCGCAACCTACTAGTTGGCCGCTACGTCGTCGGCTTAATCGGCAAAAGCCCTGACGAGCGGCCCCTCCTCGGGTTCATCTTCGCTTCACCGTGGGTGACCAAGCCACGGTTACTGAGCCCCCCCGCTTCGACAATGCGGGAACCCACCGGGGGGATGAAACTAGACCTACCTACTCATCAAGTAACATTGATTTATAGTGCTGTGTAAGAAATTGGAAACATCAGTGAAACCACGCTGGCATGCCGCGTGATTAACCTACACATCGAGGACATACAAGTTCCTAGCAGCAGGAAGGCGACTCCAGACCTCTATATAGGTAAGGCGCTGCATCCTTCACTTATTCCTGTTTCCTCATACCAAAAAATAGCCTCATTTCCAATCAATGTTTGCTGCCACATAAAGTTTATTACAGTCCACAAAACCACCGATACTCATAGCAAGGCACCGCTCCAGTCTTTTAGAAGCCTGGAAAGAGCTGTTTAGACAGTTCTATCCATTTCATGGTAAATTCCCCGCACCCCCTCAATTTAGCGTTGGAGAACCACCCGAAAGGTTCGCGGCGCTAACAATAACACTATACGAACCATACCTTTGTAGCTTTTGATAATGTATCAACTCATTTGACTCATTTTTATGTATTCTTTGATACTGTTTAACACCTGAAAAGCATATTTTTAGTTATTTCTGATTGATTTAATAGCTTCAACTTAATTAATATTGCTAATTGATGAAATCCCTCAATGGTGAAATCTTGGAATATTTTATACTATGACATTTTATCTGATCTGACGTCTATCTGTCTATTTTATTTTCTTAAGCCATAGACATAACATACCATGGACTATCTAGACCTTCCTTAAGCTACGAATAAATCAATTATTCTCTCAAAAGAATTTATTACTGCTTAAAAAAAGATGTGCCAGTTTGGATACGAGGCGGCTTCGTACGACATGCCATTGTATGAGGTCAGGACGTCTAGGCAGGCAGCAGGACGGGCAGGAACTCTTCAAAGTGGTGAAGGGGCAACCGCAGACCAGGGCGGCGTGGCACGGTGCGATGGCACGGCCGGTGGAGCGCTACCGCGAGATGTGGGTCCTCGTGTTCAGCGTGCGCACCCTGCGCGTACTAACGCGCAGGGTGCGTGCGCGTATGAACTGCGGCAGCTTAGGACCTCAGCGGCGCGGCGGTATCCTCGCCATGCCGCCGCGAATCATGATAATTGCGAGACAAAAGACTTCAATTGCGTAAACTGCAAGGGCTCCCATATGTCATTTGTTGTCCTGGGCGTCCGACAGTTATATATATTGAGGTCCCTTCTAAGTCTAGTCACCGTGTTCGGTCGAAAATTCACATACACCCAAAGAGGAAGGATTGGAGCAGACAGACTGTCAATCCCAACAGTAAAAACAACTTTTGCCACCCGGTTTTCCCTCTTTCTCCCAATACGAGTCTTCAATCTAGTAAACAAATCCACACTACGGGTCCCTAGAAATATCTTTGAAGCCAAGATTTTATTAAAGAGATGGTTGCAAGAGCTTACGTATGATGAAACTGAACTTATCTTATGCCCATTGGGATGACCAGCATCTGAACACAAACCCTCACCCAGACGGCTTCCATCCCTGTCCCACATTCACACATACACTATAACTTAAAGTCTCTCCTCACCCTTCCACTTACTTTTATGACTCTTGGCTGAATGATCTGACTTCAATTTACATTTTAATGCTGATTTTAATTTTGACAACTCTATAGTATTGTTTTTTTATTTTTTTTTGTATTTGACTTTGATTGATTGAAGTGAAGTTTAATTCTGATTTTAATTATAACTGTGATCTGGATTGTGTAATAATGTGATTTTAATATTAATTTTATTGTCTTTTGATTATTTATTTTTTTCCCTTTTGTCACATACCTATTCTTTATTTTATAATTATTTAATGTAATTATTGAATTTGATTATTGTCTTTAATTCTGATTATTTGATTTATAATACTGTAGGATTGATAACACTGTGCTGTGTCACACAGAACATCCAATATGCCTACTCTAAATTTTGTTTAATTGGGCCACCAAGATACAGGCTATGCCTAGTTTGGGACCCATGGCCAATTTCATTGTGTTGTTTTGTTTAATTATGTTTTTTTCCCATTGTGTAAATTATGTATCTGATGTAACATGTGTGTGTGGCAATAAATTTAATTTAATTTAATTTGAAAGATCTAAATGCCCCATATTTATAAAAGAAAAAGAAATAAGTAATATAATGTGTCAAGAAACCTGTACTTACAAAAAAGCACTATTATTATATCTAGAGAAACGCGATAAGGAAAAAATTAGTCGTAACACCATCACCCCGATGGTAAACAAGAGTGGTACGACCCAGCCAGAGATTAACTTACCCACTGCTACTAAGAGCTATAGCCAGGTTTTAATGAGCAATGAACGAAAACAAACGCGGGACTTAGAAATGAAACTAAATAATAATTACTCGAGTGAAGAGTCTTCGTCTGAAAACTTATGTAATAATAGCCAAGAAAAGAAGAAAAGCTGAAGAAGAAGATAAAGATAGCTGTTACAGATACATTGAACAAAAAGGAGCAAAAGAAAAATTTGTGTGAAGATAAAAATTCAAGTGAAAAACGATTTAGTTTTGTTAGATTACACCATAAAATAAAATACATTATATCTTTTCAGAGCATATCCAGCGAAAATCTTACTTTATGTGATTGATATATACTTTATTTGGTTGTAACAGGTTTCGATAAATACTATGTAAGAACTTCCGTGGGGTTTGTTGCCCTTCTTCCCCACGAGAACTAGTCTAGCGACAGGGTGGTAAGCTCACTGAGCCTTCTCAATATGAATTAATTGACAAGCCTTATTTAAATAAATACCTAGTCTTGTCTTTCTGTGCTTTTATTCATAAAACCCTTTCCTTACACTACCACATACACCATTGCACCACTCGGTTGCACTCATGCAATGGACCACTACTGCAAACTTGATCTGGTCGCTCCATCGCATGGGTGACCTGCCGATGAATACAGCTTAATTCAATGAAAAAAAAACTGTAGTAGTAAAACAACGTAATTAATGATGACTTCTATCAAACATATCGTCAGCGTAGCGTCCACATTGAACAGGCCGCATGCGGACATCTTGCTGTACTTCCTATTCGCCAGTAGCATGTTCTTGCAGAGTTGTCTTTGGCTTTCTGTAAAGAATGTGATTATGGTTGAAATTTTTATGCCCTTTTTTATAGTCACTAAGCAACATCCGCATTCAATGCGGCAATTACTTAAAATTCTAAAAGCCCAAAAAAAAATCACCAACCACTCAGGGAGATAATAATTTCTGAAACGAGAATCTGAGTTAAGAATAATAATAATAACGTTTATTAGACAAAATCAGAACTTAGCCTACTACAGTTTCAATACTAAAAACAACACATATAAGAGGCTTCTAACAGAAATGAACTCCTGATTGCCAAACTAGGTAAAACCTGTATCTTGGCAATCAGAATGTGTCTAACCCTACTGTAATGTACAATTAAGACAGGTTTTGAGGCCGAAAGGTATCGGGGGTGAAGATACGATACAGTAGACTCTGTTCTAATGGCAACACATTTCTAACAAAATGAGGGTTTTCTGGAATACATGTCACCAGTTGGCACCACTTTGGCAAGCGGTCTCCCGCTAGGAAAACGTGACTGAAATAAACATGACGTTGACGTCAATATAGTTAATGTCTGAAACATAAAAATCTATGTGCTTTGACAGGTGTCTGGACCTGGCGTCCCAGTACACAGTACTGCCACCTATAATCGAGACCTGCTCGACACAATCTAAGAAGTCTGATGACTTTTCGCATTTTACATGCCGCGATAACTTTGTACGTAAGAAATTGAAAATCAAATTCATAATCCTAATTACTATGTTACCGATAGCCAATAGGTACACTATAACAACGGGTATCATTCGTAAGCATCAAGTTTAATTATTATTAAGTATTTTCATAGCTGTCAAATCCGACTTCTTAGATTGTCACGACTAAAGTGCATTTCAGAAAACCCTCATTGTCAGAGAAAAATTGTGAAACGGGAGTTAAATACTCCCGTTTCACTATTTTTCTCTGATTATTCTACTTTTTGTTCTGTAACAAATCTTACTTGGACAGTTCCCGTTCTTCACAAGCTGTATACACGCCGTCTTAGCTTCCTCGACAGATATATAGAATCTCTCAGAGTATATACTATGTAATATTACGAATATTACATTTCTTGATAGGTTTGTGACACTCATAAAACATAAATGCAAAGCCTGAAAAAAGGCAATTTCGTGTATTACACTGGCCTTCAACAATTAGTACCACACATTTAGTATCTACCACACTTTTAAAATTGCAATTTCTCCAAAACGATAGAAGTCAGAGTTTTGAAATAAAAAACCGGTCAAGTGCGTGTCGGACTTCGCACATTTAGGGTTCCGTACCAAATCGCAAAAACAAGTTGGTTTTATTAAGAAAAATTAGGAAATTTCAAAGTAAAATCTGATTTATTGGTATTTTTTTGTAAAATATACATTATCACCAAATTTGAAATTCATAGGTCAATGGGAAGTTAAAACTCATCGAAAGAAATTTAAAAAAAAGCTGTCCATGGTGACTTCTCATTTCTTTGATATCCAATATTTTTTTCAACAAAAAATTTATAAAATGTATTTATATTCTCAAAGAGCTCTAAACACTGACACCCAATCGATGGGGTAGGGCAATTTTTTTTCGCGCCCCACGTCTTTTTATGGGAGCCTCCCTTAAAATCCTTTGAAAATATTTTTTGAATTTGTATGGCTTTGGGTCAACAAGATGCTGATACTGTGAAAATTTGAAGACTATAGCTACAACCGTTTGGTCGTAAAACCTGTATGTCAGAAGACAGACAACCAGACGGACACCTGAGTGACAGCAATAGGGCTCCGTTTGGACCCGGTACGGTACCCTAAAAACGTTTTATCGAAAATTTCATCAACTTCCTTTGAAATTATAGTTTACTAGCTTTTAGCCGCGGCTTCGGTCCCATGGCGCACCCCACAGGACCCGTTTTCGTGAGAAAAATAGCCTATGTCACTCCGGAGTAATGTAGCTTTCCATAGGTGTAAAAAAAAAACGGTTATTGCGTATTGCGATTTCTGGAATCGATCCATTCTACTACTCAATCAAATATACAAACATATACATTACGGGAATATACACTTGTCATAGCTCAGCTTTACTCTTTTCTTGCGCCGTGATTCTCTACTACAGCGCTGATACTAATGGCAAAACCCGGCAGACTATTTCTACCCTTTCCATACACAGCAGTACACAAAAAATGCACTTATTGATACGTAATAAACAAAATTTTATAACACCCAAAATAACATAAACAATATAGACTCTGTTTCTGTGTCGGACTCATCTACCTGTGACTTAGACAATTGCATCCCACCCAACGTTAATCCTAATCACTCGCTCAACATTTTAAACCAGAACATTAGAAGTATAAAAAAAATATAACAGGATTTCACACCATACTCGCCAGAACAAAAACCGAGTGGGACATTATAACGCTGACCGAATGTTGGCTTCCTAATACACACTATATTCCAGACCTACAAGACTACAATTATTTCAAAACTGCGAACAACTTCACACAAAACGAGGGTGTAGTCGTATATGTTAATAAAAGAATTACAGTTTCCGTGGAAGAACCCCCAAACTTGGAAGCCAACTGTCTATTAATAAAAATCGACTCCAACACCATCCTTATAGCAATTTATCGTCCGCCAGGTTATAAAGATATTAATAAATTTCTAAACACACTAAATGTGCTCCTGACAAATATCACACACTGTAAAAATATAATTATCACCGGTGACATAAATATAAACATTCACGAACAATGTCTTGATTCTGCCTCACAGAACTACCTAAATCTATTAGCCTCGCATGGACTACTGCCTACGCGTCTCCAAGCTTGCCTTGATCACGTTATTTTAAAATCCACTCTGCCAGCTTTCACTTATGTCGCTCACTCGGCACTAACCGATCACGAAAGTGTCCTGTTCTTCCTAGTGACGAAAAACCCAAAACCTACTATAAAACAAACAGCCACCCGTATTAACCATGATCGTCTTGACGCAGAGATAAAGCAACTTAACTTTGATCAAGTGTATTGCACGCAAAATCCTCATGAGGCAGCAGAGCTAATGATCAATTTAATTACACAGGCAATTGAGTCAAGCAGTAAAAACCATCAAAATACCTAACCGGAAAAAAAATCATAAAACCATGGCTCACTCCGGGTCTTCTACGATGTGTCCGACATAGAGATAATCTACACAAAAAATTCAAAAAGTCACCCGATAATGAAATTTAAAAAATATCCTTTATTAGATATAGAAACTACTGCAACAAGCTTTTAAAAAAGATAAAAAAGACTATGAGAGGAACGAAATAAGCGATGCTGGTAATAACACCAAAAAACTCTGGGCAGCAATAAACACAATTACAAACAGAATAAAAAAGAAAGACAACACATCAGATTTATTAAAGTTGTCTGCTACTCCTCAAGAGTCGGTTAACATTGCCAATAAATTCTTTGCAGAAATCGGTAAAAATCTCGCGGAAAAGATATCCAATAGATCATCTTATAACGCGCATAATACCGTCAATCAGGGGGCAGCACAATCTATGGTTCTTTCACCCACCGATGATGATGAAGTTACCAAACTGATAATGTCCCTACGTAGCGACACTGCTGCGAGGTGGGACAGAATATCAAGCGGTCTCCTAAAAAAGCACATAGACATTGTTGTACCACCCCTCACGTATATCTGCAACCTTGCGCATTCATCTGGGCAATTTCCCAAATCTTTTAAAAAAGCCACAATACACCCAATATTTAAGGGGGGGGGGGGACAGAGGCCGTGTCAACAACTACAGACCTATAGCAGTACTTCCTACTCTATCTAAAATACTGGAGCGGATCATGAACAATAGGCTCGTGGATTATTACAATATGGATTCAGGGCGGGCAAATCCAAGGCCGATGCAGTTCATGAACTGACCAATTATGTCATCACTAACTTGGATGATGGACAGAAAGTTTTGGGCATTTTCCTGGATCTTGCCAAAGCTTTTGACACGGTGTCTGTCCCTACTCTGATTCGTAAGATGGAAAACATAGGAATCAGGGATGTTCAGCTCAAACTCTTTGAGGACTACCTGAGTGAGCGTACCCAGTGCGTTAAGATAGACGATACGATCAGTGGCGAACGCACTGTCTCCTACGGCGTGCCACAAGGCAGCGTAATCGCTCCGACACTCTTCCTTATATACATTAACGAGCTGGGTATGCTCACTCTTCCCAAGGGTAAAATTATAACCTTCGCGGACGATACTGCCCTTCTCTTCAGCGCTAGTACATGGCACGATGTATATATGCAAGCACAGTCGGGTTTCGAAGTCGTGACGGAGTGGTTGCGTAATAATGTACTCACTCTTAACGCGGAAAAAACCGTTTACATGCCCTTCTTTTTGAAAAACAATTCGACAACCATACACATGAACTCGCTGTATTCTATAGTAGTCCACACATATTCCAAACAAAATACAAATAATTGTACCTGCACCACCCGCATTCAGAAAACAGACAGTGCAAAGTACCTAGGGCTAATAATAGATAGCACCCTAAGCTTCAAAAAAAATATCAATACCCTCAGTAATAGGCTACGTAAACTTATATACGTCTTCAAGACCCTAAGACATGTGGCAGATGAGAAGCTAAGGAAATCGGTTTACTTGGCTGAGCCCAGTCCCTTCTAACCTACTGCATAACGTCCTGGGGTGGTGCTACAAAAAATACTATGTTAGAGCTTGAACGAGCGCAGAGAGCCATTCTGAAAGTATCCTTATTCCGACCTTTCCGTTATCCAACGGTTATGTTATATAAGGAAGCAAAGGTGTTAACGGCTCGCCAGCAATTCATATTGCAAACGGTTGTAAAACAGCATGGCCTCACTACCTTCAACCACTCAATCTCCCTCAGAAGAAGACGATTCGATCCTATTGTCCGCCATCACATCCGGCTCTCGACTAATTCCTCTCATCGCTTCTTTTGCTACCTTGGTTGCTTTCTTTATAATAAGATAAATAGGATACTCCCAATTTATAACCTCACCAAAACCAAATGCAAAATTAAACTAAGCAATTGGCTCCGGGAGTTGAATTATGAGGAAACAGAAGAACTACTTGCTGTCCCAAAATAGCCATTATACGCCATACATACTATTCCCCCCACCCCACACACACTACCCCCACACACACTACCCACACATTCACCCATATATACACCGTACTCACTCACAAACACTCATTCAGACCTATTAAACATACCTACTAACACCAAGCACCAATAATTGATACCATTTTCCTTTTCTGTTTTATTGCATTTTAAACTTGAAAGCCTATGCTTTTAGAAATTCTTGCCGCACCAATTATTGTACACAAAATTAAAATGTAAGCACTACCCAACGGATGGAGACCTGGTGTCCTGAAATACAGACCTCACGTCTAGTTTAGGCACCAGTCTTCCAAAGGCTGATCTTTTAAGAAAAAAACGTGGTTTTATGTGCTGATGGAGATCACCGGAGTGGTTTTAGTGAGGGAAAATACTATATTCCCTGGTTCCATTCCTCCAAAATATCCAGCCATCTTATGAAGATTTCCCCCGATAAAAAAGGACATTCCGGCTTTCTCCTTCACCGTTTTGAGAGGTTCGAACTCAAGACCGACGGACTCGTAAAATCAAATCCGTTGAATAATCATTAATATCTTACTTACTTCCTTCCATGATAGTCTCCCCAATTCAGATTCTTCAGCTATTCTCAGGAGACAGAACATTGAGTTGAAATAAGCTATGGTACGTAAAAATGATTGAAGTATTTGGAAAAATACCTGTAAAGAAAGTTAAATAACAAACAGGCTCTTCATTTAGATATATATTGTAAGATTTTATGTGAAGAGGGAGGATGAAACGCATACGACTAAAAGAGTTGTAAAGTCATAAATGGAGGGTGACGTACACATTTAATATTGCGTGAGGAATTATATGAAAGAAAACACGTAACAGTTGACAGGATAATGAATATGCGACAAGGACAGAAAGGTCATGAAATACTGACTTACCAGTTCATCAAAAATTGCTTTATACAGATTGTACGCCTTTATAATATGTCGATATATCTCAAGCAGCTTGTCACATTGCTCATCATTTTCCAGTTCATCATTCATCATCAGCACCTCATCATTCATCAAGATATATCTTCAAAAGGATTATAACTCTGATGGCGACCACTAGATCGACATCAAGTCTGATGAACATTAAATCACAAAACCAGTTTGGAATCGAATTGACGAAATCGGAGACATTAATCGATACAAATATTACAGTATACAAGTAAGTGTCAAAACTGATAGTGGTTATAAGTGAGATCCAGTTCCATAATATGTAACTACGGAGACTCTTATCAAACATCTTGTGAATGGATTGGATTTCCAAGATGAGGTACACGTTTTTGTGCTAATGCACTAGGTCCAGAATGAACGACATTGTGAACCCGATGATGTAACTGATGAAAAAGAGTAACATCAGGATCACAGTCAAAACATTATCCAACGATTTTAAACTATTCCCTATTAGTAAAAAGTCTATGTTATACACTCGACGAATAGATAACGAATTCATTATCAAAAAATAAAAGAACGATATAAAATTACACTTCTTTTCATTTGGATAAATATATATATATATATCTTTAACGCAATATTTAGAAGAAAAAAATAAATTGAATGGAAAATTTAAGGAAAACGCTAATCGCTGAACTTCATTATTAAGTATATTTTTTTGAAATGCGGGATTTGGAATATTTAGACGACTTAGAAACATTGTTACTGTCACTCTTAATTGCCCGACAGTCGATGACGAATGACATAAAGCCAATTTTGTTAAATGATGAGTACCTAACTACTTAAGTAGTTGGATAAGTGGCATACTTAAATAATTGTAATATATAATTTTTATGAGGTAATATGAATATCTCGCCTGTGTTATTTTTACAAGTAGGTAAATATTGAATTATACCAGTAACGGACTAAGGCTGTTGGGGGACTGCGACGACGAAACGAAAATTTTGCCCAAACCTCGGCTATATTAGATTTTGTTTTTACCCAGAAAATTAAGTTATTTTGTCGATATATTATGCAGAAAAGATTGGGATAAAGGATAGAGTACTAAAGACGCGAGCGAGCGAAGCGAGCAACCTTCGCTTGTATTTGCTTATACAGGCGGCTTTGAACTTCAAACTGCCTCTTACATACTGAACATATTTTTATTTTGTATGGGATACTTTTCAAAGTTTGGGTTCTCAGGACCGGGGTTCATGCTTGACCGGTCCCTTCAATCCGTTAGTCAAGTCAATAAACGACACATTAGTCTTATTACTGCTTACTTTATCATTATAAGGTGCTAGTTGCAACCCGCAGCCTCGCCCGCGTTGAATTTATACTACATAAAAGTAGTTGGTGATGATCATGATGATGCATGCGTGGCCAAATAATAACAGCCGCAGGTTCCATCTTCAGAATAAGCAAAACATGTCAGACTCGGTCTGTAGATGGGTCACCATTTCAACATTCCTCGGAAAGCAAACGTGCATGCCGAGACACGGAGCTTAACGATGATGTTGGTCAAAGTTCGCTGATGCTGTTGATTTTTGACAGTTGTTACGGGCAGTCAGAAGCCTGAAATCTGACACCTGTCTTACCTGATGGTAAGCGATGATGCAGTCGACGGTGAAGCCTATGCTTGCCTAGATGTAACCTATTCACTCTTGACTTAAAGACCCCTAGGTTGTAGAGGGAAACACAAACACCGGCAGGGAATTACACTCCTTAGCTGTACGCATAATGAAAGTATTTCAAAAAGTTTAATGCGTATAGGTGGGATGTCCACTATGTACCGATGGCGCATCACCGTACGTCTTGTAGTCCAAATATGAAACCGGGCTAGGTGGAATTAGATCATGCAATTCTATCGTACACTCCCCGAAATGAAACCGATAAAAACCCGGAAAAAAAACTCCGGGAAAATAATTACCAGGCTGTGCAGGTCAGATAGGCAGTAACTCCACGTAAAATACTGGTACTCAGTTTCATCTGGTTTGACTAGAAGCCGCCTCCAGCATAGTTGGGAAAAGGCAGGCCGATTGACATACATGGTTAAATTGCAATAAAATCCTTACTTCGGGTTTCTGTAACTGTTTAATTTATTTCTACATCAAATATATCAAAGAAAGAAGAACTGCAGAAGTACAATAACGTAATTAATGATACCTCCTATCAAACTGATCGCTAGCGTCGCGTCGACATAGAACAGGCCACACGCGGTCATCTTACTGAACGATCGAGTTGCTATCATCACGTTCATGCATAAATGTTTTTGACTCTCTGTAAGAAATAAAGAAATATATCGTATTTTTATTAGAATTTAATCAAGCTAGTTTACTATAGATGGATGGACTGTGTGAGGAGTGATATGAAAGAAAAGGGAGTCAGTGATAATGTGACGGTAGACAGGATGAAGAAAACGTGTTGAACCGACACCAAGTAACATCGGACAAGGACAGGAAGATTTGGATGATGATGCAAACTAGTGTCCGACTAAAGGCTGATTGATTTCTGGCCGAAGTCATCAAATGTCACCATAACCTTCAGTTGAAGCCAAAGGCGAAGTTTGACTAACCCTATGAATTTCAGTTCATGAATGGCAATTTTTTGACATTAGCCTAGTAGAAATCGACATTAATATCTCAAAGCTTGATATAGTTCTGCATTTTTAATATGCTGTATCGATCAGTTAGGGTAGTGTTAATCCAAATATGCAACTTCAAAAAAGGTGGACCCGTGGCGCACCAGGAGCAAATCTGTGAAATATTGGGACATTTTTCATTCTAAAAGTCATAAGCTATTGCCCGTATTTTTTTTTTGTTTTGCTCCCGTCTGGATCAAGATATTGGATAAAGCGCTCGTCCTATGAGAAAAGTCATAAAAATAAAGTCGAGTACATTTTATTTTCTTTCATTAAGGCTTGGAATGAAGTTTGTAAGATTAATAGTTCACTCACAATCTCGAAAATACGAAAATATTTTTGAAACTTGGGACAAAGCCCTCTTCTTCTTTTCGAGTTGATGGAAAACTCTTTAGATATTTTGGGACCAGTAGGCGACCACACCAATAGCAGCATCAGTGGCGTTCAATAGGTCCTCCAAAGTGCATGTGTGGGCACTTGGGCGCGCCAGCATGTGTATTCTGCACAGGTGCACCGCACTCACATTGTGAGTCAGACGAGTCTATAAAACCCCATTTTACCAAATTGTGTTTGCAGCGGCCTACCTGGGTACGCAATCGATTGAGTGCTTTCCATGTGTCATGTAAAAAGGCATTTCAGCCCAGTTCTCGGCCAAGTACACACCCCCCTGCATCCGTTCTTACATTTGCAGGCTATGATTTTGAGGAGATCATAGCTTGGTCCCTATAGGATTCATAGAGCTGCAGTTAAGCTTAAAATGTTACAAATTTGATGAACGTTAAAAAAGAACGTAATTTGGATTGTCGAAAACGCAGATTTTTATATTTTTAGAACAAAAAGTGAAAAATTGCCCGTAATCTTGCAATTGATGGCATGGTGCGCCGCAGCAAAGGTTTTTCAAAGTAGCAAATTTAGGTTAACACTACCCTAACCGGGCCACACAACATATTAAAAATGCAGAACTATGTATATCAAGCTTTGCGATTTCCTTCAGGACCGTAATGTTGAATTTGCAAAATATTGAATTCCCAAAATGTTGAATTTTCAAAATGTTGGATAAAAAACCCGTTGTTGTTGTAGTATAAATTTAAAAAAATCCAAAATCAACATTACGGTCCGGAAGGTGCGATTTTAGCCTTTTTAACCTCCGACGCAAAAACGACGGGTTGTTATTTAGTGTCTGTTTCTATTGGGATGAAACCCAAACAATATACGGGAACCATGTCAAAAAAGTTAAACCTAACAAAATGGTCTATATCGTCTTATTTTATTCGTATAATATCTGTGCCCGCGGCATCGCTCCCGTTAACTGCCTACCCACCCTACCCTACTTAACTTACCTGTACCGGGTAGGTTCTTACCTAGACCTACCTACCTAATTTACTTACTTAGCTACCTACCTACCTAGATCGAGCGTTCGCTGCGTACCCCATTATATTATCTGCCACCAAGGCGGCGGGCGGGACGAAAGGGTTGTGGCACCCGAACTACCTATCGATTATTTTTCTAGGGTCATTCCGCCGCAGCAAATCTTAGCACCGCCATTCAGAAAATGACGTCAAATGCATCTGAATTGCGTATGTTGCGATATTTTACTTCTTGAACACTTTAAATTCAAAAAAAAAATGATAGACTGAAGCGATTGCGATGAAACAAAAACTAAGTAATTTATACATTGGTTTCGTACATTTTACGTGATGCGTGCACAATTAAACAGAGAAACAGTTAAACAGACAAACATACAAAAAATCCAAAAATGCTGGAAATGGGTTCCATTGGTTCTCCTTTACCACCCTGGCTATTTTATTTGGAAATATTTTCGATGTACAAAAACGACTTTTCTACAGTTTTATTACATAATAATAATAAGTATATTTCATAATGGGATTGCATAGTTTCCAAGTGTTGCATGAAATATGTATTGTTTGATGATTTATGTAACTATTTTCTGGCGATGGCGACTGGTCGGCGCAACGGAACATGACCCCCTACCTCCTGCTATTGCCTCTTCTATCGGGGTCTTGCGCATTTGTAACAGTTCATTAAATTTCAGCACTTGCTAGAAACCTTCGGCCTCGGACTAAAGAAGCCGGAGGTCTGGCCGGAGCTAGATATTTTAGGCCAAAGAGAGGGAAGCCTTAGCCGAACATTTCATCGGACACTAATTCTAGTTAACATATCTTCTGAAGAGCATCTAACTCTTTGACTCTCGTGATTCATTCTTACTTGAACAATTCCCGTTCTTCATAAGCTGTAAACACGCTGACTCAGCTTCTTCTACAGTTCTGTAGAATTTTTCACAGCTAATACTTTGTACAACAACGAAAAGTATACCCTTTACTACGTGTGAAGCAAACATGAAACCGAGGATCATAGTCTGGAAAGTAAATTTATGATTTTAATCGTCACATCAGCTGAAAGAGATACGAAACAGGCCGAGCGTTGTCAAATCAACCAATCCTGAGCTTCACGCATTCGGTAGATTCGCACGACCTGCACGGGTAGGTATTCCTTGATATAATTTTATATCTTTATAAATTTTGAATTTACCGTTTTTCAGCTTTTGAAAAGTTATATGTTTTGTTGGTGCTTTATTGTCGTGAAGATCGAAATTATAATAGTTTCGGTTTTGGGCCGCTTAGAGTTAAAATATCATCATGGTCATGGCATATTGTTATTAGGATCAGAAACTGATCGCTATTCAAGTCTTTATCTCATTAGTATTCAACTAGTCAAAGCACACATAGTTACTGCGCAGTTAGCGTACAATCTGATTACTAACTGCTCCTCCCTCTCCTATCCTTGACTTACAGATCTTTCGGTCCAGGACTAGTGTGCAATGATGGACCATTTCGATGATTAATTTTGCTCATTCCATCATCTTCTCCATGTGGAAATCTGATTAATTGTAAAATCGTTTTACTTAGACTTACATGGCCTTTCGATAGCGACTTTTGTTGTGCTTCTGTTAGCGTAGTCAGCGTAGCAAAAGCCAAATCGAACAGAGCTATCGTACGGAAAAATGCTTGAAGTATTTGAAATAATACCTGCAAAATGAAATAGATTGTTATTTATTCGCCCTGAAGGACATAAATACACGGCTTTTGTTGGCGATGTTCAGAAATACCAGGGGTGCAGTAGCAGTATTCACAACCGTGATGTCTACACGTAAACACGTAAATAACGCACAAGAAGAATGTAAGGATAGCAGGTGGCATTTTCTAGTTTTAAAGTAAGATAACGTTTAAATAATTTAAATTAGATCATTTAAGACGAGCATTACTTACAACAGCATCACATGATTCTTAATCGTTCGTAGCATACAGACGTGCTCGTTAGCAAATTTAATTAAAACAATTATTATAATAGTGACCTTCTTTATTGTAAACATTTTTGCCTACTGTGTAGTTTTGTAAACATTATAATGAAAACTTAGAAACAGTGAAGTGACTATCAATTAAAATTGATAACATTCACTGTAATCCAAGCGGCCGACCTCGCCGAAGACGACTACGCAAATCCCAGCCCAATCAGATTTCTCAATTGAAGTCGCATCTACGCCCGACATACAAAGATGTCAACCCTTGAGCAGCACTTAAATGAGGTTTGCTCTCTTGCCTCGGATGGCAAACTAAACTCAGAACAGAAACAGAAAATTTCTAACTTGTGTCATAAAGAAAGGATCTGGCGCCTCACCAATCTCTGAAGCAGAAAGCAATTCTAGCACATGATATGATTGATGCCTTAAAAGAAAAGCGCAATTTGACGGCACACATCTCGGAGCTCAAGCAGACGATTAAGGAATCTAGAACTGCGGGAAATGTTTCGTTTGCCAACATGGTGAAAATGGGATCAAATGATTTCGTTCGACCGAACGATTTAAGCTCTGTGGTCATTTATCCTAGTGACAAAGTCAAGTCCAGTGACGAAACTAAAGACATGGTTACAAAAATCATACGATCTGATCAAATAAAGCTGCATGTACGAAGTGTCCGCAAGACCAAAAATGGAGGGGTTATTACTAGTACAGAGACCAAGCATGACGCTGAAAAAATCAAGAACGCCATCCAGCTTTCTACATCTGGACTAACCGCCGATGAGCCCAACAAGCGCAAACCTCGGAAGGTGATTGTAGAAGTACCGTCTTCCCTGGCTGAAACTGAAGTCTGCAGGTGCATTTACTAACAGAACATACCCGACAAGTTGCCAGAGATGTCCATCGAGACCTTTTTGGCTTCTGTTAAATTAAGCCACAAATCTTGGAAGAAAGATGCGTCGAGCTGTAATTACATTATAGAAATTCCAGCCAATATACATAAAGCCCTAATTTCCACATCAAGGCTGTTTATAAATTGGACGTCCTGCCCTGTTAGGGGCTTCACTCTAGTTATCATATGATACAAATGCCAATTATATGATCATGCAGCAAAAACATGCAGAGAGGTCAACCCTGTGTGTGCTCACTGCGGTGAAGCTGGACACTCAGTGTCCTACTGCACTAAGAAAGCGGACACATCGAAATGCGCAACTTGTTCGCGCTTTATAAAGCCCAACAACCATAAAATCGGGAGACCCTGAGTGCCCTGCTAGGAAAATAGCAGAATACAGGCACATCAACTCTATCGGCTATGAGGGCGTCTAGTACGTCATAATCGTCACACGCGTTGAACGTGTGCGGCTGACACTGCAATGGCCTACTAACCGTCAATTTTGTTGCTGGTTAAGGGCATTAGTCGTTAGCTGTATAAATTAAGTGCTAATTATGTTTTAATTTTGCAATGTTTACTTTACAATTCTGCTTAGCAATTATTTCCCAATCTTGAATTATGTGTAATCAAAGTGCACTTTTTTGCAATATAGGTAAAGAAGACATTAAGTAATATTATGACCTAGTAATTTAGTTCTATGTTTATAGTTTTAAGTAAATTAAAAATATTTTTCAAAATTATACAATCTTGCCACTATTTTTTGACTTCTATATATATTTTTAGTTAAGCATATTTTTAGAGCTCCTACAGCCTGTGATACAGGATTACCTAGTACAGGTATCTTACATTAGTTATCTAAGATTGAAACTGTATTTTTACCTTTTCTAATTTCTGAATAAAGATTTATTATTACTTACCAATGCTTGAAAAATTGTTTTATACAGATTGTAAGCTTCCATAATATGTCGATGTTTCTCGAGTAGTATGTGGCAGAGGCTGTCATTTTCATGTTCATCATTCATCAATAGGACTTCATTGATCCACTCATCGAGGTATTTTCTCAATAATATTATAATTCGGATGGCGACCACTACGTTCACCTCGAATGTGGTGTACATAAAGTCACAAAGTAAGTTTGTTATAAGTATTTCCAAATTAGAAACATCGTTCGATGAGACATAATGTAAAGCACTTACAATACTCTCACACACTATAACTGATATGAGGGAGATCCAGTTCCAAACAGCGAAACTTCGGATACTCTTACTAGAACCAAAGTCTCTATAGATAGTTTGAATCTTCAAAACGAGAGAGATGTTGTTGTTCTTATGTAAAATGTCCAGAATGAACATCATTGTGTAACCAACAGAGATACTAATCAAAATAAGAAAAGTGACGATCACTGCGATGCAATTTCCTAAATGATCCCTTCTTAAATCTAACTGAAAAATGTTCAAGGTGCGTATTCGTTGTATCCACAACGAAGTTACAAACAGCAAATAGCAAAATGACAGAAAATAATATTTATTTCCGTTTGGATAAATGTAATTATCCCGGACATGATATTTTGAAGAAAAAAAAAGATGGTTTGCAAAATTAAAAGACCACACTATCCTTTGAACTTCTCTATCGAGTCTATTGTTGAGTAGAACATCGAAAGTGCGTATTGGAATAGGCTTACGATTTTGGAATTTTTTTATCATCTTCTAGTCGATGGTGATGGTCGAGTTAATGAATTAAAATGCCGGAAATTAAAAGATTCATCATAGTAATAACGTTTGTTATGTTCTGATCGTATCAGTGATCAATAAAATTTAATATTAATAATCGTCTTTTAGTCGTAAGTATTTTCTAAGGGTATGTTCAATAAGGGTTTGGCAGAGAGGTTTTTTCGTGTTAAGCGTCGAGTCGAATTGTTTCCTCAACACCTTTTCTGAGGGGTCGACGCTCTCATGATCCCGCTTAGCGGCCTCCTTCTGCACCATTTGTTTATTTAATACATTAAGCACATACACGTACAGAGGCGGTCTTATGACCATTGTTGCATATCTTCGCTAGCATAGTGAGTGAGCTCAAAGTGAGCCTATGGAAGATGCCATCCGCTCTTTTTAGCTATGCTTCGAAGTGTGGCACGACGGCTTTGACTTCGAGCGCGTGTCGCCGTTCCTGCCGTAAGGCTGTACTACAGCTATTCCTAGCACACTATTGCCACTTTGTCGGAAGCCACAAATGAGGGTTTAAACCTTACAACAGGTTGTCCAGCGGTGGAAAGCGAGTCACGAGTGTTGTTGCCGGAAAGGAATTATACTACATAGAAAATAATGACAAGTAAAAGACGATTATAAATATGAACCGTTTTCGTAAGCGCTGATACGATCAGTACATTAATATCCAGACGTAATTACTGTGATGGATCTTTTTATATATCCGGCAATCCAAGTCATTATCTTGACCAACCGGTGAAAAAAATGTTCCAAAATCATAAAATTATTCCTATTTTCTGTTTTGAAGTACTACCCAATAATATACTTGATAGAGAAATTCAACGGATAGTGTGTTCTTTAACCGATTTAAAAATAAAGGAGGCGGTTCTCAATTCTTCGGCATCTTTTTTATGTTTGTTACCCGATTACTCAAAGACGCCTGGACCGATTTGGAAAATTCTCCTTTTGTTTGAAAAGGTATACTTCCCAGATGGTCCGCCATGGTCATAAAGTTAGGATCTGATGATGGGATCCAATGGAAATCGAGGGAACTCCTCAAATATCATAGGCAAACATATAGCGTTTTTGGTATTTTCATCAGCATAGCATGCAATCGATGAAGTGGTACTGATAAAGAAGACCACATATTGCCACTGGAACTCTATAATCATGACTATGTCACGAGTATGGTACGGGTAATAGTTAAGCGACTACGATGAAGCAAATAAATATAAATAAAATACTATTTGACAAAAAAAACAAAAAGTCAGTTTTTTTTTAATTTTTTGTACAGTCCCTGGCCAAAATTGTCGGACCCACCCATAATTGTCTAACATATCTTGTTAAGCCATTTTAATCATTATCTTGTTGTCGTTAAAGTTAAGGCTTTTCTTTATTCTTTTTTTTGTCTATAGGCTATATATTATATATAAATAATCAGTTATTATTAGTATATTGTATAAGATATTTTCTGGTAATCCATTTAGTGGTACAAAGCTGATAGGAAATCAGAACATTCAAGGTTGCTCTTCCATTTTATTAGAAATTGAACTATTTTTAGAAAAAAACAAATTTGATATTATTTGTCTAACAGAACATTGGTTAAAAGATCACCAAGTAAGGTCCATAAATTATGTTAATTATTGTGTAGTTAGCCATTACAACAGAAAACGTATGATACATGGCGGATCATTAATACCTATTAAAAATTCTATTAAATCTAAAGAAAGAAAAGACATAGCTAGATTGTGGCTTGAACACACCATTGAAATGTCCTGTGTTGAGCTTGACAATCATGTTGTAGTATGTGTCTACATACCTCCAAGTTACCAGAATCTATCTGTGTTTGACTCTAGATAAAATTTAGATTTTTTAGATAAAAAATTTATTGAGACACCATTCTATACATACATAAAGCACAACAAAAATAAAACAAATAATATAGTAGGTATGTACAAGAAAATATTAAGATTACGTGCATTAAAGTAGCCCTAGACCCCACACTAGGATACCCTGTGTCGTGGGATCTAGTATTTTCGTCGTTTAGAATGACACAATATTATAAGAGCACTTGGAGGTAGTTCATGAATATTTGATTACAACACTAAACAATATTTAAACTTAACTTAATAACTAAAGGAAACATGCAAAATTAAAATATTTACGAAAGGTTTGTGATGAGTGTAGATATGTGTGTGAGTGTGTGTAGTGTGTGTCTAGTTGTGGTTTAGTGTAGTTTATATGTATGTGATACGCCTGGATGAGTAGTTAAAAGAGATTTATAGTAAGGGAATCAGGAGAGCTTCAGTCTGTGTATAGTCTTTAGTTGATAGCCATTTGACTACTTTTACTTTACAATTGTGCTTTGAGCATCCTACTATGTCCAAAACCTTGTTAATATTTTGGTATATGAAAGGACCCGTGTATCTAGGAGATCTGTTAGCAAATTTAGTACGAGTAGTAGGCATTTTCCATGTTATCTGCCTACATGACCTGGCAGATTTGGTTTGGGTATGAAGAGCTTGTCGGTGAAAACGTAATAATGCAGACATAATAAAAAGTTGTCTTACCCTAAGAACTTTACATTCCTGATATAGTCTGTCAGTTGAATATCGATAGGGCCTTCCATAAGCAACCTTTAAGACGCCCCTTTGTGCTCGTTCAAGCTTTATCAAGTGACTCTTTGATGCTGCACCCGCTATACAATAATTTAAGATAGATTGGCAAAGAGCGAAGTATACACACCTGAGGGTGTTGTGGTCTGCTATGTTCCTGAGTTGCTTGAATATGAACATAAGTTTACGGATCCTAGCAGTAACAGCATCAATTTGTTTGATCCAAGATAATTGGTTGTCGATCAAGACGCCAAGGTATTTAATATGATCAACTTGTTCGATCTCGACACATTGACAAGAGTCACTGCCAAGGTGCTTGCAGGAATGGAGTTTAATACGGAGTGGGTTTTCGGGCTTAACACGCTTAGAAATTTTAAAGGCCACGTATTTTGTCTTACTGGCATTCAACGTAAGAAGGTTTTGCTGCAGCCATTTCATCACTTTAGTTAGTCCTCTCTCAGCAGCATCAACAACCCCTGCCCAACTATTACCATGAAATACAATAGCCGTGTCATCCGCAAAAGTAAGGATCTTTGCTTTCTCTATTTGAAGGCTGCAGAGATCATTTATGTAGGCTAAGAATAGAGTTGGCCCGAGCACACTACCCTGAGGAACACCAAAATGGATATCAGAATATTCACTTATTGCTTCACCTTTAGCTTTTATTCTCTGCTGTCGGTTTGATAGGTAAGAGTGAAACCAGTTCTGTGCTAGACCCCGTATTCCCATTAACGATAGCTTCTGTAAGAGTATCGGCCGAGAAACTGTGTCGAATGCCTTAGCCATGTCTATGAACACACCAACGCATTTATCACCAACATCTACCCTTTCCGTGACGTGGTCAACAAGTGTTACTACTGCATCCTCTGTAGACATTTTTTGACGAAAGCCATATTGGTTATCGGATAGCAGTTTCTCCTTTTCTAGATATTTTTGTAACCGGTTATTGGCTAGTTTTTCCAGTATTTTGGACACTGAAGATAACAGGGAGATAGGTCTGTAATTAGTCACCAGAAGAGGGTCGCCAGACTTGAATATGGGACAGACATTGGCTATCTTTAGACATTCCGGAAAGACACCGGTGGATATACTAAGGTTAGCTATGTAGGAGAGTACAGGGGCAAGAGATATTTTGCATTGTTTTAAAATCGTATTGCTGATCATATCATTTCCTGGAGCAGAGGACCCTTTAAGGTTGTCAATTATTTTGATAATTTCTTATGGGTCTTTTGGAGTAAAGAAGAAGGAGTTCCCAGAAGTGCCATCGAGTCTTGTATCATCCACCAGTTGTTTCTCAGTCACTTTTAGCTGAGACAGAATGGTATCAGCCAATTTTTTACCAACTGTACTAAAAAACTCATTTGCTGAGTTAACCGATTCCACAGGATCCTCTAGGATTTTGGTGATGTCTGCGTTTGTATTGGTATCTTTTTTCATATAACAAACTTCTTTAATACTTTGCCAAAGTTTTTTGGTATTGTCTTTGTTTTTAGTCAGCAATTTCCGGTTGTATTCCTGATTAGCTTTTTTAATAATTTCATTACAGTAATTTATATAAGTTTTATACTCTCTTTGAGCCGTAGTATCGTCCTGATTTTTTCTGGCATTGTAGTGCAGAAGATCCCTTTTTCGGACGCACCTAAGTAAACCAGCTGTCATCCAGGGTTTACGTATCGCTTCTGAACTACGTACTTTGTACTACTACTTTGCTTGAGAACTAAAATCTTGACTCTATAATGGAAGTTAAAAAAAGTTAGTACTAGTAGTATATCAATCGTCATATGTGGCGACTTTAACATTATCTTATTAGAAAATAACTGTAACAGTATCAGGTTATTGGGTCTTTTTAAATCATTTAACCTAGCAAATGTTTTTATGGAGCCAACTAGAGTGACAGCTTCGTCTGCGACTTGCATAGATAACGTTTTTTGTAATTGTGAAAATCTGATCACAGCGGACATACAATAACGTTTAGCACCTAAAAATGCAAATCAAATTTACACCAATTTCATGTAAAATTTAGTAAAATATAATAATACCTGGAGTAGTAAATTATTTGTTCAAAACTTTATTAATATAGATGACCGACCCAATTGAGTTCTATGCCGAGTTTTTTAAAGTACTCAATACGCAATTTAATGACATTTTTCCACTGAAAGCGAATAGTATTTACACCAAGTTCTTATTTAGCAATTGGGCGACTCCAGGTATACGTTAAAGCAGGGAAAAGCTATATGAACTTTATAGTCTAAAGCAACATATGAATAATACAAGTTTTCATAAATATGTTGCGAAATATTCAAAAACCTTTAAGATTGCATGCAAAATAGCTAAAGCACTGTATATTGGCAATAAAATAAAATCAGCAGACGATAAAATAAAAACTACCAGGAAAAAAAAAATTAAACAGGTAGGAAAAAATTGCGTAATACTGAATTTAATTTAGCGACTGCACATCGCCCCATATACTAAGATATAGAGATAGCTCAGGAATTTGTTTTTTTTTTATATTCCTCTTAAAACTACAACAGCCTTAAACTCCTCAAAGTCAAAGTCTTTGTGTGCTTTTAGTGTGTTTTTTGGTGATACAGTAGGTCTTATAGTTAGATTATGGTGACTCAAAAAACTACCCATTAGGGCATACACAATTTAACAATATAAGAATTTAAAATCGATATTTCATACAAATTAACACAATTTCAATATTAGCAATACAATCAATCCTTATACTAAACATTTAGAATACAATTAATTATTATAATAAATATACAGAATACATTAATAAGTCAAGTTTTTTAATTGAAAAGCATAGATAAATAATTATCATTTAGAATATTACATTTTGTCAAGCAGGAATTCGTCAATGGTATAGTAGCATTTGTCAATTAAAAAAATATTTAGTCTCCGTTTAAATTGAGTCAAGTTTAAATCTTTAATGTGATTTGGTATTTTATTATATATTTTCGGAGCCATGCAGAGGATGCTTTTGTGCATAAGGGCGGTCTTTGAGGCTGTTTGGGCGTCTACTTGGATTTCAAAATGAAATACTGGAAATAATTTCTAATGCGTTTACTCTCCAAGGACTAGTCATTACAAAAGTTTTGAATCGAATTATATACATTAAATAATTAAAATTGAAACAAGAAGAAGAACGATTGAACAGAATGATCATGATAGAAAATATTCACTCGCGACCGGGTTGCGCGCGCAGGTTAAATTTCTTCCTTTCGCCGCGTATAGGTGTCGCCGCCGTTTTCACCGTTGTCTTGTCGCGTTGCTTGGAATCGACTAGCTCGCGAGCTGCCGCATATTCATAATAGATGGCGCTGTAGGTACCGAACATGCCGGCCGCCTTGGAATCCTCTGGTTTCAAAACTAATTAGCTACGTCGCCGTCGCCGTGCGGTGGGTGTGCGCGCTGGTGTCGACGACTTCGCGGATATCCTGTGCTTCACTCGCCGACGGTACCGGAAGCGGACAGATTTTGGAGAAAGCTCGCTGCACCAAGCCCGTCGCTGTTTGGAGTTCAGCTACACGGCTCACACCATCAGTTCCTGTGAACACCTTTACAATTCTGCCCATGCGCCATTTTAGAGGTGGTAAGTGGTCCTCCTTAATGACGGCAAGGGTATTCAATGCTAAATCTTGATTATGTGTCTTCCACTTGGTCCTGGTCTGAAGCTCTGCTATGTAGTCGGTCGACCAACGCTTCCAGAACTGCTGCCTCATTTGTTCAACCCGCTGGAATCGCGTCAGGCGATTAATTGGCTGCTGCGTCAGGTCCTTGCAGGCTGGTGAGAGGAGTGGCCGGCCGATCAGGAAGTGTGCTGGGCTAAGTGGAAGAAGGTCTTGTGGGTCTGAGGACATAGGAAACATTGGACGGGAATTCAGGACGGCTTCGATCTGTACCAACACCGTGCTGAATTCCTCGTACGTTAGATTAGCGGTGCCCATGACCCGCCTCAGGTGGTGTTTACAGGATTTAACTCCTGCCTCCCATAATCCCCCAAAATGAGGAGCGTAAGGCGGTATAAATTTAAATTCTATATCATCATTACTTAAGTTGTCAATAATTTGATGTGAATGCTCGTTGAACATTGACTTAACTTCTTTCATGGCTCCAATAAAATTTGTCCCATTGTCTGAGAAAATTTGAGCCGGCTTACCCCGACGGGATATAAATCTTTTTAATGCTAATATGTAATCTTGTGCAGAAAGTGTACTAACTAACTCAAGGTGTATAGCTCGTGTTATAAAACAAACAAATAGGCATATATACCCCTTTTCAAGTTTAGACCCCCTACCTTTGCGGTTCAATACAGATACGGGTCCAGCATAGTCAACCCCACAGCGAATGAAAGGAAACCCCGCTTCTAACCGCTCCGCAGGCAAGTTGCCCATGATTGGAGAAACGGTCTTTCCCCTCAGTCGCGTGCAGCGGACACACTGATGAGTTACTTTTCTGACTAAATTTCTTCCCCCTAATGGCCACCAACTCTCCCGCATGGTAGCTAGTAGCAGTTGGGGACCAGCATGGAGAAGCTTATCATGAAAATGCTGAACCAATAATAATGTGAAACGGTGTTTACAGCATAATAGGCTAGGGTGTTTCTTGTCATAATCAAAGTTAGGCGAGTTACTTAAGCGTCCGCCTACTCTTATTATATCATGGTTATCTAAAAACACGTTAAGGCTAGAAATTGCACTAGTAGTTTGTAATGGTAAGTTACCTTTTAATTTACTAAATTCTTTAGGAAAAGATTCCCGTTGGGCGAGTCTCGTTAACATTTGCGTTGACGCACGTAACTCATTCACCGATAATGGGCCTACGATGCGATCGTGTCGTTGTGTGCGTGCATTGTGAAAGAACCGCAGTACATATGCACCTGTACGCCTTATACGATTAAACGAAGAAAACCGTTCAAAATTAATAACTGTATTTTGCGTGACGTCACAAACCATTGCTGTGGTTTTAACTCAGGTAGGTCAGTGGCGTAGTCAGAGTGGGAGACTGTGCCCTGCTGCGACTCCATCAGTTCATGACACTGCAAGAATGGTGGACCGTTCCACCACAAACTGCATTCACTGAGTGTGTCTAAGCTAACTCCACGTGAGACTAAGTCCGCTGGATTATTTTTAGTACCTACATGCAACCATATAGCATTACTCGTCAGTTCATTTATCTCTACTACTCTATTTTGAACGAAGGTTTTCAACGAGTGAGGTGACATTCGAAGCCACCCAAGGACAATGGTAGAATCTGTCCAAAAGAAGATTTTATGAAAGGTTAAACGTAACGAGTTAATTATTTTTCTGTATAAACGTGCGGCGGTCAGCGCTCCGCACAATTCTAAACGAGGAATACTAGTCGGTTTTAAAGGCGCAACTTTGCTTTTGGCACACAGTAACTTACAAGTAACAGCTGAGTTATCTGAATATGTACGCACATACGCGCAAGCACCGTATGCACTCTGAGAAGCGTCACTAAAAATATGTAATTCTGTATATTGTGAATGCGAACTCATTACACAACGCGGAATGCGTAATGTATGTAAACATTTTAAAGCACTAATGAATTTATCCCAAGATAACATGACATCATTAGGAACTGGATCGTCCCAATTTATTTTACACAACCATAACTTTTGCATAACAATTTTTGCTGTTATTATTGCCGGTGCCAACAATCCTAGCGGGTCGTACACCTGCGCTATCACTGACAACATACTACGCTTAGTTAATGGGTTCGTATTATTATTTACGCGTGATGTGAAATGCAATTCATCATGTTTATTAAACCATCCCATACCTAAGGTTTTATTTTGACACTGATCTCCCAATGCCAATCTTTTTGATATATCATGGGCAGTGATGTCTAAATTAAATATCCATTTACGTAATGGAAGACATGCGGATTTTAATGTATTCGTGACCTTATCACACATATCAAATAAACTATTTAAGTCATCATTACCTATCAACACGTCATCCACGTAAAAATCATCCCTAATCACGCTAGCTACTGGTTCATCCTCACACTCACTCGCCAATTGGTTCAGACACCTCATGCTCAGATAAGGCGCCGATGCAGTGCCGTAAGTCACAGTGTTAAGGCGATATATACCTATTGGGTCCGACGGATTTTTACGCCACAAAATCAACTGTAAGTCACGTTGATCTGGCTGTACTAAAATTTGACGGAACATTTTTTCCACGTCGGCACACGCTACGTATTTAAACTGCCTAAAACGCAATAATATGGAAAAAATGTCGTTTTGAAGCGGCGGCCCAATAAACTGTATACTGTTCAACGACTTGCCTGTAGATGTCACTGCGCTAGCATCGAACACCGTGCGCAATTTGGTGGTACTACTATTCTCATTTATTACCCCGTGGTGAGGTAAGAAATAGTGAGGTGACCCGTATGTATCTACACGACTCATGTGACCGAGACTTTCGTATTCATTCATGAAATTAATATATTTTTCCCTAAATTCGGGGAAACGAGTGAACTTACGTTCAAGCGACAACAAACGTTTTTCAGCTGCACTGTAACTTTCTCCGAGAACCGTGGGCGATTCCTTAAGGGGAATACGCACTGAGAATTTACCTTCCTGAGTACGTGTTGTCGTTTCAACAAAAATATTCTCACACTTTTGCTCGTCAGGACTAAGAATATTCCCAGCGTTGGGAATCTCTTCGAGTTCCCAAAATTGTTTTAATTGTGCATCTAATGTTTGCGAATAGTTACACTGAACCTGATTAATGCGCAGGCCATTATTAGTATTATACAAAGGTCCAGACATGATCCATCCTAGCTTCGTATTTTGCAAATAAGGTCCATTTTTCAACCTAATTTTACCATCAATCAATAAATCCCAAAACTTATCCGCACCTATCAAGATATCAATATCCGACGGCGAATGAAACGTGGGGTCAGCCAGTTGAATATTGTCCGGAATACTAATATTATTTATATTCAAATAAAATGCGGGTAACTTATTAGTAATACACGGCAACACTAAACATTCAATATTAGTGTGATATCGCTTATCTTTCGAGCGTAATAATATTTTACAAGTGTGTGTACACTTCGCGATCGAATGGCCTACACCTGTAACTTGACAATTGGATTGTATTAAACTTGCATTTAGTTTATCGCATAACGATTTTCTAATAAAACACTGTTGGCTACCATTGTCAAGCAGCACGCGCGCGGTGTGATACTCGTTGTTATTATCTGCGATATCTACTAGCGCTGTGGACAGCAGAACCGTAGGTAACATGGAATACGTTTGTTTACAAAGCGAATCGGTACCATCAGCTGCTGAATGCAACGAAGTTGACACGTTAGTGGTTGTCGGTTGCGACTGCGTGTTATTATTACCTAACGTAACGTTGTCTCCATCAATATGAAGCAAGCTGTTGTGCTTCTGGTGGCACAACCTGCACGGGCCGAACGTACATTCCTGCACACCATGACCTGAACGCAGACAGTTTTTGCAAATATTCGTAGTATTGATGAAGTTAATCCTGTCTTGAATAGGTAAGTTTATGAACTTAGTACACGCGTACAGAGAATGGTTGCCTTTGCACATCGCACACACACGCGGACCGCGCTTGCTCGATTTCGAATTTTTGTTATTGTTATTATCGCTTGCGTTCGTGGCGACGTAACTATGAGTAGCTGATGATTTTTTGGTATTTTGTTCACTACTTTTATGTGTATTTTGGTTTACTTTAATTATATCTAGCATGTCTGCTCTGTCCTTGAGGAATTTAAGTAAATCGCCTAACTGAACGAAGGGTTTATTGTTAGAATTATGAAGTGTACCTTGGTACACTTCCCACTCGCGTTCGGTACTGGGGTCTAATTTTGACGCGACCAAATAAATAATTAAAGTGTCCCATGCATGCGTCTGTTCCCCCAGTGAAGACAGCGCACGTAGGTTACGTAAAACAGTGTCTATTAGTTTTCTAATTTGTGAAGCTGATTCTTTATGTAAGGAAGGAATTGTAAAGAGCGACTTTACATGGTTGTGTTGCAAAAGCCGTATGTTATTATAACGATTTTCTAGAAGCTCCCATGCGTGAGTATAATTTTCGGCCGTAAACTCTAACGCACTAATTACATGCGATGCACTACTCGTGAGTGACGATTTTAAATAATGGAATTTTTGAATGGTATCTAAGTCCTCCCGTTCGTGTATCATACTGCAATAGGAACTTTTAAATTCTAGCCAGCTATCGTATGACCCATCAAAGGTAGGTATTTTAATGTCCGGCAACTTTACACAAACTTTATTTTTAACGACAACATTATTATTATTTACAGGTACGTCGTTCTGCAGCAAGAGTTTGGCTGAAGCTACTGTTCTAAAGTACTGATCTTCGAAACGGTCTCGGTCTTCCAACTGTTTTGGAAGGTCGAGCTCGTCTGCGTTTTCTTCAATTAAACTTTGCAACTCGGTGTAATTACTTAGTAAACTCGAACTGTTATCTACGCGTAACTGTAACTCTAATATTTGTTGATCATCTAATGGGCATTTACATCTTTTAACATAATTTTCAAATAACGTTAACCGACCTTTGACTACTGCTCTTTTCTTAACAAGTTCCGACATCTTAGCTTCACTCATTTTAAGGGAAAATAAGAACGCAAGAGTACTTACTGTAATCCTTCCTGTGTGATTTAGACTTGCGCCCCGTGCCGCCCGCTCAGGCCCGCGAGATTACAACTCACGGCGTCGGGTTATCACGCCGGCTGGGCACCGCCGCTCAACAACTAGGAAACAACACCAATATTAAACACAGATCGAGGATGGGATGGGTAATGAAAGGAAAACCAGACCTGCCACTCCTCTAGTCCACTCGAAGTCCTGGGTATGTAGGTAGGTACTCGTGCACGTGTTCGCGTTCTCGTAATGGCGGGCGGGTGAACTTCTTCGTATTCGTAATAATGCGACGAATTCTTGAGTTTTCACCATGAACTCCTCTTGTGGTTCTCAATTTGGCTACGAAGGACCATATGTTTGGGCGTCTACTTGGATTTCAAAATGAAATACTGGAAATAATTTCTAATGCGTTTACTCTCCAAGGACTAGTCATTACAAAAGTTTTGAATCGAATTATATACATTAAATAATTAAAATTGAAACAAGAAGAAGAACGATTGAACAGAATGATCATGATAGAAAATATTCACTCGCGACCGGGTTGCGCGCGCAGGTTAAATTTCTTCCTTTCGCCGCGTATAGGTGTCGCCGCCGTTTTCACCGTTGTCTTGTCGCGTTGCTTGGAATCGACTAGCTCGCGAGCTGCCGCATATTCATAATAGATGGCGCTGTAGGTACCGAACAGAGGCTCTTAGACATAGTTCGTGACGATATTCTTGTCTTGTCGATCTATAGCGCTGCTCTGAAGCTTTTTTAAACAGTTCACTATTTTTCTTGACGAACAATGCGGTCTCGTATATGTAAAGACAAGGTAATGTGAGTATTTTAAGAGATTTAAAATGCGGTTTGCAACTTTCTGTTGATTTAAGACTACATATCGATCGAATGCACCTCTTCTGTGCTTTAAAAAAATTATTTTTTTCGCAGGAATTTGCCCAAAAAATTACTCCGTAACGTAATATGGAATCTACATAGCCATAATACGCAGCTACAACAGCTGCCTGATTAACTATGTTTTTAAGTTTATATAGAGCAAAGGAGAACCTACTTAATTTTGTCATAAGAATTGATGCATGTTGTTTCCAAGTTAGTTTAGAGTCAATTGTCAAGCCTAGAAATTTTATATGTTCTACTTCTTCAATTCTGTTATCGCCAAAAGTTATATTTATGTCAGGAGTGGTCATATTTTGTCGAAACTGCATAATTTTAGTTTTATTTAAATTTAATTTTAAATTATTATGTTCAAGCCAGTCAATAGATTGTTGCAATGCATCTTTGATGTCAAATTCATAGTTTCTATTTTTATAATTTCTTACAATTATTGTGCTAAAAGAATCATAAAAAATTAGCAAAAAGAACCATAGGAAAAGCGACGTGTTTTGAAAAGTCATTTATGTAAACTAAAAACAACGGCGGACCCAATACGCTGCCCTGTGGCACGCCAAAAGTGATTTTACGTTTGGCTGAAATAAATTTGAGTTCTTTTTTTTCCTTTTTAGAAATACGTCTAATTTCCGTACATTGCGTTCTATTTTCCAAATAAGACTGTACAAGAGAAAGTGCATTGCCCCTCATTCCACATGCATTAAGTTTCTGTAATAGTATATTATGATCAACTAGATCGAATGCTTTCGTCATGTCCATAAATACAGCGCTAATAGGAATTCTTTCATTAACATCTGTCATTATAATATTAAGAAAATCATAGATAGCCATATTTATGGATTTATTTTTTCTGAAACCCTTCTGTTCCTTTACCAAGATATTGTGTTTCGTGAAGAAGGAATTCATACGGTGATAAATAGCCTTCTCAAATATTTTTGATATTACTGGTATAAGGGCAATGGGTCTGTAGTTATTAATGTCAGCTCACCCGCACTCTCTGCTGCCTTACTTAGAAAGAACGTAAATGCGTGCCCTTCGGAGTTCAAGTTTCAACATACAAAACCTTAGGCTATTTTAAAGGCTTTTAAATATCTTAAAATTAAATCAACAAAAGATCTTTGGAGACTATCTGTAAAAGTGTGTAAACCAATCATTGAAACTATTGCACCCTATTAGCACCCTATAGCTTTCTTTAATGAAAGCTATAGGGTGCTAATAGGGTGCAATAGTTTCAATGATTGGTTTGTGCAACGCCCTTTGGTAAAACCGTACTGTTGATCATAAAAAATGGAATGTTTGTTAAAATGACGCAACAATTGGTTGAGCATTAACTTTTCGAAGACCTAACTGAGAACCGGCAGAATTGACACTGGCCTATAATTATTGGCTTCTTTGCTATCCCCGGATTTAAACAATGGAACTACTTTACTGTGTTTTATGAGGTCCGGCAAAACTCCTTGATCGACACTAGTGAATTGCACAACTGACGCCGGTGTCACCCTAATAAAGAACATCTTTAACGCCTGGAAGGAAGCACAAGACGCCGACGGAAACATGCTGGTCCTGCTCCATAGGGCAATCTTTAGTGTAGACAAAATCAAATTTGTTAATTTATATTCATATTAATTTATATTCAGTTCCGTTATTGTTGAATTAGGTATTTTACCTATGTTTGCAATATTTTTAAGTATGTGCGAACCATGTTCCTATTTATCAAATTAATGAATTTACCTGTTAATTCTTTTAATACTTTAAACCTGTACGTAGTATAGTGTGTAGTGCTATTCTGGGTGCATAGTACTCACATATATGAATTCATTAATGTATTTATGTAAATATTGTGAAACACCATTTTTTTTTTAAAGTGAAAGTATGGTGTTTCTTGTGCATTCTTCTCCATAACAAGCTACTGTTCCGAATGCACAGTAGAATCAACTTTTATTACTTGTAAATTTTAATTTTACTTTTTGTTTGACGTTTAAAGTGCCGCTTATTGGCCTAGTTGAATAAATATATTTGACTTTGACTTTTGACTATTGGCCTTGTTTGTTCTGTCTCCTGCTTGATATGGAGTGGAATATTTAGACGATTTCAAAACATTGTTAATTTCGGTCTTAATTGCCCGACAATCGATGAAGAAAGACATAAGACCCATTTTGTTAAATGTTGATTACCCATCAGTCAGATACTTATTTGGGTTAATAACATACTCAAATAATTACTTGTATTAAGAACTCTCTTTTATCAAACACATAACATCACGTCTTTTTTTTTGGTTGGGAAATGTTTCAATGACTTCGCCCGCTCTGGGTGAAGCGACGAGCGAAGCGTGAAGTGGAGGGCATGCCAGACTTTTACTGACTAAAACGCACCCGTGTTTCTTCAGTTGCTTGATTCGAGCCACGGTAACTCTTTTTCAAATTTATCCGCGGCCATAACATCATGCCTGTGTTGTTTTTACAAGTAATCTTAGTACGCACCGGGACTTACAGCGTAGTACGGCCGTAATGCCAAATGCGTACAGTATGGATTTGTAACGATTGAGCCTGGTACCTATGAGTTACCTAAGGCCCTACTGCACATAAACCTAGCCCAATAGCAACTACCTAGTTCCTTAGTTATCCTAACGCCATAACCTATCATACAAACCATACCAAACGTAAGTTAAGTTGATTTTACGTGCGGGACCTACGGTGACAGACGGAATTTGGGTAGGAATAGAGTTTTTGAACGCCGTGCAATGTACACAGGAAATGGTTTTCTCACTGCCGATACCACAGCCTCACAGGATCAATGATGGCTTACTGTGTCTTGGCAACAGTGAGAGGAGTTATGGAGAGATGAAGAAAACTCGAATCCAGCTTTAAATGACTAGTTTATTTTGTAATAAATTAATCGTTTAATTTTTAATTAGTCATTTTTGTAATAAATTTGTAATTAGTTAGTTATTTAGTAATTAAATAGGTATAAATGTGTATTGACCTCAAAATTTGTATATAATTAAATAATTATTGTTAATTAACTTAATTATATACAAATTTTGAGGTCAATACACATTTATACCTATTTATATACGTATATGGGTTGTGTGTGTATTTATTTATTTATTTAATACTTCATGCACACACAAGTACAGAGGCGGACTTAATGCCTTAGGTATTTTCTACCAGTCGACCTTTGGGTGATGGAGAGATAAACAGTGGTAGGTGCAATATAGAAAGTTATGTAATGGATTATTTAAATATAAACTATAAATACAATATAATTATACCATATATATTCAAAATAATAAACTAAATACATAAATATACTTAAACATTAGTAGTAATAGATAAATAATTGAAAAACATTAGCGCTGTTACGATACTACTGCCAACTTCTTACGGATATGCTCGCGAACTTTAACTTTGAAGGTCAACCGGTTGGTTGCCATCCTGATTTCCTGGGGTAGCGCATTCCACAGAGAAATAGATTGAACGAAGAAAGAACGGTGAATGAAGTCGGTGCGGTAAGTGGGACATTGAAGAAGGTGGTTATGTGATGACCGTAGATTTTTACTGTGGTTGGCGCAAATGTATTGAATGTAAGGGGCCAGATAACTAGGGAAATTGGAAGAGTCGAGAAATGAGAACAAGGTAGTCAGTGCCCTTTGCTCTCTGCGCTGGCGTATGGGCAACCACTTTAGAAGTGATCGATGCGCAGAGACATGGTCATATTTACGTAAATTGAAAACAAATCGAATGCAGCAATTTAGAAGACGGTCAAGTTTGTTGAGATGATCTGTATTCAGGTCGTAGTAGCACACACCACCATAATCGATGATAGGAAAAATTAAGGTCTGCACAAGCATTGCCTTCGTGTTGATTGGCAACAAATTTTTCAAACGATACAGAGCTCGCAGCGTTCCAGTGACTTTCTGACTCACACTAGCGATTTGAGTACGCCAATTAAGAGTATTATCGATGTGCAAGCCCAGGTCCTTTACATCAGTGCTGATTGGAATAATCTTACTGTCAAATAAAACAGGAGGCAAAGTTGCACCATCCACTTTAGCAATGTTTCGATGACTCCCTATGATGATAGCCTGACATTTATTGGGGTTTACTGCAACACCAAATCTATCGGACCAGATTTTTATAGCCGATAAATCCCTGTTTAATTTGCTGATAACGTCAGGTATTTCGTCGACATTCCCTTGATGGTACAACTGCAGGTCATCTGCATACAGATGATACGCACACTGAAGTTCGGCAATAATGAGATTTATAAAAATAGAAAATACAAGAGGAGAAAGAATGCCGCCTTGAGGAACGCCAGTTTCCAAGTTACACCAGCGAGATGAAGAATCTCCAACTTGAACCGACTGCTGACGTTCCTGAAGATAAGAGGTGAACCATTCCAGTGCTTCAGGAGAAACCATCAAATAGGACAGAATGGCTAACAGGATATCGTGACTGACGGTATTGAAGGCGTTCGAGAAATCGACCAATACTAGTACAGTAACTTTGGTGTCTTCCAATCGTGCCCTTATATCGCCAGTCACCTTAAGGAGGGTGGACACAGTGCTATGCCCGGGCCTGAATCCAGATTGTAGAGGGCTAATGAGCGAATTACTGTGCACAAACTTTGAAAGTTGTTTGTGGACACAGGCCTCAAGCATTTTGGATAGGAAGGGAAGGATAGAAATTGGACGGAAGTGGGTTGGAAGAGAGGGTTTGGAAACTTTGGGTAGTGGACGAACATAGGCTTTACGCCACTGGGAGGGGAATACTCCGGAAAACAATGAAAAATTTACAATGTGCGTGATAGGAGGTAAAAGGTGATCCAGAGCAGTGATTATCATACCACGAGTGATATTATCACATCCCACCGCTTTGGATTTGATGGAGAGTATGATCTTTTTGATCTCTCCCGGTTCAACTGGAATGAAACGAAAAGGATTGATGTGAGGACGCGTTAGACCAGAGATTAGAGACAGAGTTTGTTGCTTGGTTAGACGATTCATGGTAGGCACAGTGGAGAAATGACGGTTGAGATCGTCTAAGTTAATAGAATTTGGAAGGTCTAAATGTCCCGGTTTGCCGATACCTAGTGTTCCAAGGAATTTCCAAATATCGGCAGAAGAACAAGAAGAAATACTTTCTAGAATGTGGCGACGTTTAGCGTTGCGTATCATCTGGTTACATCTATTCCTTGAAGTCTTAAATAACGCCCAGTTCTCGTCAGTACGTTCACTTTTATATTTTCGGAACGTGCGGTCCCTGCGTCGCATAGCCATCTGTATACCTCTCGTCATCCAAGGTGCAGGAGGACGTTTCAGTTTTACTTTTTTGACGGGAGCATGTATGTTGTAAAGGTTGACCACAAAACCATTAAAGATCGTCACCTTATCGTCAACCGAAGTCGCTACCATCATGATCTCCCAATCGATCTCAGATGCATCCTCCTTAAGTTTTTCAACGTCCATCCTCACGAAACAACGCCTGTACAGAACCTTTGGTATAGGTTTAGGAGGTTTGAGGATATAAAATAAATAAAAATAAAAAAGCCTTTTATTTCCTACTAATTACCTACTATACATTATTTTTAGTAACTTATCTAATTTAATTAATTTACTTCACCTAGTTTTTCTTCGATTGTTTTACATACCTACTACTAATTTTTAATATGCTTAACTAGTTTCTTTACATTTCTGCTTTACTTATTAGCTATTAACTTATATAAATAACATAATAATTTAAAATAAAATAATAATATAGCCTAACATAATTTTGTTTTATATAGTAATATCTGCAGGAACCCCATATTGGGTGAAGGCCTCCTCCAAAGATGCCCATTTGTCTCTGTCCTGTGCGGTCTGTTTCCAGTTTGGGCCGGCCGTCCTTGCAATCTCTTCATCCCAACGTGTCAACGGTCTTCCTCTGCTTCTTTTACCCGGAGGACCTTTCCAAAATGACACTTTTAGGGTCCATCTCTGATCTTTAAGCCTCGCGACATGCCCCGCCCATTTCCACTTGAGTTTTTGTGCAAAATTCAATGCATTTGTTGCTTTGGTTATTGACCTTATTTTTGTGTGTCTTATTTTATATAATTTCTTTATTTTAAGCATGCTGCGCTCTAGTCCTCGTTGGCAGGTTGTAATTTTATTTTTCAGCTTTGAGGTGAACTTCCACGTCTGGCATCCGTACGTCAAGCATGGTAAGAGACTGGAGTTCATAACTTTCGTTTTGATGGTTATAGGGAGGTTGCTTTTAAAGATTTCCTTTAAACTCCAGTATCTTTTCCATGTCTGTTGAACTCTTCTTTCGACTTCATGTTCGTTATTTTTTCTGTCAAAACTGATTTGCTTCCCTAGATAGATGTACTTATCTGTATATTCAAGTGGCTCTCCATCAATTGTTATTAATCTTCTCCTCTTATTCGTCATTGCCATAGTTTTAGTGAGATTCATTTGTAATCCCACCTTGACACTAGCTAGATGTAAGGTTTTGATCATGAGCTGTAGCTGGGAGCTGGACTCCGACAACAACACTAGGTCGTCTGCGAATCTTAAGTGACTTAAGTAATCGCCCTTTATACACAGTCCTGTCTTGTTCCAATCTAACTTGCTGATTATAGCCTCAAGGATGGCTATAAATATTTTTGGTGATAACGGGTCGCCCTGCCTTACGCCTCTTTCTATAGGAAAACTAGGTCCAATTGTTTCTAGCTTGATTCTACCCTTGTTGTTGTTATATATGCTTTATATGGCCTTTATATATACGTCTTCAAGTCTACAAGGAGTACTTGTTGTTTTAAGCTTTCCCATATACTTACATGTGCTACCGTATCAAAAGCTTTTTGATAGTCGATAAACGCTATGTATAGCGGTCTTTGTTGTTCTTGATACTTTTCAATAATTAGTTCAAGTGTGTGGATATGGTCAACAGTAGAGAATCCTTTTCTGAAGCCTGCTTGCTCTACCGGTTGTTTTGCTTCCAATGTACTACTGATTCTTTTGTTTATAATGGTAGTTTGAGGATATAGGAATGAAAAATCATGTCGTGATGGGAGAAGCCAGGAGCGTCATGTTGACCATGGGAGGAGACAAGGGAAGGATTCGAGGTGAGTATAAGGTCGAGCCAGGTGTCATCGCCACATTTATTATGATGGGTAGCCTGGAGCGGCAACACGTGCAGACTAGCTGACTCGATAATATGGAGAAGTCTACGGGATCGAAGGGAGTTTTGGGAAATGAGGTTTGTATTAAAATCACCCATGATGATGTGGTGCGCATACTCAGAACCCAGAGATTCAAGAACTGATTCGAATTCAGTGAAGTAATCTACAGAGGGGGGACAGTAGACAACACCGATAATGGTTTTGGCTCCTTTGACGCAAACTTCAAGGAAGATAAACTCCGCAGAGGCAGAATAGTTTGAAGAAGAAGTAGCAAGTATTTTATAAGGAAAATCACTGCGAAGATATATGGCTACACCACCCCCTCCCTTACCAATCCGATCGTTCAGTACAAGAACGAAACCGGTGAGAGGGTAAGTGGTGGACAGAAGATGAGGTTTAAGCCAAGTTTCGGAAATCAGGATAGCGTGAACGTTTTTGTTGTTAAACGCATCGTACAACTCGCTGTGATGACTGGCAACGCTTTGTGCGTTTATGTGGCATACATTCACCAACCGATTAGACTCATCATTGAATTTATGTTGCAAAAAGTCACCAAGGGTGGCACCCAGAGAACAAAAACTCGCGTCGCTTGAAGAGGCAGCAGATTCGTCAGCAGAGAAAAAGACTCATTGTATGACATAAATTGAAGTAGTAAATATGTTTAAAATGTATTATTATATATAAAATTATAAGTATGTTATTGCTACTGAGGTGCCACTCTGCACCACCCGCCAGCTAACACAGACACTAAGACAGTTATTTAATAAAAAATACGGAACATGGCACCTTCTCAAAACATTATTCCAAAAAGAAAAACAAAAAACAAAAAAACTTAAGAAAGCTGTAGTTCTCAAACAGACACAACACATAAAATTAAACGCACACCCTCACGAAAACGGAAAAAAAATCTAAATTAGCTACTTATTGGAACAAAAAAATAAGATAAAAGGTGGTGTACCCAAACAAACACAATACATTAAAAAAAGAATAATATGTAAATATAACATAAAACAGTCACTCACCGCTACGAAATGCGAAAAAAAAAAAAATTAAGCTCAAACATATAAATATGAAGATATTGTATACAAACAAAAACAAAAATCGTTATTCGTTATTTAGTCGATTTAAAGATTATACTAATTCTATATAAAAATTTCCAAACGTATATTACAAATGTCAAAATATTTTTCCGTCAATTTGACAGACAAACCAAAAAAAAAATTGAGGGGATTCTCGCCACGAGTCTCTTGGCTTACACGTGTGTTCCGAGTGCCTAGTGGTGTTTAAATCAATTTTTGCTACTTTTGTGACGTGTTTGTGTATTTTAAGTGTGTTGTCCTTGTCTGTAAACAGGTTTGTTCTGTGACTGTCCTCCTTTTACCACATCATGGATAAAAATAAACCTCCCGACCCCGATCCGCCTGATATCCCAGCCTCCTTATATCCTCTTCATCCCTCTCCGAATCCTTTCTCGCAATTTGCTGATGTTGTCTGCAGCGTATCCGATATGGAAGTCCTGCAAACTCAGCAAATCTCGCGTAAACGTCCTGGGAATTCAGAAACCCCTAACCCGTCATCCAATAAACAAGCAAAGAGCCAAATTGGCCGAGTTAAGTATTCTGTCATGGATAAGGGTCCAAACGCAACAAACGTCAGGAACCACACTTCACCCTGTTAACTTTGGCAAGTTTTTAATAGGCAATAAGATTGCAAACTTTTTCGTGGTGGAGTCAACAGAGTGGGTCGCAACAGGGTATCCGTGGAGTTTACATCCCCTCAGGATGCAAACGCCTTTTTGGTAAACTCCTTGCTCTCTAAACACAGCTATACTGCAGCAATCCCAACCTTCAACATCACCAGGATGGGTGTTGTGACAGGTGTTCCCGCAGATATTAATGAAGAAGAGGCCCTATCTTACTTGTCTGTACCCTCAGGTTGTGGAGGTATCTTAAAAGTACGCCGAATCAATCGGAAGGTTCATAAAGAAGGCATAGTTGAATGGAAACCCACAGAAACCTGCGTTCTAACTTTTGATGGACAGGTTTTACCTAAGCGAGTATACTGCTGCTACACATCCCTCCCTGTCGAACAATATATCTTTCCCACCATCCAATGCCGGAAGTGCTGTCGTTTTGGACATATTGCAAACTTGTGCAGATCAAATCCACGCTGCAGTAAATGTGGCCACGATCACCCTGGTGATGGTTGCAACATTTCAGAGGGCGAGGCCTTCTGTGTGCTTTGTTCGGGAAACCACTTTGCTAATAGCAAGTCTTGCCCCGAGCATGGTGGACAGAAAGCCATTAAGACTGTAATGGCGGAGAAATCCATTTCCTACGTTGAGGTTAGCAAAGTCATCCCGATTGTCACCCGTAACTATGCTAATGCCACTAAATCGCAGTCTTATCGTAAGACTGTCACCCTCAAGCCCAGGACCCATGCCCCTCTTTCTCAATCTTTTGATCAAGCTGCTCATCAGCAGATAGTAAGCACTCCCCGATCCTCACAGCCATTAGGCTGTGAGGATCGGAAATGTCTTATAGTAATGTCCCCAGCAATAACACTGTTTCAGTCCTTGAACTCCTAGTAAAACTCTTACCTACTCTTATTTCCTCTTCTAGTAACTCTCAATTACCGTCCAACGTTGCCGATCAACTTATTTCTCTTTTACTGTCCATTAAAAATGGCGTCCCACCAAACATTTCTTCAGTGGAATTTGACGAGCGTGTGGCATAAAAAGCACGACCTCATATTCCTCTTGAACAAATACAAGCCATTGGCTTGTTCCATAGCTGAGACTTGGCTCACCCCAAGTCTCAGCTTTCGTATACCACATTTTAACATCTTTAGATGCGATAGATCCGTCGGCTCTCTTCGTAAATAATCGGGTCCCACTTTCCCCTTTATCCCTTCCTCCCCTTCAGGGTAATTTGAGTGTAGTAGCAGGTATGGTTGAAGGTATCACAGTGTTTTCCATCTATATTGCGCACCCTCACCCTGATTTTCTAGTCATATTAAAAAACACTTTTAGTAATGTACATGGACCATTGCTGGTTATGGGTGATTTCAACTGCCACCATTATAGATGGGGGTCTGAACGCTGTGATGCCTTCGGTATAGCTCTAGTGGAGATCCTGGATGACCTAGATCTCTGCGTCTTAAACAATGGCTGCCCAACCCGTAGATCACCTCCTGGACAACAGAAGAGTTGCGTTGACCTCACTTTCTGTTCAGTTGACCTAGCAGCATCAACCCACTGGGAATGCACATCATTGTCGCATGGTAGTGATCATTACCCTATAGTTATATCTTTAATTAATAAAACTTATTTAGAAAAAACTTCTCCTCCACTTTTGAAATATAACTTGTCCAATCCTGATTGGACTAAGTTTGTCATTTATCATTATTGGAGCAGAAAATTGATAATCTTCCAAATTTAAATTCTAGTTTATTTGATTTTTCTGATCACCACCATGCCAAGGGCTGCTATGAAGGTTTTATTGAGTCCGTAACCTCTAGTGCAGATTCCTGTTTCCCTCTGAAAAACAGTGCCCGGAATAACATCCCCTCACCCCCATGGTGGGATCATGAATGCACCTTGTGGGTCAAGAAGAGGAATGAAGCTGAAAAACAATACAATCGGGCGATGAACACCCAAAACCTGTTGGCCTATCAGCAGGTTTATGCCAGATCTAAACGTCTCCTCCGTAGGAAAAAACGTGCAGGTTGGGTTAAATTTTGCTCATCCTTATCTCCCTCCACCCCAATCTCAATTGTGTGGAAGAACATTAACAGGTTTAGACGTGGTTGTTCACCATCAATCTCTTCACCGATCACTAGGGAAACAGCTGAACTTTTTTTTGACAGAATTGCCCCACCATATGTCCCACTCTCTTCTGAATGCATTAATGTTCCCTCACATATTGATTCTGTTGACCCCTTTGATGCGCCATTTACTTTGAAAGAATTAAACTTAGTACTCAGTCATGTCCAGGACTCAGCACCTGGTATTGATGGTATACCATACTCTTTTATTACACATTCTGGGGATAAAGCAAAACAATATTTTTTAGATTTTTTAATTTTTGTTTTAATCATGGTTGGGTTCCAGACCAGTCGAAACTACAAATAATCATTCCCCTATTGAAACCAGGCAAACATGTGGATGATCCGAATGGCCTTAGACCTATTGCTCTGTCTTCAGCCTTAGCTAAACTAATGGAACACCTTGTTAAAAATCGATTGGAATGGTTAGTCGAATCAAGAGGATTACTGCCGAACTACCAATTCGGTTTTAGGAAGGGCCTCAGCACAATGGACAGTGTTGGTATTCTATTAACAGATATTCACTTATCTTTTTCCAAAAACGATTCTGTTGTAGCAGCCTTCCTGGACATCTCTTCTGCATATGACAGTGTTCTTCTTCCTGTCCTCAGGCAGAAACTGCATCAGCTGAGTATTCCAGTCAAGATGATCGAATGCATATGTGGACTTCTTTGGTCTCGCTCCTTGGTTCTGAGAGTCCAGGGCGAGGATTTTGACAAGAGGCAGACTTGGAGGGGACTCCCGCAGGGCTTCGTCCTCAGTCCTTTACTCTATAACCTGTATACAGCCGATATCGGCTCCTGCCTAAACAATAACTGTCATATCCTGCAGTACGCTGATGACTTAGTTCTGTATGTGTCAGATTCCTCCATAGTTGACGCCGCGTCTTCTCTTTGCCTGTCTCTGGACTCTCTGAACCATTGGCTTTTAAGCCATGGACTGTCGCTATCCGCGCCTAAAAGTTCGGCAGTAATCTTTTCTCGGAAAAGATTAATTCCTCATATATCAGTGACCATTTCAGGCAATATTGTTCCTTTAACAAATAAAGTTAAATTTTTAGGCGTTTTTCTCGACTCTAAATTAACAGGTAAGCATCATATAAATTTCATAATCCAAAAATGTGAACGAGTCATTTCGATTCTAAAAGTTCTTGCGGGTGTCTGGTGGGGTGCCCACCCCTACACTTTAAAATTAGTTTATAATGCCTTAGTACGTAGTATACTAGATTATGGGACATTCCTTCTGGTTCCTTGTAACAAAGGTGCCTTGGTAGGACTAGATAGGATTCAATCTAAGTGCCTTCGGATCATCTCTGGTTGTATGAAGTCCTCTCCCGTTAACGCGTTGCAGGTCGAATGCGCTGAATCTCCGCTGACCCTAAGACGGCAGTATCCCGTTTTTTATCTAGGATAATTTGCAGATCTTCCCACCCTCTTATTGCAAAACTGTTCGAGCTAAATGACGTATGCAGACACTCAAATTATTGGAAAAATAAAGAAATCCCTTTGATCATAAAACATTTTCGCTTTATCCAAAATTTAGAATGTCCGATCGTCCAGTACCCCAAATTACCCCTCTTTAACTTCGAATACGAGAGTCTATCCTTTACTCCGAAAATTCTCTTTAATATCGGCATATCTAAAAAGTCCCCTTCGGCGAATTCGGCTTTCAACGCGGTGGTGGGCGAACGATGGAATGATTTCCAAAAATTTTTTACTGACGCTTCGAAGTTCACTGACTCTAGTTGCATTGGGGCTGCAGTTTACTACCAAAGCTCCAGGATTATTTTGCAATATAAATGTCCTAAGGAGTCCTCCGTGTTCACGGGCGAATGTGTGGCTTTATTGGAAGCATGTCTTTTTATAGAGTCACACCATAACATTGATAAAGCCGTTGTTTTCACTGACTCCCTTAGCTGCCTACAGGCTTTGGTTCAAAGCCCCTTTAAAAGTAAATTGCACAGCACCCTAATTTAAAAAATAAAAAAATGCTTATTTTCGTGCGCTAATAATCAAAAAGAGGTTCAGTTAGTTTGGATACCTAGTCACTGCGGTATTAAGGGCAACGAATGCGCTGATGTCTTAGCCAAGGATGCTTGCTCGTCAGTTACAGCTAATCTCTCCCACTATTCTTATCAGGGGTATGACTTACTAAACATGCCAAAAGTCAACCTTCTATGTTCATGGCAGGAACAGTGGAATTCCACTGGTAGGAAGAAGGATAGGTTCTACTATGCAGTACAACCTACTATAAAACCAAAACCTTGGTTCTACCCATACAAAAAAGTATCTAAAACCGTTGTATCCGTAATCTGTAGAATCCGCTTAGGTTTTTGTTGTACTCCAGTTTTTCTAGAAAAAATTCGCGTTCGTGACTCCTCCCTATGTGAATGCGGTTTGGTAGACGGTACGTTAGACCACATATTTTTTGAATGCCCCAATAACATCCCTCCTTTAGATTTATATAGCCGTCTCCCTAAATTCAAGATCCCTCTTCCAATTAATTTCCCATCCCTCCTAACATATTCTTCCCCAGATCTGCTTGTGGCGCTGATGAGCTTTATCCGCCACAACAGTATCAAATTATAATTCTAACTCCGATTATTGCCTCTATGGTGTTGTGGTATATGTATTTTAATGTTTTAACAATTTTAATATTTATGTATTCTTATTTTTTGTTTGTTTCAGTCCAGTACTAACTCAACAAGTGTCCAACTGTATCAAAAAGAACTTAGTTTTCGTCTTCAGTTTCCCCTCTTATAATTAAATTACAAATCTCAGACACACTTGTTTTCCAATTTACTTTGGACACTGGCAGAATAGTCGACATCGGCTTTGCTTGCCATAAAAAAATATAGAATAGAATAGAAAAATTAGAATTAGAGGGTATCAAAGTATCAACAAAACAATATTGTGGGTACTGAATTTCTCAACCAAATAACAAATACAATTACACCTCCATGACACAAACAAAATACGTAAACAGTGAACAACACAAAATAATTAGTATGAGAAGGGGAAATACAAGGGTAAGCACAGATTGATTTTAAAACAATGGATTCATGGGCGACTGGGACAATATCAACACAACGTCAATAAAAAATAATTCAGCTATTTACGTGATATATTTCTCAGGCTCCCGGCTGCCTCCGCACTTCTTTCGCCCGTGGATGGAATAACGGCCGGTGACTTGGAGTACCTGGCCATCAGGGGCTTCAGCTCGTCAGTGGAAGTCACCTTATGCCGACTTCCATCAGAGGCCTTTATGATTATGACGCCATCCTGAGTCCATAACGACCGCATGCCAAAGTGCTCGCGCGCCTTCACGAAGGCAGTCTGCCTGGCTCTCGTCAAGAACTCCTTGATGGATATTTTGGAGCCCTTCAATTTTGTCTTCACCCTCCAAACAGAAGCCTTGATGTCCGCACTGGTGAACCAGATGACAATGGGCCTGTGATGGTCCCTGCTGGGAGCCCCAAGTCTGTGACAGGCCTTAATTGAAGAATCTGTGACATTCCTGAGGGCAAGCTTGGCACTTAAGACATCCAGGATTACTGCCTTGCTATCCTCCTTCTCCACTTCAGCAATTCCTTGGAAAACTAGTGCATTCCGCCGGTGCCTGGTCTCCACGCTATCAATTTGTTTGGCACACTCATTGATCTGGCTTCGTAGCAGACCAAACATGGAGAAAATGAGCTCCCGGAAGCTCTTCAGCTATTTTACTTTTTCCATAGCATTTGTAGTTTTGCCGGAAATCGAGATAAACCGTTTTTACCCTTAAAAACTCACCCCCTTCCCCTTCCCGACCTCAGATCGCCCGTAAATTATTTTTCCTTTCATTTTTATAATATTCTTCTTCTTTCCCAATGGGTTTCAACCTACTATTTTTTTTTCACTTTTTATTATTTTAAACCCTGATCTAAATGTATACTTGGTTAAATTGCAATGAAAGTCTTAACTTTGGGTTTATTTAACCGTTTTAATTATTAACAAATCAAATATTTTAAAGAAAGAAGAACTGGAGAAGTACGATAACGTAATTAATTATTCCTGCTATCAAACTGATCGCTAGCGTCGCGTCGACATAGAACAGGCCACACGCGGTCATCTTACTGAACGATCGTGTAGCCATTATCACGTTCATGCAAAAATGTTTTTGCGTATCTGTAAAAAAAAGACAACATTATTAGAAATTATTCAAGCTAGTTTGATATAGATGGATGGACTGTATGAGTGACTGTTGACAGGACGGTATGGTAGAAGAAAACGTGTTGCGCCGACCCCAAGTAACATGGGACAAGGGCAGCAAGATGAAGATGATTCAAACTAGATGATTCAAAGCAGAGTAGGATGGCATGCCTTCTTTCTTCGCATGTTATCCTTGGCAGCCTACCTGCTTCTCTTCAGCTGTTCGTTTATAATGCGTGGACGCCGTGACAGATGTGTTGCGTCGGGGAATGGAGCACTATTTTCCGTTCTCTGATGTAACAATGTCCAGCGTTGACCGGCCATAGTTTGGTGCCGAATGTAATCACGCAGAAGCGCTTAAACACGAGGCAAACCTGGCATGGGTCAACGCTCGAACGCTTAGGGCGAGGGAGGTCGGTCAAAAGAAGAGACCCTCCAACAAGGCTGCCAAGTCCTGCAAGAAGGTGATACGAAGGGCTCGGTTTGACCACATTAGCCGGATAAGGAACAAACTTGCTTCATACCCGGCAGGTAGTAAAGCGTTTTGGTCCCTGGCTAAATCGGTTGAATCGAACTTTTGATGCCCCTCACTACCACCACTGCTGAAACCCGACGGGTCGCTGGCCACTGGCCACACTCTGCTGAGGAGAAAGCAAACTTGTTTGCCTCTCTTTTTGCGGCATCTTCACGTCTAAATTCTGGAGATGCGCGGCCTCCTGCCTATCCTGATGGATGTGAAACGATCACATGCTCGTGTCACATCCATGTGATCCGTGTGAATTTCCGACATCGGAAATTCGCATACACCAAAAGGACGTCCGTAGGGTGCTGCGTAAACTTGACGTGAACAATGCCAGTGGCCCTGATGGGATACTAGCAATTGTACTCAGAACTAGTGCGCCTGCACTATCCCCGGTCTTGACACGCCTATATCGCTATTCGACAGACGCTGGAAAAGTACCGAATGCTTGGATCAAGCCAACGTTCAGCCTGTGCTCAAAAAGGGCAGTTAGTCTGACCCGGCCAACTACAGAACCATCTCAGTAACGTCCATCCTCTGTAAGAGTATGGAACGGGTGCTTAACTGTAAGCTCCTGGCATACCTAGAAGCGAACGATATCCTCAGTGACCGCCAATATGGCTTCCGCCGATATCGATCAACTGGAAATCTTCTAGCGTATGCCATTCACATCTGGAGTGAGGCCATCGAGAGGCACGGAGAAGCGCTTGCCGTCTCCCTCGACATCTCGAAGGCTTTTGACAGGTTCTGGCACGAAATCATCATTGGTAAGCTTCCTTCATTCGGTCTGCCCAGTGGTTTGTGTGTTTGGATTGCGGACTTTCTTAGGGATCGGTCCATCCGAGTGGTCATAGTGGCTGCTCGGCTAGCCAACTGGATATTAATGCCGGGGTTCCTCAGGGGTGCGGTGTTCTCAGCAACATTGTTCCTGCTCCATATAAACGATCTGCTAAAACCCGGTACCTTTGGGTATGCACACGACAGCACTGTTGCTGAGAGATACGTGTGTCAGACACGTCCATACATTGAGGCAAAGGCTCAGCTGGCCGCCAAAAAGTTGGGGATCCTTGCGAAGGTGAGACGTTACTTCACGCCAGAACAGCTGCTTAACTTGTATCAAGTGCGAATTCAATCATGCATGGAGTACTGCTCTCATCTCTGGGACAGATCTGCCAAATACCAGCTTGATGCACTTGAGTCGATAGAAAAACGGGCCAAGATACTCTGTCGGTTTTTTATCAGTTACATTTCGGTGAGCGTGCGACGGAATTGCACAATATGATTCTGCCTAGCCCGTTCCATCATCGGACTACGAGACAAACGGCGATGCGTCATCGGTATATGGTGGACATCCCAGCCATACGCACAAAGCGTTTTGGGAATACTTTTATTGTGCGTACAGCTTATGAGTGGCCATTCCCTGCCGGTGTCTGTATTTCCTGATAGCTACAATCTGGGAGTCTTTAAGTCAAGAGGGAATAGGTTACTTCTAGGCAAGCGTGCCCCATCGTCGACCACATCATCGCTTACCATCAGGTGAGATAGTGGTCAAACGCGAGCCTATCAATAATAATAAAATAAAATACTAGTGTCCGCCTGAAGTCCGATTTCTGGCCGAAGCCAAAGGCGAAGGTTGAATAACCTTATGAAATTCAGTTAATGATTGGCAAGAAACGTTTTTAAAATCCCACCCAAAATAATTATACTGGAACCAGGTCAAAAAAGTGGAACGTAACAAAATGGTCTATTTCGTCTTATTTTATTTGGTTTTTAATGTAACTATTTTCTGGCCATGATGCAGTCATCACCGGCCAGTGCCGGTGCAATGGAGTATGATCCCTGTCTCCCGCCCATTGCCTCTTATATCGTTTTCTTGCGCATTCGTATCGGTTCGTTCAATTTCGACACTTGCTAGAAACCTCCGGCCTCGGATAGAAGGAGCTGAAGGTCTGGCCGGAGCTGAATATTTTTGCCCAAAGACAGCGAAACCTTAGCCGACGATTCGATCAGACACTAATTCTAGGTAACATATCTTCTGAAGATCTATATAACTCTTTGACTCGCGTAATTCATTCTTACTTGAACAGTTCCCGTTCTTCATAAGCTGTAAACACGCTGACTCAGCTTCTTCTACAGTTATGTAGAACTTTTCACAGCTAATACTTTGTATAACTACGAAAATGATACCCTTTACTATGTGTGAAGCAAACATGAAACCGATGAAAATAGTCTGGAAAGTAAATTTATTATTTTAATCGTCATTTCAGCCGAAAGAGATCCGAAGCAGTCCAAACGTCGTCAAATCAACCAACCCTGAACATCTGGCATTCGGTAGATTCGCGCGGCCTGTACAGGTATTCCTTGATATAATTTTATATCTTTATAATTTTGACTTTACCGTCTTTCAGGTTTTGAAAAGTAATATGTTATGTTGGTGCTTTATTGTCGCGGAGGACCTTATAATAATAGTTTCAATTTTGGGCCTCTTAAAATTAAAATATCACCAGGGTCATGGCACTGGCTGGTTGGTCCAGTCTTTAACTCATTAGTATTCGACTCGTCAAAGCTCACAAAGTTACTGCGCAGTTAGCGTAAAATTTGATTGCTACTGCTTACGGTTATCCTTTATCATCCTAATCTAGGTAAATAGCCCTTGATTTATAACTCTTTCGGCACAGGACTAGTGTGCAATTTTTTCCATTTCGATGATTAATTTTGCACGTCCCATCATCTTCTCCATTTGGAAATCTGATTTATTGTAAAATTGTTTTACTTAGACTTACCTGACCATTCGATAACGACTTTTGTTGTGCCTCTATTAGCGAAGTCAGCGTAGCAAAAGCTAAATCGAACAGAGCTATCGTACGGAAAAATGCTTGAAGTATTTGAAATGATACCTAGAATATTAAATAGATGATTATTTATTCGCTCTGAAGGACATAAATACACGGCTTTTAATGGCGATGTTCAGAAAGACTAGGTGCGCAGTACTCATAACTGTGATGTCTACATGTAAACACGTAAATAACGCACAAGAAGGATGTAAAGATAGCAGGTGGAATTTTTTAGTTTTAAAGTAATATAACATTTACATACTTCCTTAGATCATTTAAGACAAGCATTACTTACAACAGCATCACTTACCAATACTTGAAAAATTGTTTTATACAGATTGTAAGCTTCCATAATATGTCGATGTTTCTCAAGCAGTATGTGGCAGTGGCTGTCATTTTTATGTTCATCATTCATCACTAGGACTTTGTTGATCCACTCATCGAGGTATTTTCTCAATAATATTATAATTCGGATAGCAACCACTAAGTTGACGTCGAATGTGGTGTACATAAAGTCACAAAGCAAGTCTGGTATACGTTTTTCCAAATTAGAAACATCGTTCGATGAGACATAATGTAAAGCACTTACAATACTCTCACACACTATAACAGATATGAGGGATATCCAGTTCCAAACAACGAAACTTCGGATACTCTTACTAGAACCAATGCCTCTATAGATAGTTTGAATCTTCAAAATGAGGGAGATGTTGTTGTGCTTATGTACAATGTCCAGAATGAACATCATTGTGTAACCAACAGAGATAATAATCAAAATAAGAAAAGTGAGGATCACTGCCATGCAATTTCCTAAATGATCCCTTCTTAAATCTAACTGAAAAATGTCCGAGTTACGTATTCGTAGTATCCACAACGAATTTACAAACAGCAAATAGCAGAATGACAGAAAATAATATTTGTTTCCGTTTGGATAAATGTAATTATCCCGAACATGATATTTTGAAGAAAAAAAAGATGGTATGCAAAATTTAACAACATGGAATTTTTGCATTAGATTTAGGTAGGTATCATTTAGGAAATCACTTCGCAGTGTTCGTCACTGCTCTTTTTTGAATCAGTTTCTCGATGCTTCACAATGATGTTAATTCTGTTATCTTTTAGCTCCTGCCTCTCCGGGCTAGGCGGAGTCTGTGAGCTAAGAGATTCCTCGGACATAAACCGAGACCATTGGGGGACTTATCTTTATTTCTAGTTTTTATATAACAAATCTTACTTCTATTACATGTCTTATATCTATGGCATGATTTATTTATTTTATTTTAAACTAAGGCTTACAGACTAACAAACCAATGACAAAAAGAAAGTAATATAAAAAAAATAGCTAATAACAAGCTTCCACATATAGTTAATGAAAAAAAAAGTCGATAAAAAGAAAGTACATACAAGTTAATATAATTAAATGAGCTTCACGTCCATCCAAGGACGTGTCTTGAAGTAATTATTCCTACAAAAACACGCTGAAGGATATAATGAGGTATTAAGGTACTTACAGGATACTTGGAACACTGCATGGAGTCGGGTGATCACCACACTTGTCCATTTAGTCTTATTTCACGATAGTTTTTCTTCGCGCACGTGAAAGTTAGCCGGCCGGAATTGATTATCGAGTTCTTACTGAATAGTTTTGTTACCCGCCGTCAGATGGCGGCATTGATGTCTTTTGTGCACTCGCAGATGTAAGAGTGCGTTTTGGCGGCAAATTTGAAATACACAGATAAAGGAAAGGAAGGGACCAGGGAATTCATCCCAAAGCCTGTTCATATCCCCCCTTTTGAAATCAACCAGGGATTTCACAAGATACGATAGATAAAGTTCGAAAATTACAGCCTATGCGGATTCATAAGTCACGATGCTGATAAGATAGATTCTGAATTTAAGTTTAAGTTAAGGAGTTAAGAACTAAATATGTTTATAAATGTAATGTATAAATGTGAAGTGTAATATATATAAATGTTAGGATATACGTAGATAATTCATTATTTAGTTCGATGTGAAGTGGACAAACTTTGACGGCAGGTCTTACAAGTAAGCCTTTAGATGTTTTGACTGTCACCACACGAGTAATATTATTCTTTACCCGGATGGAGCTGTACAATGCGACCTAGTCTCCATTCGTTAGCAGGTAAGTTAGGTTCAAAAATGGTTATAAGGTCGTTCAGTTTTGGCTGACGGTTGCCGTGTTTAAACCACTTCAGTCGCTGTTGCAATGTATGCAAATAGTCCCTTTGCCAGGTGCGCCAGAAGCTTTGTGATAGGCGCTGTAATAGCTGCCAACGAGTACGTAAATTCTCGTTTTCAGCAAAAACCGGTTCAGGTAGGGAGATTAAAGGTCGATCGATGAGAAAGTGACCAGCTGTAAGAGCGTCAACCTCGCCGGGATCTTCCTCCCGGGAACCTCCTCGGGACCTCAGCCTTGGGGAAAGCTGAGGGGTCTATCACACTCTACTGACTAAAACCACATAGTTTTCTGTAGCCTCTTGAGAGGCGAGCGTGGAACACAGCACGTCGCCTTCTCGGGCCTCTCTCAGGTGACAGACTCCACAAATCTATCACCCGCCGGCATCATCTTCTTGTCCTTGATCCATGCCATCTCATGTCGTGTTGCGCCACACGTCCTCTTAGTCCACTCCGTCCTGCTAATCTCTCATCATACAAGGGATGTTTTTATGAAAAATTCAAACCTCCAAACAGTATTCGCCCGTCCAATTCTGACTCAGACTCTAGGTGAGAGAGGAAACTTTTTGAAACAAACAATCATGATCATTTAAATCTCTCTGTTCACTATTGCAAGGAACGAGTAAATCCAATTCCAATTTAAAGAAAATAGCAACTTAATCATCGATTTAGTACCTAAAAGCACCTAATCTTCGTGATTACAAAGTCCATGTACCACTGATAGTCATTAATGTCACATTAAATGAAACAAAAGCAACAAGGCACCAGGTATCTTATTCATGATCTTTAGCCATCACATAGCTCTCCTAGCTATCTCATAGCTCTCTTAGCAAACACAATGGCTCTACTCACACATCCCCACGATGTCGAGTCAACTCAACTCTCTGAACTCAGAACCTGTTCACACAGAGATTTAGTCTATCCTATGTTAAATCAATTCATTATCCACTTCATCTACAATCTCAATTAGTACTTGAGCTTTGTGTGTCTTACTAACACGATCTACGCATAGTAATCAAAATTAGAAAACCAAAATTTTCGTAATGAGGGCTTGACGATTTGAACGTCATCAACATTAACATGGTGACCTCAACTCTCGCGTGACTATGTGAGTTTACTTTCTTTTAACCTCATAACTCAATAGAAACTTTCTGTAAGGTTCCTAACACAAACATGAATTTACAAACCTGACATAGTGTCACACATACTTACAGGTGCCATACAGGCCTTCAGTTGACACACAGGCTCACAGTTGCCACACAGGTCAAGAGTGGCCACACCACGCTCGGCTACTCCTAACCAAAGTAGATTATTGGGTTCGTGAAAATAGGGAAATTTTATAATTCTACTCTTTAACTAAATCATTACCCTGGGCCATGTGTGTCTGTGTTTTATCTTTTAATTCCAAACAAACTTTAAAACTTTTTCTGCAGCAAAAACTGCCAAGCTTACAGAAACTCTCGAGTAAAACATCTAACACCACGGCTCTCTAGCCAACCAGCAATCTTATTGCTCTCACACAACGGTCTCTCTAGACCCCAACCTCCGCATGAATACATGTTCTATTTAGTTTTCGTACTAGAATTTTCCAAACAACACTGTTCATTAGAAAAACGTCCGACGATCAACAAGTTATAACACAGTAATTCTAACAATTCTTTTACTCTTTACCATAATTCATAAGCAAAGCATACTCAACTCACGAATCCTTCATTGTGATCGATTCAAAGTTTCGAGTATGAGTGTACAAGCAATCCTTAATCGAATTTTGTCTCACTACCACTGTCATCAACTATGTCGTCTAATTCCCGAGGAACATGGTGATCGGGGATCCTTCTTATAAGATTCGCGCTTTTTACTCAAAGATTTTGGAACATACCGACAGTTAATATAAGGGGAACAATTAAGCCTGATAATATTTTCGTCTTAATAGCTCAAGTGAAGGACCTTCACGAATTAACTCGGATCAATATCGTTAAAATTTAATTATCAACACTAACCATTTACTATATTTTCTTCTTCATCGTGTCGATGTTTTCATTTTATTTTTATAATTTAGATGTTACAATTTTTTCTGTATACACGTAAATGGCCGGTACCGTTACTAACTCGATGCAATTGCGTTGGCCCAACATTATTACTAACTCGCTGTGCCACTGAAAATTACTAGTTGCGCAGTCATTTTGGGTATCTCATGTACTTCTTATGGGATCCTAAATTTCGTACTGAACCAAATTTTGAAACTATACCGCCAATATATACCGCCAATTCATGAATTACTTGGTTTTTACTAAGTGTGTATTAATTACCTAGTGATGGTGCTAGGTATAACCACTACCAATTCAGTGATCAAACACGAACACTTGAAACTTGAAATAGCATCTCTTCACTAGAGAACATTCAACCTCACTATCGAAATAACATGGAAACGACTCACCGAGTATTCCATTCCAACCTTGCGCGCTCCCGACCTCACAGCTGTTGTCATAATGCTCTGATACCACCTGCGAACTGCTAGCCTGCCGTCGGCATCAATCTCTTAGATTTTGACACGTCAACCTTCGCATTCAGAATTTGAACCGCTAGCCTGCAGTAGAGGCTTCACTGCGACGCAATATGGTATCTGAAACATGAAAAAACACTACGAGATTACATGTTCACACAGTTATCTTAACCATACTCAGGTTTGATGGAAATTAACCGGTGTAGTAATCTAAACTGACATGGCAAATTGTACCAGAAACAGAAAATATATTAATAGACACCGAATGTGAGTGCGGTGCCCCTGTCCAAAAAATGAATCATTGTCTCAAGTACCCGGGTGTATGAGCTTTAGTGAATCCAATGAATGCCGTAGCGTCAGTAGCATTTTAAGTCGCAATTAACGAGGCCTGACAGGATTTACTACCTTTCAGATAGTTTGACCCTCCGACCCGAAAAGAAGTATACTATGCTTCTTTTCAAACTTAGTTAAGTCTCACTGCATAAAACTATCATACTACAAAACTAGTCAACCCTAAGACGACCCACTGACCAAAATATTTCATAAAAATTATCATAATTTCCAGACTGAAGTGTAAGGTACGTCACTGTCCCCATGTCTAACTTCCAAACAATAATAGTCAGCCAAGGCCAGCCAAGGGCATAATTAACCAGTGATAACTAACAGTAGATTATGATCTGACATGGGCCATACCGTAACCAAAACCAGAATTTTGAATAATGAACACCAAGAGTGTTAGTGTTAGTGTTACCAGAGTTATAACAAATTGAAAACGACTCACCAGATTGGCATAAAGATCAGTGTGTATGGATCTTTCCACCAGTCGTCACGGCTTTCCTTGACATGTCCAGCTCCTTGGTTGTCACTAGCTTCACTGCCGCTCTGCTCCGGACTGGTTTTTCATCATTTAAGATTCTAAGGGAAGTCGCAGAAAACTCACCATCCTCCTTCCTGCCATGTAGACGCGAAGCTGAAGGGCTTACTTCTACTGCATCCAGTTTTAGTGGGACCAAAACAATACGATGCACACAGTGTAGTGTGCTACCTTTCGCGCATCGAACTCGGGTTTTTCGGGGTTGAATCCCACAGCCCTACTCAGCAAGTGCACTACTTATCATATGCATTTGATGCATTTCAAAAAAAAACCACAACTGATTCTACTCTAACTGACACCGCAATTTTTTTGCAAGAATGTAACCGCCATTTTCACTAGCTTTGTTTTTACTTGTGATCTCATTAGCAAGACTGAATCCCAATTCTGATATTGCATCAAGGGTGGTCGATTGATGCAAACCATCGAGAAATCAGGAATTATTCCCTTAGATTAACACATCGTGTGTGGGCAGATAGGTGGGTACAATCGTGAAAATGAAATCACACAAATTATTCGATATACTGAGTTTATTCAAATAGTCACAACTCACAGTTACAATTTTGCTTACTAATATTACGGATCGATAGTGATTCTACGACGTCCTAGCTCTAAGGCGGTCAGTACTCAATTACCATATTCTGCTGTCCCCACCACGAAAGCGGTTAGGCAAAGCGCGCCAAAGAGTAGTTGTTCTTGATTTGCAGGGGCGTGCTTGTGATTTGTTATGACGTCCGTACTTTTTAATAAACCCAACATCTTTGTTACGCGGTGCTAATCTATAAGGATCGCCGAGACAGCATTGACCCAAATCAACACTGCACACGGCTCGACCACGCAGTGCAGCGTCAGCAGAAACGTGCCGCGCGATGACGACAACAGCGGCTTCGCAATAACGGAAACGCGGACCCAAATTCAGAATTGATTCACACTTCGAACATTGTAAACCTCTTAGAAATAATTAACTTGTAACTTTTAGTATAATTAAATTTTATTAAATAACTTTTGCTTTTTTTTGGATCCTCCGGTTGTAGCCCACGTAATTGGCGCAGTCGGTAGGATACCAGTAAAGTAGAGTCAGTGTCGTATCGAACGATTAGTCTACGGGTATCCGAACCTACGGGAGCTGCAGTCCAGAGGAGAATCCGACTCTCGATTCGTCAAGAAGAAGCAATGCTGTAAGTCCTTGAATCTTTCAAGTCCTTGCCTATCTTACCCTTAAGTATCCTTGAATATCACAAGCCCTAAGTTTAATCCTTACTATATTCTTATATCCTGTCCAATCTATGTTCATGATATTATTTTTTTACTTATAATTTCTGTATGTGTGTAAGTTTTTAGCGTTCAAGATTTTCCATCCAACGGAATATCGATCTGATAGGTTAGATAATAGTGACCGAAGCAGGAGTAGGCTCGCGGCTATAGACGAGAACAGGAATTTAGGCGCGATGTCGAGCGACGACGTAGACACGATTTATAAATCCCTGAGATTAGTGCCGGAGTTCGACGGGAACCCGCACGTACTAACCCGTTTCATTAGTATATGTGACCAGTTGGTAGTTACTTATTTTAAAACCGCAAAAGGTTATGAACTAACGAATTTAGCCCTCATTAACGGAATTTTAAATAAGGTTACGGGACCCGCTGCTAGGCATATTAATTCCAATGGTATCCCGGATACCTGGCAGGGTATTCGATCCGCCCTGATCAATAACTTTGCTGACCATCGAGATGAGACCGCTTTATACAGCGACTTATCCTTGCAAACCCAGGGTTCCAGTAGCCCTCAAGAATTCTATGAAAGGTGCCAAAACTTATTTAGCACCATAATGACTTATATCTCGCTTCACGAGACAGTTAACACCACTATTGAGGCTAAACGAATGCTATATAAAAAGTTAACCCTCCAAGCTTATCTGAGGGGTCTTAAAGACCCCCTAGGCTCTAGAATACGTTGCATGCGTCCCGAGTCCATGGAAAAGGCATTGGAATACGTGCAAGACGAACTAAACACGCTTTACCTGCAACACCGCAATGAGGGAGGACCCAGTAGAAAGGACTGGGCTCAACCACAACCGAATCATCATTTACCTTTGAACAATTTCACCCCCAAAGTAAACCCTGTTAACGTTCCTGTCATGCCTGGACCATCAAAACAATTTGCGTTCAATACGCCTGGCCCGCAGCGACAGCAGTCAATGCAGCCTTATGCTCAAGGATGGAGGCCCAGCATGCCTATGCAACAGCAACCCCGTGGCTTAACCCGTACACAACAAATGATGCGCGCCCCCTTGCCATTTTATCACCCGCAAAGTAACGTCTTTAGAATGCCTCCTAGACCTCAACCGCAACCACAATCAAGTTATAATAACGCACCTAAGCCAATGAGCGGCGTTAGTCCTTTTGTGCCCAAAACCTTGCCACCCTCAGGTCGCGATTGGAGACAGTATGGTAATCCACCTCCGAACAACTATTTCAGGACACGCGAGGTTAATTTTAACAACTTAGACTACGACTATGATTATAGTAATTGTTACTATGCCGATTACGAACAAGATTATTATACTAACGAACAGTACCCCGAATCTGGATATTATGAGGATTCGTATCCCTACCACGACACTCCTTCGGTAGAAGAGGTAGACCAAGATACCCAACCTGCTGAAAATTTTCAGAAGGTATCCAAATTAGAAAAACCAAAATAGAGCTCAACTTTCATATACAGAGGCAACTCGGATTTATTCAGATTCAGGATCCACCACTTAAGTTACTAATTGATACAGGAGCCAATCAATCGTTTATAAGTCCAGAAGCCGTAAGCAAATATTTTAACCATATACCACTAAACTATGAGCCATTCGAAGTAACGAATGTTCACGGGACGTCTAAGAATGACTATTCCATTACTTTGCCATGCTTTTCAGAATTAAACGAACATTCAGATGTTACATTATTCGTTTACAAATTTCATAATTACTTTGACGGACTCCTAGGCTTTGATTTGCTTGAAAATTGGGGAAGTAAAATCGATCTTAACCGTAAATTACTAATAACACAGAATGCACAACTACCTATACAGATGTATGACTCACGCAATGTTAATTTGTATGAGGACATAATATCAGCTAATTCATCCAAGTTAGTTAGAGTACCTATTAATACGTTGGATGGTGAAGTAATGATCGAGGATCAAGTCATCTGTAGTTGCTTAATTTCAAACTGTATAACTAATGTTAAAAATAACCGTGGCTGGGTGGAGATTACTAACCCTACGTGTAACGACATCATCTTTTCAATGGACCGCCCCGTAGAGGCTGAGCTATTTAATATTGAAGTTGAAGGTACTGCAATTCCATCAGATCGTGTTAATGCCGTACTTTCTCGTCTCAGAACGGAACATTTAAACCCAGAGGAACTTGCTAACTTAAAAAACCTCTGCGCGAACTATGCCGACGTCTTTTATCTCGAAGGCGAATCATTGACATTCACAAATAAAGTGAAACATCGCATCCGAACAACTGATGAAATTCCAGTACACACAAAAACTTATAGATATCCCTATGTCCACAGACAAGAAGTCAGAGATCAAATAAGCAAAATGCTTGATCAAAATATAATACGACCATCAGATTCGGCCTGGAGTTCCCTTATTTGGATCGTACCCAAAAAGGCGGATGCTTCTGGCAAGGTTAAATGGCGACTTGTCGTGGATTTCCGAAAAGTCAACGAGAAAACGATTGATGACAAGTATCCCATACCCAACATTACAGACGTACTCGACAAATTAGGTAAATGTCAATATTTTAGTACCCTGGATTTAGCCAGCGGGTTCTATCAGGTCGAAATGAACCCTGAAGATATACATAAAACGGCGTTTAATGTGGAAAACGGCCATTATGAATTCCTTAGAATGCCGATGGGGCTTAAAAATTCTCCATCGACATTTCAAAGAGTTATGGATAATATCCTTAGAGACCTAAACCACATCTGCCTGGTATATCTGGATGACATTGTAGTGTTCAGTACATCCCTGCAGGAGCATATTAATAACCTGGAAAAAGTATTTAAAAGATTGCGAGAATCTAACTTTAAAATTCAAATGGATAAGTCCGAATTTTTAAAGTTAGAAACTAGCTTTCTAGGCCACATCATTTGCAACGAAGGTGTCAAGCCAAATCCAGACAAAATTAAAGCCATAGAAAACTACCCTCTTCCTAAAACAGCAACAGAAATCAAACGTTTTCTCGGCCTGATCGGTTATTATAGGAAATTTATCCCGGATTTTGCTAAATTAACTAAACCACTAACTCAATGTCTGAAAAAGGGTAGCAAAATAACTTTGGATCAAAAATACATTAATTGCTTTGAGCACTGTAAAAAACTCCTTACTAACGACCCTATTCTGCAATATCCAGATTTCAATAAAGAGTTCATTCTAACAACCGACGCATCTAACGTTGCGATCGGCGCCGTCCTATCCCAGGGAGTAATAGGTTCAGATAAACCCATAGCGTACGCTTCACGTACTTTAAATTCTAGCGAGTTAAACTACAGTACCATTGAAAAGGAATTGTTAGCAATTGTTTGGGCCACCAAATATTTTAGGCCGTATTTATTCGGTAGAAGATTTAAAATAATTACTGACCATAAACCCCTTCAATGGATCATGAACTTGAAGGAACCCAATTCGAGACTCACAAGATGGCGGCTAAAACTGAGTGAATTTGATTTTTCAATAGAATATAAACAAGGTAAATGCAATACTAACGCGGATGCTTTATCACGGCTTGAAATTAATAATGAAGAACTAATGTCTATTGTAGCTAACCCTTCAGAAAATAACCCTGCCCTTGATGACTCTAGAACCATTACGGCTACGGAACCCGCGGATGACTCGGGTACCGCTACAGTCCACACAGATAATGAGAACCCCATCCTAGAGGTTCCCATTTCTGACGATCCATTAAACAAGTTTACGAAACAGATTATTTTTAATATAGTAGGAGATATAAAGGGTCGAACAATTGTAACAAAACCCTTTGACACCCACACACGAATCAACATTCAAGTGTCAGAATCAAATTTAGAGGAGGACGTAGTTAATGCAATAAAAGAGTACGTTCATCCTAAAATTAAAACAGGGCTACTAATAAATCCAACTTTAGGCATGTACTCAATAATTCCCATTATTCAAAAGAACTTTAAAAATTCATCAATGACCTTAACGTTAACCAAAAAGGAATTGGATAACGTTAGAGAGTACTTGAGGCAACAGGAAATTATTAACAAGCATCATGATGGGAAAACTAACCACAGGGGTATTAACGAAACTTACTTAGCTCTATCTCATAAGTACTACTGGCCGAAAATGCGCGAACATATAACGAAATTTATTAACGAATGTACTACTTGTGGTCAGGCAAAGTACGACCGCAATCCGACCAAACAACAATTTAAAGTAGTTCCACCAGCAAGTAAACCATTTGAAATAGTACACCTCGATTTATTAACTATTCAAAGCGAAAAGTTTCTAACTTTAGTAGATTCATTTTCAAAGTATGCTCATGCGTATTACTTAAGAGATGGAACAGCCATAAGTGTAGTACAAGCCTTGCTTAGCTTTTGCACTCACCATGGAATACCATCTACCATCGTTACTGATAACGGGACGGAGTTTACTAACCAACTAATAGCAGAATTCACAAGGTTACACAAAATTCAACACCATAGGGTTGCACCACATACTCCGAATGAAAATGGTATAGTTGAGAGATTCCACGCTACCATATTGGAACACCTTCGTATCCTTAAATTAAGTCAAAAAGGTGAATCCGTGACTAACCTCATGCCCTACGCCCTCCTAGCTTACAATAGCAGTATCCATAGTTTCACAAAATGTAAACCTATCGAAGTTATTACCGGACATTTTGATCCCCGCGATTCCTTTGACATAGATTTATCCGCTCATTTGCTACAGCAGTATATGACTAGTCATAAAGAGAAAATGACTACTGCATATAATGCAATACATGAGCTATGTATCGAAACCCGCAAGGAGTCTACTGATAGTCGTAACCGTCAACGCGAACCAGAAGTCGATTACTCACCTGAACAACAGATTTTTGTAAAGAATCCATTTGCTTCCAGGCAAAAATTAGCTCCTCGATACACTCATGACGTTGTTATGGCGGACCTCCCTATCCACATCTATACAAGGAAGAAACGCGGTCCTGTTGCGAAGTCTAGGCTAAAAAGGGTTCCTAAAACCGCCCGATTGTTACAGGAAGCTCCTGATTCTACACCTGTTCCTGCGAACAGCTCTATCTCAAGAAATAAGACTTGAGAGCCTGGACGACGGACCTGGGATTGTACCCTTTAAATTAGGCCCAGCTAAGATCTTATCACACCACCATTCCTTCATACAATACGTTAATTTAGACACTCTACAAGATAAAATAAATTCTATTGATAGCCAATTACTAACCAGCAGCCCTAATCTTAATAACCAAACCAAATCATTATTCCAGCCTCATATAGATTACCTGAGATCCAAACTCAATAGTGTATCCGAACAATTAAAATCTTTCGAGATAACTCGTGTAAAAAGAGGGCTCATAGATGGTCTCGGTAGTGTTGTGAAAAGCATTACAGGAAATTTAGATTATACCGACGCATTACATTATAATCAAGCTATAAAATCTCTCGAAAACGATGAACACAAATTAGTCACTGAATTCAATCAGCATGTTAGTCTAACAAAAGAGATGTCCACTCAATATTCTAAAATCATTGACGATATTGTAGATAACCAGAAAAAAATGGCAGCCCTACTAAATAGAATTAACGAAAGCAACGCAGATAGAGATCATGATTTGATAAAATACGCACATTTAGCTCAAATACTTATTATCCTTAGCGATAACGTAGATGCAGTTTCACAGGAACTAAACCGGCTGCAGAATGTTCTAGCATTTATAAAAACCTCTACAATGCACCATTCCATTCTCAGCATAGACGAAATACGCGCTATAATAAATAAATTAACAAGTTTATATAGTAGTGAGAAAGTAGTAGATATAGATATAAGAGAATATTATAATATAATTAAGTTAGGTTCATATTATGTAAGCAATAATATAGTTATAGTATATAAGTTTCCAATATTTCAACCGCATACATACGATCTATATAAGTTATCAATAATACCTAACAAATATCATGAAGTCCTCATTCCATCCTCTCCTTTCCTAGCCATCTTCCAGAAAGATTCTAAGAACATAGAGGCTGAATGCCCGAAGACCAGCAAGTGGTTCATATGTGAGGAGAAACGAAGTCTACAGAGTCATTCCTCTCAAGATTGCATACACGAACTCATCACCACGCAAAGGAAAAGTTCAACATGCAAACCTGTCGCTATCACCTTGGACCAGCCAGCGTACGAGGAACTTGATGATAGATACTACACCATCAGCTTCCCGGTTCCCACGAAGGTTCATCTCTCCTGTGGACAAGACCTGTACAAAGAAGTTCAAGGAAGTTACTTACTCACCATACCGCAGGACTGTTACATAGAGACACCACAGATCACTATCGCCAATAAGAAAAATCGTCTGAAGGGTCACGTATTGAAGATTATGGACCTACCTCTAGAAGACATAGATAATCAGCTTCCAGTCCCGACACTAAAATTGAACTCAATAAACTTGGACCACCTACATGCAGCCAATATGAAGATCATGCAACAACAGCCACATATTCCAGCTAAGAATGACTACGGAATCTACCACACCACGATTCCAATGTACATAGCACTAACCGGTGCATGTGCACTCATGGGTTACTTTATCTACCGACGGTACTGGTCAAAATCTAAGAAGACTCCAGACGAGGAACCACAATGTCACCCAAGGTGTCCAGAAAGAATTTACGCTCTTCCCGAACCTAAAGAGAGGATAAGCTGCAACCAACCCCCACCTCAATTTACTACGAAAATCATCGGTGGTGGCTGCTCTTCGGGGGGAGGTGTTACGCGGTGCTAATCTATAAGGATCGCCGAGACAGCATTGACCCAAATCAACACTGCACACGGCTCGACCACGCAGTGCAGCGTCAGCAGAAACGTGCCGCGCGATGACGACAACAGCGGCTTCGCAATAACGGAAACGCGGACCCAAATTCAGAATTGATTCACACTTCGAACATTGTAAACCTCTTAGAAATAATTAACTTGTAACTTTTAGTATAATTAAATTTTATTAAATAACTTTTGCTTTTTTTTGGATCCTCCGGTTGTAGCCCACGTAATTTCTTTATAAATATTGACTTTACCGCTTTTCAGCTTTTGAAAAATAATATTTTCTGTTGGTGCTTTATTGTAGCGCAGGACTAAGTATTTTCGGTTTTGGGCCGCTTAAAGTTAAAATATCGTCAAAGTCATGGAATATCATAACAGTCTGAATCTTGTCTCTGGTCAAGTCTTAGTAAGTCAAGTATTAGTATTCAACTAGTCAAAGCACAAATAGTTACTGTGCAGTTAGCGTACAATTTGATTGCTACCGTTTACTATTCGCTTTTATCATCCTAATCTGGGTAAAGACCACTCCCTATGACTTACAGCTCTTTCGGTCCAAGACTAGTGTGCAATTCTGGACCATTTCGATGATTAAACTCACATGTACAATCTGATTCATTGTAAAATCGTTTTACTGAAACTTACCTGGCCTTTGGTTAACGACTTTTGTTGTGCTTCTGTTAACGTAGTCAGCTCAGTAAAAGCCAAATCGAACATAGCTATCGTACGGAAAAATGCTTGAAGTATTTGAAATAATTCCTGGAAATCATAAATAATAATTAATATTTCTGTTATTTATTCGCCCTGAAGGACATACATACTCGGATTTTATTGGTGATTTTCTTTTGAAATGCCAGGTGCGTGCATTAATAGATATATGAACGAAATGATGCAAAAGTAGTATGCAAGGATCGTAGCAGGTGGCGTTATGTAATGTTTAAAAGAAACATAACATTAAAAAGTCTTCCTTAGATTGTTTAAGACAAGTATCAATTACAACAGTCACTTACCAATACCACCCTAACCTGGACTTACACAGTTAATGTAAGTCTGAAATAGCCAAGTCAGAGGCATGTGGGGTTCCTAAAGGCAGCCGAAGTGTTCACCAGAAGTGTCCACATCCTCACACGCAATGAAGAAGACTTACCAATACTTGGAAAATTGTTTTATACATATTGTAAGCTTCTAAAATATTTTGATATTTCTCAAACAAACTGTTGTAGCAATGACCACCGTCTTCCTGTTCATCATTCATCACTAGGACTTCATGGATCCACTCATCGAGGTATGTCCTCAACAATATTATAATTCAGATGGCGACCACTAAGTTGACGTCGAATGTGATGTACATCAAGTCACATAGCAAGTCTGGTATGAGTTTTTCCAAATTAGAAAAATCGTTCAATGAGATAGAAAGCAAAGCACACACACTATCACATACTATGGCAGATATGAGAGAGATCCAGTTCCAGACTATGAAACTTGGAATATTCTTATTAGAACCAATGCCTCTATGGACAGTTTGAATGTTCAAAATAAGAGAAACATTGTTGTGCTTATGTACAATGTCCAGAATGAACATCATTGTGTAACCGATCGAGGTACTGATGAAAATAAGATACGAGTAGGTGATGAACACTGCGATGCAATTTCCAAAATGATCACTTCTTATATCTAACTGAAAAAGGTCCAAGTTCCGTAATCGTTGTATGCACAACGAAAGTACAAACAGCAAATAGCAGAATGACAGGAAATAATATTTATTTCCGTTTGGATAAATGTGATTATCTTGGATGTGATATTTTGAAGAAAAAAATACATGCAATGCAAAATTAAAAGAACACACTATCCTTTGAACTTCACTATCGAGTATATTATTGGGTAGCACTTGAAATGTAGGACTTTGAACCATTCTACGTTTTTGGAACATTGTTATCGTCTTGTACTGCCTTTTGGCCGAAATTTTGACTTCAAATGTAGGTTATTGTTCCATCGCAGTAATAAAGTTTGTTATGTACTGATCATATCAGCGCTCAATGAAAAGTTAATATTAATAATTTTCTTTATCTCGTAATTATTTCCTAGGTTGGTATATAACGGAATATCGAGTGGCTAAGACACTAAGTTTCAATGGTAATCCATTAATGCAAGGAAGTTCTATAGCTGGATTGATCGTATTTAAGACGAAAGAGAAACCGTCATGTCATTTATTCTTGCTCATAGAAAAACTCTATGAAAAAGAAAGAGACAAACATAGACAAACGCTACCATCTTGTCTGGCAGAGTGATAACTTTTGAGTCACTGTGGCACACATTCGATCACACATTTCGATACCAGATATAATTAAAGTTTTTCGTTGTTTTCACGCGTTTGTTTTGTTTTTAACATGACGAGTTTTGTTGATTAATTATCTTCATGAACCACGGCGTGTGTGTATGGTGATTGCAAGAGTAGACTATGCGTATTATCAGAAAACAATCAAAGCATATCTTTCCATAGCTAAGTTATCGACTAGCTTTCTGAAATAATTGTGCAGGGACTCCTGTTCATCGGTTGTCCCGAATAAAGTAATCTTAGTTCTAAATACGTTAAGGTCGTATAGTTTCATTTAAACCATTATATTTAGTAAAATAATAAACATAATGCGATCGCTGATAGAGTTATGATAGTTTATGTACTTAAGTTTTGATGTTAGAAATGCGACAACAGTCACAGGAAAAAGAAAAACGATACTATTTTGTACAGTCGCACGACAGCATAACAAAAATTTCACTTTGATATCATGATTTAGTATTCTCGCAAACTGTTATTACACATTATATACAACCTGTATAATGCACTGAAAAGTTACAAAAGAGTGAAAGTGTACTCGTACAGTGACTGATAAGTTCACTCTTTGTAGGAGTACACGTCCACTCCTTAAAATTATAAAGTATCCCTAAAGAAAACGTACCCCCAGTCAGAGACGATTCTTCTCACTATTAATAAAGCAAATTTGTAGATCGCGCCAATACTAAACTCGATTCATTATCGATACGACAGCGGTACATATCTAGTATTTTTACTTATGACATTTATTTATTTAATACTTCATGCACACAAACGTACAGAGGCGGACTTAATGCCTTACTTTATGCCTTGACATTATGTGTGTTAGTGCGAAAGTGAATACCGATATTGAAATTGCGTCTTAAATATGCTCTGTCAGGGATACAAGGTCTTTGCGTTAATCTTTAGAACCAATGGATTTGATAGTCTTCAAAAAGTAATCGCCACCGTTGATGACACTGACACTCACATCCAATTCAGTATTACCCGCAGCCGAATTGCGTAGGTGGATTCGGCAAAGGAAATAGTTTGGAACCTTCAAAGAGTTAGAATCTGTTCTTTCAACTTTTTCGGTATTGTGAAACTAATTTGGAAAGAGTACGATCATCCTCCTGATGATTTATTTCCAAATAATTAGGATATAATTTAATTTTGTTTTACTTACAACTAATGTTCTTCTAATGCTTTTAATTAAAAATGTATAATGGTTCCTTAAAGCTGAAAAAAACAATTATTCTTTACAATCAATTCTACGTCAAAATATTGGTCATGGAATGACTGATCTCCTTTCCTTTTCAGAGTGTAATATGCAATACGTAAAGTCGTTTTTGTGAAGGTTCCGAACTGTTTCCTTCACCGAATTCACTTACGCAATTCGGCTGCCTGACAGCAGGTGCAGTACTCTCGACAGCTGGAGCGTCGTGCTGTGCTCAGCACGGAACCCGAATTGCTCCTCTCTTGGTGTGATGTGTGGGGTGAGATGTCGCAGCAGGAGCGACTCAAACACCTTGGAGATGGTGGGCAGCAGCGTGATTGGCCGATAGGTTTCCGGCTTCAGAATGTTTTTTCCTCGCCTTGGGCAGCATTATGATGCACCCTTCTTTCCACGAGGCCGGGAAGGAGCCTGTGCGTAGGATCCCCGTAAACAGGCGCGCCAGGGCCGCGACCGTTCGGTACGCCAGGTAGTGCAGCGCTGTGTTGGTGATCCCGTCGGCACCTGGGGCCTTCCGGGGCTTCGTTCGCAAGATGGCGCGTCTGACTACCCCTGGCGAGAAAATGATGGCGTCTTCTTCGGGAGCTATCGGCAAGGCGAAGTACTCCCCAAGGTGTTTCTCTACCGCTGCGACATGCTCGTGCTCGGTGGTCGGGTTCGGCTGGAATTGACGCTCCAGGTGTTCGGCGAAGACCTCTGCCCGGTCGTCGGCTTTGTACTTAAGTGCCCTGTCGCTGCTCTGGGGTGGTCTTACCGGAGCTGGGGTGTTGCTTAGCTGTCGGCACAGCCTGTGAATGGAGGGCCAGTCGCCCTCCGCGGCGTCAATTCGTTCCTCCCAGCTCGCGGCTCTCAGAGCGCCGAGCACGGCCTTTACTCTTTCTGTGAGTTTATTCAGTTGCGTGTTTAGTGTCGGACAGCGCAGCTGTTGCTACTGCTTGCGTAGACGTCGCTTCTGGGTGATGAGGTTCTTTATACGGGCAGGCAGGGGCGGCTGAAGCACTCTCCCTTGCTGCTGTGCTATTGTCGCATCTTCTATAGCTTGTTTTATGCAAGCAGTGACTTCCTCGGCTAGCGTGTCGACATCTGAGGCGGTGGTAACGGGCCGAGTCGGTGTAGTGGTTTCAATCCTTTCTGTAAACTTGATCCAGTCAATTTTACGACGTGGCGCTTGCGGCTTGATCCGTGTAGGCATGTCCGATAGTACGACGAGCACAGGATGGTGATCTGACTGTAGCTCGTCGTCCAATACCTGCTGGGTGACCTGGCACTGTAGCCCTCGGTGTACTACAATGTGAAGCACGTCTGGCATGTGTGCTGCTCTGTCCGGGTAATGTGTGGGCACTTCTGGGCCTGACACTGTGTACCCGAAGGCTTCCGCGTCCGCGAAGAGTCGTCTACCCCCCTCGTTCGTGTAGTATGAAATCCACGCTGAGTGTTTCGAGTAGAAATCACCGGCGAGGATGGTAGGGTGGTTTGTGCCGTTTAGCAGTGCACGTAGCTCTGCCATGTCGAGTTTACTTCTTGGTTTGTATATGGCGTATACTGCTAGTTCCTCGCCGGCTACGTGCAACTGAACACCCAGCGCGCTAGCTGTTTGTATTGGAGCCGGTGGAAGCTCTTGGTGGACGACTCTTCTCTTTACAAGTATTGCCAGGCCACGGTAACGGGCATTTGCCGCATTTGCTTCATCCTTTCGATAAGCGAGGTAACCCGGGAACTTGCACCTATCTTCAGGTCCCAGGTGTGTTTCGCTTATCAGCGCCACGTCGATGTCCTGTTCTTGTAGGAGATGGCGAAGGAGCGCGACCTTTTTACGGAGGCCGCGGGCGTTCCAGTGATGCTTCCTCAACGGCTTATTATTCATTATGATATAATGTTAGAAGCGCGGCTAAGCCGTCGAGGATGACCTGCTCCACATCCTGGCCCTGCCTGATGGCCTTGATCAGATCCATCGGCAGTTGGATGACACAGGCAGTAAAATTCTTTTTTTTTTTTTTTTTTTTTCCAGTTTTGTGCCGCCTCTTTACCTATGTTACTCCAACCTTTTGCCGCCGCTCAACGCATTTTGTTGTAATTTCTCGGCCGGCAGGGGGCGCTCTTGTCGATTTCTGCTGGCGTTTGTTGACATCACGTGACCGGTTGGAGTTTTAACCGATTGTTGGAGTGGGAAATTGTGGTTTTTTGTTGGTATGTGTAAAGGTTGTCTGTTGGGATGTTAAATGAGAGATAGAAATGTTCACTTAAAACTGTATATTGTTAAGAAAAATGTTACAAATGTTTAATAGAGCGAGGGAGCACGCGCGACGGCACTTAATGATAATCGATCACGTACTCAAGTTAATTGGTATTTGGGTCGCTTGACGTAAACGCGTAAAATGCTGATTTGGCTATAAATTTATAGTTATGATGTGCGGTTCGCCGTACATGCTCCCGGGCGAAAATTTTACAAAAACTTATGCTAATAAAAATATTAAAATTAAAAAATATCATCCTCAGTGTAAAAGTTACGTCTTTGTGGCCTAGGGGACGTTGCTTGGTCATGTACAGTATTTAAGCTAGCGTTGCTAGCTATCACATTCACTTCACTGGGCTGACGGTCAGCCACTATGCTCTGCTTTCGCGGCAGTTTCACTTGATTCACTTCACTAGAATTTAAATTGATGTTTCGCGAAAATTTCACTGTAGGTTCCGTCTGCGTGAGGTTTCTGGTAGCCGCCTTCCTCCTGTGCCACAGGAACACCGCTGCTGCTACAATGGACGCGCACAACAAGCCATAGCAAATGGCGTATTGATGAACGTCATGTATTGATAGGCTAAGGTGATTTTGATCGATCTCGATTGAAGTGTTTGCTGTAGCCGTTTTCAATTGATTTATCTGTTGGCCGATGCTTTCTAATGTTTGGTTTAGCGGATCTATGGATTCCGTGTAGTCTGATAGGGAGATGTTTACTAAATGATGGAATTCCGTTATCTGTGGAGTTTCTATTTCAGGGTCAGTTTTTAAGATGTTTCCCGAATGGGAACGAGAGTATAGAGCAAAGTCTTTGCCTTTAATTATGCACTCAGGCTTCAAACAAAACTCATCAACACGGTCTAGGGATATTTTTAAAAAAGCGAATTACTATCAATGTGTTAATTATTTATATGACATGTATATATTTAAAAGATACGTTATTTAATATTCTACCATTTTTTAATAATGGTTAAGGTACTTCGATTAAAATTTCAGGATTTTATGGAAAAAAAATAAGCATAGACGGAAACCGTATATGAATTAACTTTTAATTTATGAGTAAAAACTGAAAAAAATAGAAAAATCATTAAATTTTTGTTTATAAACTTGAAGTTAGTAGTCTGAGAAAGCGCCCATGATGTTCATAACACATCGGCAACGATTCGGCGTGCTCAGAACAAGGTTGTCAATGTCTTGCTGCGGAATATTGTCCCATGTCCTTCTGAGGTGGGCAAAAAGTTGATTTTCTGTAGCCAGATTTTCAGGAACTTCCTTCAGAGCTCTTCTTTGCAGCATATCCCACGCATGCTCAATGGGATTTAGATCTGGCGATTGAGCAGGCCAGTCTAAGGCCCTAACATTGTGTGTATGTAACCAAGCTGCTACCGTTCTCGCCGTGTGTGCCCGGGCATTGTCGTGCATGAGCAGGAAATCTTGCCCCATTTGTGTTCTGTAGGGCAAGATTACGGGCCCCAGCACCTGTTGAACGTATCGTTCTGCCGTCATATTGCCCCGCACCCAAACGAGATCCGTCCGTCCTCCAAGACGAATTCCTGCCCAAACCATAATTGTTCCTCCTTGGTATGGGTGAACTTTCTGAGGGTTCTGAAGACGGCTCCATCGTCCAGGAACTAGTTCAAATAAACGGTGTCAATTCGTCGGGATTGATCGTGAAAATGGGGGTACCCCAGGGCTCAATTTTAGGTCCTTTCTTATTTTTAGTATACATTAACGATTTACCCCATCTATTGAAAAACAAACTAAACATGGTGTTATTTGCTGATGACACTTCTTTGATTTTTAACATAAATAGACGTACGAGTAACGTTGCCGACGTAAATAATGCATTGCGGCAAGTTCTAAATTGGTTCACTGCTAATAATTTAGTTTTGAATGCTAAAAAAACAAAGTGTGTAAAATTTGCCTTGCCGAATGTCAAAAGTTATGATTGTGACATTATGTTAAACAACGAGAAGCTAGAATTCGTCTACAAAACGGTTTTCCTGGGTATCACGCTAGACTCAAGGTTACAATGGGGTCCTCATTTAATATCACTTGCGGGGCGGTTAAGTTCGGCGGCTTATGCTGTTAGAAAAAATCGTCAATTTACTGATGTAGATACCGCGAGGCTGGTCTATTTTAGTTACTTTCATAGTATAATGTCTTACGGCATATTACTATGGGAAAGGGCTGCATACATTCAGTCAATTTTTGTTCTGCAAACACGAGCCATCAGAGCGATATACAATCTTCGCCGGCGCGATTCTCTAAGGGAACTGTTTAAGGACATTAACATCATGACGGTACCGTGTCCATATATTTACGAAAACATCATGTACGTTAGAAAAAAATTACATATTTTTAGTATAAACAGCGATAGACATGTTACTAGAAATAGGGACCAATTAATTCAAGCAGGTTTCAGGCTGGCTAAAGTAGCGTCATCTTTTATGGGGTACTGTATAAAATGTTTCAATAAAATACCGCCACACATTCTAGATTTGAATGAGACGAAATTTACAACTTGTATAAAACGCACACTAGGCAGACAGGCATATTATAGGTTGGGGGATTACATCGCTGATAAAAATGCTTGGCCCAACGCTATTCCAGCTCCACAGACACTAGGGCACAAAAACAAGTGATAAGCAGAAAAGTTATGAAGTATTGTTGGACCTGCTGAAGACTGTACGAATAATTATAATGTATATTTGTGTTGTATAAACTCATTTTTTTTTTTGGATTATATAACTGCACAGCACATATGTGAGTACTATGTACTGTAAATCTACCATTTACTGTAACTATGTGTCGTTCGTTGACTTCAGTGTGCCCTGGCAGTTGAGTGTGTCATGCTCTCTCTAATGTCTCTCTGATGGTGGCACATGTGTTGGATCATTCGGTTCCCTTCATGATGGTTGAGCTGAGTGGTGCCGATCCATGTGTCATGTTCGTGAACGGGCGCCATCAGTTGGGATTGGTCATATCTTAGCTGCCTCCGCCTGTTTTTAATTACCTATTTATTGTATTTTTAATTGTTTGTTTTACTCTAGACGCTTTTAAGTGCGTTTTTTTTTACATCGTTCTCACATAAGTATTTTTCCTACAAGATTATTCTAACCAAATACTTGTAAAACACATTTTTTTTTAAAAGAGTAAGTTTGGAGTTTCTTATCCATTCTTCTCCATAACAAGCTACATTTCCGAATGGACGATAGAATCAATTATTATTACATTTAATTTTTATTTTTGACGTTCGAAAGTGCCGCTTAATGGCCTAATTGAATAAAGAAATTTTGATTTGATTTGAACTCGCCAAACACGCGTCCTTCGTGAATCTGGATGGAAGCCGAACCTGGATTCATCCGTGAACAGCACACATCCGGACCATTGCTCACGGCCCCAGTCCACGTGGTTCCGAACCCATTCCAATCGTCGTCCACGATTGCCTCTCCGTAAAGGTGGGACCCAGAGTGGTCTACGAGAGCGTAGATTGCTTTCATGCATTCGCTTTCTTACAGTTTGGTCACTCATAAGCACTTGGTGTTCCACTCGCAGCCTTTGGACCTATTGAGTCGCCGTTGCATTTGGTTGAGCTCGCGCAGTAATTTGCAAAAATCGGTCTTGTCTGGGGGTAGTGATGCGACTTGGCCCCCGGTGCCTCTCCGCTACTTCACCTGTGGCACGATAGCGTGTCCACAATCTTGAAATTACATTTTGGTGGGTCCCTATGGCCTCAGCAACATTACGCTGAACAGACCCAGCTTCCAGCATTCCCACAGCTCGTAACATCTCCGCCCTCGTCAAATGTTGGCGTTGCATAGCTACAATACCTCAATTTTAACTTTATCTTTCGTTTAAAAATGAAAAAAAACTGAAACTAAACGTTATTCGTATTGTTTTCTAAATTTCGCACAAATGAAAATTCCCTCTCCTACACATCAAGACATTTTTATGCCACCGAAACAAAAGAATTTTCAAAAATTTGAATTTGGAATTTGGTCTGAGATAAATTACAAACAAATCGGTGTATAAAAGATTCCAATGCGGCCAGTACTTTTCGAATTATTTAATTGAGTATGAAATATCCCTAGACCGTGTTGATGTGTGTAATTATACCAGCTCCACTGATTTGCTTGTAAGTAACTTGATCTTGACAGATGATCCTGATCGGATATGTGTTGCAGCAAAAGTATAGGTACTTAGATGGATCGTTCAACTCAATCCACATATCACTGCACTGAGATTTGCTTACTACACATTGGTTAATGTTGTGATTGACCTTACAGAACTTCTCGTCAATGGGAAGATAGTTGACTGGCTTGTCTATTGTACACAAATATGAATTTTCATTATGTTGACATAGCTGAAGTTCCGTGAATGGTATTGTTAGGTATGCATCCTTTTTCAAATTTATTGCTACGTAGTCTGTTATCGGCAATACGTTGAGCATGTTAGTACCGATTTGATGAGGAACTGAAAGGATCTCATAAATCTTATAACTGTCTCTACTAACCAATGGAAATGTTATTTCGAATATGACGTAATCTGTCATTACTCTTGCCTTTGCACTCAGCATGCTATAGACTGACCCAAGGTCTGATTGTATATTGTCCACTGGTATGGTCACGTCTTTGTTCAGCTGCCCAGATATGAACTGTAACTCATTTCTTAATTGATCAGGGGTTAATAAATGGGTATTGAATTTGCCATGATAAACGTCTGTTATGGTATCTAATAGAGTGTTCTGAATTTCTTTTAGACTGTGCAGTAAGTTAACTGCTGTTAGTGCTGACAAAGTGAAATCCTGACCGTCACTTAGCTTGTCCATGTTTTCTTTAATTGTGTTAGTTGCTCGATCTAGCTCGTTTAAATGCTTGTTAATTGTTTTATGTTGCCGTTGTATATGTTGTTCAGTCCGTTTCAGTACATTGTATTCAGCCTCAACGATAGATTTTTGGTTTTTGAGTAAGTTTGTAAGATGATGCTCATTTTGTGTTATAAATTGGATATCTTTTTTATACTGTTCGGCGAAACTTTCGTCCAATACTCCGAACAGTGCGTTTGCAATGTTACCTATTCCATTGATAAGGCCGCGACGCTGTCTGTCGTGCGCGTCGAAATGCTGATTCAATAGGAGTCGGTTGAAATGTTGTAATTCAGAGTACTCGTGATGTAATTGGAGTAGTAGCATACCGCAGCGACTTGATTCTGTTAATGTGCTGCATGTTTTGTCTAAATAGTCCAGGAACTTTGTTGCTGTTGTCATGCCGTCCCAGTACGGAGTCATATTGTAGTATACAATTAGGGTCCATTTGTCTCTTATAAGTTGCATGTTGTTGATAGAGTCAAAATATAATGAGATATTGTTAGATAATGGTGATATAAAGTATGTTGTTTGTGATGTTGTTATTAACGACATAAAAATTATCAAAGAAAGCGCCATTGATGTAAATAATGATTTAGGTTTATTTGTGTTAACCTTTGTTTTTTCAACCCCATTTTCATTACTGTCCTGGTCGTTTTTCATGCCTTCCTGTTTGTGAGATGAGATCGGTAGAATCGATAATTTGACAATAGGTCGGTTTAAGACACCATTTTTTGTTTTTATCGTTACTACTCGAACGAGACCGTCCTGTCCAGGGTGGAGCTCTATTACTCTGCCCATCATCCATTTCCCTGGCGGGAGATTGTCGTCCTGTATAGTTACCAACTGCCCTATTTCAATATTGTTTTTAATGTTCATCCATTTAGGACGCATTGACTGTTGTGCTAAATATTCTGTTTTCCACCTTTTCCAGATATCATGCGCAATTTTGGCAGATAGAGTCCACCTAGTGCGTGCATCATGTTCTGTTTCGATGATTGATGTTCCTGGCCTCCCAGTTAGAAAATGAGCTGGAGTCAGTACTTCCAAATCATCTATGTTTTCGGATAACGCACACAGCCGTCTAGAGTTCATACATGACTCCAGTTTTGCTAAGACAGTTGTATATTCCTCAAAAGTTAGCTTCTGCTCACCAACTACTCTTTTGAGGTGATGTTTAAGGCTTCTAACAGCTCTCTCCCATAATCCACCTGCACTTGGCCATGATGGTGCATTAAAATGCCATTGTATTTGTAAATCTGCTAATTCTGCTGATAAGTTGTTGTCAAACATGCTTTGTAGGTCATGAAATTGTTCTTGTAAAACTCTGTTCGCCCCAACAAAGTTGGTTCCGTTGTCACTGTATATGTGACGGGGAGCTCGCTCCTCTTCTGGCAGCCATTCGCTGTAGTGCAGCTAAAAATGCAGAGCTACTTAAGTCGGACACTAGTTCCAGATGAACAGCTCGGGTCGCCATACACACAAATAATGCTATGTAGCCTTTTGTTGTCTTTATCCCCCGTCCTTTGTTGCTTTTTATTTCAACATAGCCGGTAAAATCTACACCGGTGTGATAGAAAGGGGGAGCGGGTTTGCTTCGGGATTCTGGTAGATCTCCCATTAACTGATGCTGCAGTCGTGGTGAGTGTTTTCTGCAAAGTACGCAGTTTCTAACTTCCTTCTTGACCGCACTGTGGCCTCCGATTATCCAATACTTTTGTCTAATGTTTGCTAGAGTTAAGCGTGGCCCACCATGGTAAGTTAGTAGATGAGCTTGATTGATGACAAGTGTTGTTAAACGGCTTTTGTTTGGCAGTATTGCTGGATGTTTCATCTCCATCCCAATGTCTGCTTTTCTTAGGCGACCACCTACCCGAAGGATACCCTCTCGATCGATAAAGGGATCTAATTTTAATAGATTGCTCTTGTTGTTCAATTTACCATGCTTTTTTAAGTGTTCTATCTCTTCTGAAAATACTGTTCTTTGTACATGTTTAACTATCAATGATTTGGCGTTTCGTATTTCTAATAATGTGAGATACGACGGCAATGAGCTATGTTTCATTTATGTGACGTTGTTGTGTAATTGCATTGTTTTTGTAGCGCGTAATAACCATGCGAGTACTTTTACAGTTTTAGTAAATGAGCTGTATTTATCCAGTAGTTTACTAATGATGCTCTTTGTATTTGTATTTTGATGCTGAGTTATCAAAGCATTTGTTTTGTGACTCTGACTATGTTTCGTTTTAAGTTCTTGGTCTGTTGTAAAAATGATTGGTTTTGATAACTCCAAATTTGCATCAAATGTTTTCAAAGCTGCTGGGTCCTTGCCACCACAGACTATGATGTTTTAACTGAGATGGCAAAATTCCCCTGCTTGCTGCGTCCACTGGATTCTCTTCTGACTTGACATATCGCCAGCAGTCTGGTTTTATTACTTCAGTAATGCTTTTCGTTCTGTTTGCTACGAACGGTTTCCAGCATCCGGGATCGCCTTTCAACCAGCCCAAGACAACCATCGAGTCTGTCCATCCAAATATTTGGACTTTTTGGTCTCCTAAACAGCTGATGACTTTGTTCATTAATTTTCCTAGTAAATGTGCTCCTGACAACTCCAATTTCGGTAAAGTCACACTTTTCGAAACCGGAACTAGTCGAGATTTAGCCACAACTAATACTACTGAAGATTTGTTATGTTTTTTGACACGCGCATAAATAACTGCAGCGTACGCTTTTGTTGACGCATCGCAGTAGCCGTGCAGTTCGATTGTGTCATGAGGGATACCCGATCCATCGAGGTATTTTATATTCATTGATGTTTACTATATCTGTTTGTAACGTATTCCATTCGTTTTTAATGTTTTCTGGGACTTCTTCATCCCAGTCCAGATTATTTATCCATAGTTTCTGGAATAGAATTTTTAATTTTGTTGTTACCGGTGATATCCACCCTAAGGGGTCAAATAGTTTAGATATCTCGGCCAAAAGCATTCGCTTCGTCAATGTTATGTTATGTTTTGCTGAATTGTGTTTGAAAGTAAACTGATCATCTGTAGCATTCCACCGTAATCCTAATGTTTTTGATGGGTTTTCTGTTTTTAAATTAAATATAATTTCTCCTTCGCTCTGATTGTTATCAATGTTTGCCAAGAGTTCCGAACTGTTTGCTGACCATTTTCGTAATTGGAAACCGCCTGACCTTAATAAATTGTTAAGATCTGTTATAAGTTGTTTACCATCCTGTATTGAATGACTACCATGAATCAGGTCATCCACGTAAAATGAATCTGTTAAGATCTTGGAAGCTTCCGGATATTTCCGTTCCTCATCCTTTGCTAACTGTCGCAAGGTCATCATTGCTAAGAAGGGAGCTGATTTTGTTCCATAAGTTACTGTTGCTAGTTGATATGTTTCAATTGTTTTGTGCGGCGAATCTCTCCACACTATCTGTTGATATCGACGATCTGCTTCATTTACCATTATTTGTCGGTACATTTTTTCGATATCGGCTGTATATGCGTAACGATATTGTCGCCATTTGATGATTAATTTTTGAAGGTCTTGTTGTAAATTGGGACCTTTAAACATTAGGTCGTTGACACTATTCCCGCTAGACGTCCTGGCCGACGCGTTGAATACGACCCGAAGTTTTGTTGTTGTTGACTCAGCTCGTTGTACAGCGTGGTGTGGCAGATAGCACGATATTGTTGTATTGTTGTTGTTGTTTTTTCTTGGAAACATGTGACCTTAAGCTTGGTATTCATATATAAACAGTTTATATTGTTCTGCTAAGTTTGGCTGTTTTTGAAATTTCCGCTCCAAATTTTGGAACTGAGCTATGGCCATTTCTTTGGAAGACCCTAATTTTCCTTTGGTGTTTGATTTAATAGGTAGCCTGACTTCGTAGCGCCCATCTGCAAGTCGTTTTGTTGTTGCTAGATAATAGTCAATACATTCCTGATCCTCTGACGACACTTGCGATTCTTCGCTGATGTCTTCAATCTCCCAAAATCGTTGAATGTCTTGGGTGTTGCTTAGTACAACATTGCATCCATATGACGTCGTTTCTTCACCACCTCCGCATACGATCCATCCCAGTTGTGTCTGTTGAATTATCGGATGGGAAGGGCTTTCTCCTCTGATCAATCCTGATAGTAATATTATGCCATGGACGTTGGCATTAAGTAATAAGTCCACCGGCCTGCGAGTTGAGTTGAATTCGGGATCTGCTAGCTTTAAATTTTCTATGTGACACCAATTAGCTCGATCAAATGTTTTGATTGGTAAGTTCCCAAGTAAGTTGTCCATTATTAGCACGTCTGTACTAAATGAAAAGTTGTTATGGATTGATGAGCAGTGAATAGTTAGTTTACCTTTACATTTGCTATGCTGTTCTCCTATGCCCATTACGATTCCTTTGCATCGCAATTTTTGTAATCCTAACCTTTTCACTGCCTCTTCCCTGATTAGGGACACTTGTGAACCCGGATCTAACAAGGCTCTTAAGACTTGATGGGACCCATCAATGGCTTGGACCTTGATTAAGGTAGTGGCTAACATCACTTCATTAGTTGTTAATGTATCCCCAGTGACGTGAGATGAAACAGACACTATTGGGTTTTCATTAATTTGCTGTTGATTGATAACGGCCGCACTATTAGTAGTTGGCGATCTTGATTTTGTGCAAGCATCATGCATAATTGAATTGTGCGTTCCATTGCAATCGCAACACCGTTTGGTCGAAGTGCATTGTTTACCATTATGATCGAATAAGCAATTTATGCATACTTTCAATTGCGAAACTGTTTTTAGCTTGTTTTCGCCGGTCGATTCTAAAAACCTTTTACAATTATATAGGCCGTGCTGATGACCGCAAAGTGGACATTTATACGGCATCGACACGTGTAACGCTTTGGAGAATGATATACTGCTGTTGCTATGCTGATTGTTGTAGCCTGTTTGATGATTTTTGTTAACCGAAGTTCTTGTATCTTGATTGGTCTTTTGTGTAAAACTTTCATGTTTTCTACGCGAAGATTCTAGACTTGTAAACTTGCTCTCTAGGAAGTCGAGAAACTCTTGTAGTGCTGGTAGCTCACGTGCGTTTTTCAAGGAATCTATGTAATCCCCAAATGTTTCCTGATCCAATTTTTGTGACAATAAGTTCACAAGTAGTGGATCCCATGTGTTGATGTCGACACCCAGGTTTTTTATACCATGTATGCTTTCTAGTGTGACGTCATGCAATTTTTTGATTTGTGTCCACGATTGCTGTTGCATGTTGGGTAAACCGAGTAAAGTGTTGACAATAGAGTTAAAAATAAGCTTTTTATTGTTGTAGCGATGGTTTAAAAGCTCCCAGCTTGTGTTTTAGTTTTCACTGCTTATTGGAAGATGTTGTATAATCTTTTCTGCCTCACCTCGTAACTTTCCTTTCAAAAATTGCATCTTCTGGGCAGCTGACATTGACCGATTGCTGTGTATGGTCTCATGAAACAAATCTTTAAAGGAGTACCATTGGTGATATTTTCCTGTGTATATAGGGATATCCATTTGTGGAGTGCTATGTTCTCTGTAAGACACGGACCAGAGTTTCTTGTTGATTGCTCTTTTGAGACTGATGAACGTTTTCTCATTGTTGCTGTAGATGATGTCATACTCTTCATCTGCGCCACACAGTTCACCGTCAATTTCCCAGTGTAGCTCATCAACCTGCTTCCATTTTGATTGTAAAGTTCTAAGGGCGTCCTTTAATTCCCACTTTTCATTGAGATCTTCCAGATCAATGTTGGTGATGGCCCTATTAAAGGCTTTGATATTCGCTGTTTGCTTGCGAACCATGTCATCAAGTTTACTTGTTGAACCCTTTGACATCATCACTTGGCTGGTGCCCGGACCCCTTTCCGCTCGCTCTTGTTGACGATCTTCCTGTTTGGATTGAGACCGTTTGTGTGGTGATGGCGGGATTGTTGCAGCTAATCCCACACATTGCTCGGCAATTAATGTTTTAATGCTAGTGTATAGCTGACTTGTTTGCTCGTGTTCCGAGTTTAGAAAATATCTATGCTCACTGACCCCACTCGCACAGATACGTATGTGATTGTTCTGGTAATCTTCCCAGTAACTCTCAAGTAGTTCCGAACGACGTCTGAAATAGTCATCCGTCTTTCTTTCGGCTCCGTCCTTTTTTATGTTAATTTTCAATTTATTGAGCGCTTCACTAATCTCCTGTTGCGATTCGTAAAGTCGTTCCATGTTATTGGTGGATCTTTCCTTTTTAATAATGCTTATGTTGTTAATTAAAAAGGAAAGATCTTACTTGTGTTCTCCGTCTCTTACGGATGTTAGTTCGATGTTGATGTTGGTGGAAACAGATCTGCTGTTGATCCTGTTCCCTTGCTGCTGGCGACGCCCTGCTGCTGACGTCTTGCTAATGTTTGTTTGTTGTTATGCGGACTGCTGCCACAATGATGATAGTTCAACGAACGAGGGTCCTCACTAATTTTTGGTCTGCTTTAACACTAGTCGACTCCTTCCGGACGGAGGACTATCAAAAACTCGTGAGGTCCCGCCCGATGGCTCGAAGGACCATGTAAAGGTTGTCTGTTGGGATGTTAAATGAGAGATAGAAATGTTCACTTAAAACTGTATATTGTTAAGAAAAATGTTACAAATGTTTAATAGAGCGAGGGAGCACGCGCGACGGCACTTAATGATAATCGATCACGTACTCAAGTTAATTGGTATTTGGGTCGCTTGACGTAAACGCGTATAATGCTGATTTGGCTATAAATTTATAGTTATGATGTGCGGTTTGCCGTACAGTATGTGTGTGTTTTTGTTTTTTACTGCCTGCACTGGAATGTTTGCAGGGGTGGCCGTATTTGTTTCTTGGGTTTCAGTCGCGGGGGGTTTATTTCTCTTCCCCTTGCCCCCCCTCTTCTTTATCCTTCGCCCTGAGGAGGAGGTGGCTTCACCACGTTGCGTGGGCCCGTTGGCGGCCGCCATCAGTGATGTACCTTGGGCTGTTTTTCTTCTTCTTCATGGTCTTCTTGAACCATCTTTTGTGTTTTGCGTGTGGAGGTGGTCGTGATGGCGACTGTCCCCGCCCGTCTGTGTTTAATTTCACGCTGGAAGACTGGGCACTTTATATTGTTGGCCGGGTGCGGGCCGCCGCAGTTTGCGCAGGTGGCCGGTTCGTCTCTCGAGCGCGGGCATTCTCGAGCCACATGCCCTTCTCCGCATCGTACGCAGGGGAGCGGGCGGTGGCACTGATGAGAGCTGTGCCTGAAGTGTTGGCAACGATGGCACTGTGCCGGCCCACGCTTTCCACGCCATGCTTCTATTTTTACGCCCCTCATGTACATGAACGTTTGTGTGTCATATATTGCGCGGACGTTTTCCGTTTTATTGAGCACGGCGTGGAAGATGCAGCCGGGGCGTCCTTGGCATGCATTGATGTGTCTCACGTACTCTGGTTCGTAGCCCAGAGTACGGAGCTCCTACTCGATCTCCTGAGGGTCCGTGTCAGCTGGTAGCCCCTTGATGGCCACCTTCAGCTTCTTGTCTGCCTGCAGAGAGTAAGCAAACCAGCTAATATTGCACTCTATCTCTAGGGCGGTCAGATACCTCTGCACGACCCTATATTCTTCCTCACTCTCTGGGCAGAAGCGTACTCCTTGTCCGAATGGTCTGGCATTTGGTGGGCGACCTAGCTGGGTCGCTAAAGTCCTAAAGTGAGCCGCCCAGTTTGGTAATTTTGCCACGATGAGTGGAGGGTAGCGTGGTCGTTTTTTCTTTTTTTCGGCTACCGTCGGATTTTTTGCGGCGGTGGTCGGTTCAAGGGGTGCGTCTGTGTTTTGTGTGAGTGGGACATCTGACCCTGTGGTGTCCCTAGCTTTAGGTTTGGCAACAGTGGTAGCGCTCGGCGAGGGCGAGCGTCGCACTGCGTCGGCGAATGTTGGCGATTTCTGTGCCTGGGAGTGTTTTGGGTCGAGGCAGTGGCGCTTGGCCTCCTCCTCGGCCACCTCGCCGGGGCTTCTTCGTCTTCTTAGGCTTCTGCCCCCCCCCCCCGTTTGGTAGTCGTAATCGACCTCCATCGAGGGAGTGGGTGTGGTCGGCGTCATTAATTCTTCTATTTATGCCCGCTTCCCTATGGATGCGAGCGAGGTGTTTGATCCGCTGAGCGACGAGTTGCCCGAACGATGCGCGGGGGAGTCGTAAGCTGAGGTACGGGGGGGCGCCGGAGATCCTACGTTTGTCTCCGTTGCTACCACTGATACCATCTGGCGGCGTGGGTCGCGGTTTGTGCGCGGTGGGTTTGGTTGCCCTTTGGAACCCGGGTTTCCCTGTCCTTGTGAGGGACGAGGGTTTACGGCTGTCATGGGTTTGGTTGTCGCCGTGTATGTCGAGGTACGGGTCGATGGAGTAGGGGCACAATGTGCTGTGCGGGACGCATTGCTCGGTAGCATTTGTGCCTGGTTTGCGCTAGTGCGCGTGGGTGCACTTTTTGTTATTGTGTTACCTCGCGGCTGTTGGCTAACGGGACGCGACGAATTTAAGTTCGGGCGGTTTTCCGATCCCGATTGGTTAGTGCGGGTAGTCGGAGAAACCGTCGAAAATTGGTTCTCCGGCGTACGAACTATTTGTACGCGGTCGGCGGGTGCCGGGGTTTTTGTGGGTACGGGGCGACTCGCTAACGAGGGACTGTACCATGTAGGTGATGTAGGTGGCGGTGATGCTGGGGAGTCGGTGGCGGGTGGCCTACCGTGGCTCCTGGCTGCTCCTCCTCCCTGCTGGCTGCGTGGTGGTACCTCCCGGTGGGCACCTGGCATCATGGTCCCCAGGTTGGGGAGCGATGACGTCCGGTCCATCCCTGGGCGCTGCTCTCTGGGGTGTGGGCGGTGACATCTTCTTCTTTTCTTCTGATGTTATGCTGTGAAAATAGCATGAAGCATACGTGCTACAAAAACTAGTCTCCGCGACCATTATAGCGACTATCGCGCAAGCAATAGCCGTTAGGCGGCAACGAAGTCCAACCCAATTGACCCCGAAAGTGCAAACTTGTGAAAATTTACACTATCGGTAACAAAGAGGGTAGTCTGTATTTGGTCCGTGCGGTGATGATATGTGCAAACAGTACGTGTGTGCAGGTGCGCGACTAGTGGCAATCCTGTGTCTCTGCCCCCATGCGGGCCGGCCTTTAACAAACAATGCTATAGTGAAATTTTAGTGTTTCTTGTACACGGAATGCCTAAAAGTGTCCATGTTAACAATGGTCCTCAATTGATTGAATACATTAATGTAAAATATGAAGATTCTCTTGTTATAATCATTGTTGTGTTAAAATATTTACACATAATTCTATAATGGAGGTGTAAATATTTATAATTGAATATTTGCACGGAATTCAATAATGGTGGTGCAAATATTTAATTAAGAAAGGGATGAATGAATGCTGATAGGGCTTAAGGATTTTTTTTCTAAATTAATGCGTTAACAATCATTTAATAACTGGGTATGTATATGGATGGATGAAAGGAAACACAATGATGCAAAAACTTAGTAGTATTCTGAATTATAAAACTTAACTAAAGTAGACATTTACCTACATCTATACAACGGATAGGTGCTCAATGTAACCCTTGCTGATTTAAAAAGGCGGGTTTACTTTTCGTTGCGAATCTTAACTTGATTAGGAATTATTATCCTATATCTATACAATGAATGGGTACCTAATGTAACATTTGCTGATTTAAAAGGCAATGTTACTTTCTGTTGCAAATCTTAACTTGATTTAGTACTTGTCTACATTTACTTATATACATTTGAACAACTTGATACTTATAACACTTGCCGATTTAAATAAGCAATGTTTCTGTTGTTGATAAAACTTAACTTGAGCAGTTATTGGTCTAAACTTATAAATAATAAAAGGTTAAATCTCTTTTGAGTATAACCTGACTCTTAAACATTTAACATACTTAAATGCTTGATGAATCAAACATTAACTTAAATAAACTTAGTTAATGGCATAACTAGCATTTAAACTGACTACTTGGCGATTGTGTTTTGATATATGGATGCTTTTCATTGCTATCTGTTTTGTGACAATCACTGAGTATGTCGTATTAGTCTTAGATAAGAACAATAAAAGTTTTTATCTGCTAGTTATTGGACTATTACTAATGTTCTAATATTTATTTAGTACATTTTGTACATAATTAGAAACTTAAAAACTTGAGAAATAAGTTTTGAACTTTATTTTTATAAAACTATTAGTTTTTTTTATAAAACTTAATGTAGGTAGTTCTCATATGAAATAGATTTTCTTGGACTGCCACAGTTTCTGTTAAGGAGCAAGATAGATTCACAATATGCATGGAAATGTGGTAAATTAAAAAAAAAATGTAAATCAATTTTTTTAACCGGGGTAAGATTTACTGGGGTAGCAGCTGGCTAAGAGTAGCCGAAAATCGAAGCAAATGGCGTGCAATTGGAGAGGCCTATGTCCAGCAGTGGACTGCTATAGGCTGATGATGAAGATTTACTGTAACAAATAAATATCCGTAACGGCTTTCAGCGACATCTGGTGTCAGGCATTCTTTCATCTGGGTGTGTCACTAGGTGGTTGAGTGTACTTTGGTACTAGATGGCGTTGAGGTCGGGCGGAATTGATAAAATTATTTACAAAACCTATTAGATATTGTGTGTATTAATATAATTCAACAATCACACAATTTCCTACATATCTAGGTTATTAATTTCCGGTAAACATAATTACTTAGAGAAAATATGCACATGACGTGTCTATTGGTTAATAAAATGCTCAGTGTCTATGGCTGCAAAGAGTGACATTTCCTTTCCATTGCTAATACTAACTGAGAAGGTCACAAAAAATTGTTATATAAGAAAAAGTTAATAACCACAATTAAAATGACTCGGAGGCGACAGGGAAACAGCCCTAAATACAAAACTATAATGTGCCAGCAAGCGCTGTGAGTATTAGTTGAATTAAACTATATTTTCATGCTTGTGAGACATGTGCTTGTACGACGCTCATTAGGATTAATTTCATTTAAATAATAAATATTAAAATATGGTCATCTACGTGTAAGAGCAACAGCTACAGCATTCAACAACAGGCTCCGAATACCCATGATATTTTGACCGGTGAGATACTGGATGCCATCTGCACAGAGGAACGATGCTGATTGAGATATCATACATCTGGTACTATGTTTTAAGGGTATATTATAGCCCATAGACAAGTAAGTGTAATATCTATATACTGTGATGCTGCAGTCATGCTAATGTGAATATTAAACTGGTTGACCAAATAGAAAGACTTTTACTTCTGTCGACCCTCATGCGAAATCATCCCTGCAATTGTCTCATCCTGAACATCTACCCCTGAGCTGGCTGGTGAGTAGGGAAAAGTTACCTTACACTTTATGAAGGGGAGTGGGGGTATCTTGTTTTGTTTTTTTTGAAATTGTTAATAATAAGAAGAAAATGGGAGTTGCTAGAGACGGTAGCCTAAGGGGTTGAGCTGTATATTACCAGTGCAACTGGTATATTCAAAATTTTTCAACTTTGAAGTATGACGTTCTCTCGTTCATCGATGAACACTTGAAAATATACTTTTTTGTTTTCACCCTCTTCAAAATTTCAACATTATAGTTATCTAGCCTAGGTGCCAGAAACTCTAAATCTATTATTTAATTTGCGGCTAGGTTGTTTCTAGGCCGAGTTCTAGCTTGATTCACTTTTCAAAATATAAAAACAGGAAAACAACTTTATCGTGTGAGCGTGAGAACCAGTCGCACCTCTGCAATATTTTCGCTTTTGGCAGAGTAAAGCGTCCGATTTCCACGAAAACATTTCTTACTAGCTAGGTTATTACTTATTATATATTGATCTAATTTAAAATTATGGATAACACTAACACATAAGGGTACAAAAATTCGTCAAGGAGGAACAAAACAAAAAGTCAACCGCAAATACCTTGTTTTGGCATTTGGTATCTCACAATTTTGCCGAAAATTTTGAAGGTCACATCCGGCTGCTCCAGGAAGCCGCTCAGGTCTCCAGGTTTCACCTCTCGCATCTCCAAGCTAGTTTTCCGCGCGTTGTAAACACGCGGAATACTTTTCCGGACGGCTGGAACTGCGGGCTGCTCCCTAGGATCTCATGGGAAAAATCCCAAGATCACCAGGACAGTCAGGGCCGCTGAGACGATCACAAATACACAACTGGAGATGCGTGAATCTTCGCCGAGTTCGGCAGGGACACCTTTTCTTGGAATGTTGACCTTACTGTCTGTCCGAACTCGAAGGAAAACCCGCGCGATTCATCAAAAAATTATCTAATGTAATTTAATGTTAAGCAATGTAACAAACACAATGTAAATTGTTCCTGATAAATAAATATATCGACCTGGTTCAGGCGTTGGTGACACTCGTATATCAGCCCAGACATAACCGTATGGTTGCTCAGTGCCTGCAGAACGGCCATGCTGTCCGAGAGAATGCGTATAGGGAAATCCTTAACCACCCTGGCTAGGTTGGCTGAGGCTGCGAGGGTGATGCCCAAGCACTCGGCTTGGAACACTGTGTTATGGACCCCAAGTGGCGTGGCTAAGTGGATGTTGAGGTCTTCCGAGAATACCCCCGCACCTGTGCTAGTACCTGTTTTGGATCCGTATCCGTAGCCCTTCGCAGCGGTGGTCCTCGCGGAGTTGAATTCTGTATTTTTTGTCAAAGATAAATTGCTTTCTGGACTGGTCCTAAGCTTGCATCCCTATCAGCAACTGAATAGATACAAATTATTAAGGCTTGGGAAGGTGTTCCTTGTTATTCATTTTCTTGATAAATGTTCCATTAAGAATACTATCAAATGATTTGGACAAATCAAAATGTTTGCTCAAATAATCCTTATAGATGTTTTACCTATTTTAATACAGGTTTATATACCGGCCGATAAATATTTGATTCTTTTTAAACTGTCTGCATTTTTACTTGTGATATTTATATGTAAATTGTGCTAGGAATGTAATTTCTACAAAACATATTCGTATCTGAAAAGATACGAATAGAGACAACTAGATCAGATATTAATAAATAGTTTTTAAAATTGAGTATTACTAGAACTACAACTAGACACATTATTAAATGTGTCTTAGCGATGATAAGATCAGGACAGTTATTTTATTTCTTCTTTCGATAGGTTTATAATGACAATATTTAGTATGGTTAGGAATATGTCTACTTTTTTAATTATGACACATTACTTAAATAATTTTAATAGTCTAGACACGTCTGGATCAGATATAGAGAAATGCTTCGTTGGATATGACTATATTTTGTATGGAATAACAAAGTGACCATACTTTGAAGATTATAATAATGTTTAAAAAACGGGAAATTTTATCAAAACCTTCATTTCAAGTGCTACCTCATAATCGACTCGAAAAAGAATTTAAGGAAATAGTGCGCTCTTTTAACTTTGGTCTTAATATTTTTTTGTTTTACAAATATAATGTTCATGATGATCATATTATATATCCTAACCAAAAGACCTTTCAATTACTACTGTCTTTTAGTCGTATGGTCTTTTTTAATTTGACGTGTTTCTATCGGATGTACAATTCAGCCTTCGTTACTATTAATGCTAAGACGGTGAATACTAATAGTACTGACGCCTTCATCTATTTATTCGTTATAATTATGTTCACAATGGTACATGCTTTCTGTTTTACAATAATATTCATTCAGGATATTGTTCACAAGAACAATAATGTCCTTCTTATTCTAAAGATTCAAACTATCTATAAGAGCATCAATTTTAGTAACAGTATCTGGAGTTATATTATTTGGAACTGTATATCAATAATAACTATAATCTGCATTAATATTACTTTATTCGTTTGTTTTTACATATCTATTTACTCTCATTACACGAATGTTGTAAAATTTATTTTTGATATTTGTACCGATTTGACGTTTGTCGTATTTGATATCAATTTGATTATTGCTATCCGAGTAGTAGTATTGTTGAGAAAATACCTTGATGAGTGGACTCGGGATGTTCAGAGGATGAAAGATTATCAGGGAAATGATGAACAATATCTGAAACTGCTTCAGATTTACCAGAATATTTTTCAAGCTTACAATACGTTTAAAACAATTTTCCAGGTGTTGGTAAGTAAAGTGAACCTTTTTTTTAAACAACTGCAGGGTTCTCCCCATAGCCTCGTACTCTTCCCAGTGTTTTACTTTTCCAACCAATCCATAGTAAAGATCTCTAACTCATCACGCCATTGTTTTCTAGACTTACCTTGCAAGAGAGAGGACGCACGCCGTCGCCCGTCCTCTGGTTTCCACTGCGTAACGAGTCTGACCCCTTTGTCCTGATGCATTCTACATTAGTAAAATTTACTTAATATTATTTTAATAGTCATGGTTTTTAATTTAAATACACGTCTTTTACAGACGCTGTGCCACGTCATGGATGCCTTTTCTAGGTGTCTGTTCTTTTTGGAGACCACTTTTCGTATTCTGAGGGAACATGGAAGAGCCAACCCTGTAAGTATAAAACTATGTACACATTTCTTGGTACTTTATTTTCACCTTGGTTGTTTCCATTATGGTTGTATTCACACTATTCTCGATTTTGTTTGCAGTCCCATGTCAGCAGTGAGCATTACCATAATATCTCTTTTGAAAATTCTTAATTTTTAGAGTGCGAGTTTTTAGATTTGCTAAATACCGTGTGCTAACATCTAAAGGGTACATAATGTTCTTTTTGTTTCGCAGTTTTCGATACTCGGGCTGACAACATATTCATGGGTCTTCAAAACTGTAGCACTAGTTGTTATACATAGTATATACTGTGAGAAGTTCTATATATCCGTTGAGGAAGCTGAGACGGCGTGTTTCCAGCTTCTGATGAACCGGAACTGTATAAGTATGATTCTTTTGATTGAAGTTTTACTACACACCGTTACATTTTGATCGTTTTAATACCATGGAGGGTCGATCTGGTGCATGACACAGTATCGTTTTCAATCTTGCGAGTAACCATCAGTTGTTCTAGGTTGCTTCCATTCTTTCTGGCGATTTGACCAAAGAACTCCAATATCCTACGAAGGCAGATCGTTGACAGTCTGATCTTGATATTCAGTTCGCGGAGGATGGAGTCGTTGGTGCGAAACGCGGTCCAAGGGATTTTATTTATTTATTTATTTAAACTTCATGTACAATAGTGGTACATAGGCGGACTTAATGCCACAAGGCATTCTCTACCAGTCAACCATTGGGTTAATAAGGACAACGTTGTGAGCGGGTACAAAATAATATTAAAAAAGACAACTTGTATACGAAAAAGTATATACTTACATATATATATATTAATATCATACACATATACGAATAAAATAGACTAATAAATAACAATAATAAAAAAAACGAGAAACCTATTAATAATTATTATGTCTCTAGATGAGAGCTTTTTAGTTAGTTGTTTGTATTTAGTCACGAACCTTTCTTTTAAAAGTGAATTTGCTTTCAGCCTTTTTAATGCCAAAGGGTAGCGCGTTCCAGAGCTTTATTGTTGAGACAGCGAATGAATTGGACATAAAACCAGTGCGGTGTGAAGGAATTTGGAGAAGTAGATTTTTGAAAGCTCGAAGGTTACGACTGTGAGAACATCACCATTCCATTCCATTGGATTTTCATCATCATTCTCCAGCACCACATCTCAAACGCATCTATGCGGTCACGGTCAGCTTTCTTTAAAGTCCACGTTTCGGCCCCGTAACTGAAAATTGAGAACACTGGGGAATTGGGCCCAGATGTTGTTTTGTCAACCTTTTCCACACCCTGATTGGACCAATAAAGAGATTGGATGAGAGCCACCAGATAATTGGGTACTCCAAGTTCTTCCAGGTTCTTCCACAGAGCCGACCAAATCACGCAGTCAAAAGCCTTGCTGTAGTCAATAAAACACATGATGATAGGGGTGTTAAATTCGTAGGACTTCTCAATTAGTTGGCGAATGTTCAGAATTTGTTCGCGAGTCTCTTTACCTTTGACGAAACTAGCCTGCTCTTGTGGAATTTGCCAGTAATGACGGAGCCTTTTATTTATGACATGTAGTAACACTTCACTGACGTGGGATATAAGGGCCAGGGTTCTGTAGTTGTCGCATTTTGCCGTGGAGCCTTTCTTATGCAGCGGCAAAATTACTGATCTTGCCCAATCATCCGGCCAGTCGCCCGTACGCCAATCTTCTTTACAAATTTTAAGTAGAGCGTCCACACCCGATGAGCCCATCGCTTTGATTATCTCCGCCGTCAACTGGTCTGGTCCCGGCGCCTTTTTGTCTTTGAGAGCTGCAATAGCAGCCTCAATTTCAGATGGCAGTAGGGGTGGTTCTTTCTCGAGTGACTGATTTGAACATATCTGATGTTTGTACATTTAGCGCGTGGTCTTCAATCTCTAGGCAGATATTCTCTACAAAGTTATTTTTGTTGTACTGCCATGATATGGGTATCAAATGAAAAAGTTTGCTGAGAAGAATACGAAAAAGCATGTTTAAAAAAAAGTACTGTTTATTTTATAGGCTTAACTACACACAGCGAGACATAACTCGCCCGCTGTGTCTCACTTGCCCACGACGGAAAATTCAACTCGGTGAGACTTCGAGGCGTGAAGGGACGCGGGGTCTGCTGCGCGCATTTGTCAGAAACCTACATACAGCACAACAACATTTTGATCGTTTTAATCCCGTGGAAGATCGATCCGGTGCATGAAGCATTATCGATTTATAATGATATAAAATAAAAAAACTTTTTCACAAAAAAATAAGCCGACTCCCAAAGCAAAACACAAAAAAGTGCAAAAATTACTTTCGTTTCGGAAGTCGGTGTTGCAAAATGATAAAATAACAGGTACCAAAACGATACTATTTTATGCACCAGATCGACCCTCCACGGTATTAAAACGATCAAAATGTAACAGTGTATAACTTACTAATATTATAAATTCGAAAGATGGATGGATGTTTGTTACTCAATCACGCCAGAACGACTGTACGAATCTGAATGAAATTTGGCACAGAGATAGTACGTGCCCTTTTTCGTTGACGCGGCAGTACTAGCCTAGCCCTTTGAAGATGGCAGTCGTGATGCTATGGTATAGGATAGCTAGTTGTATGTAGGTTTCGGACGCATGCGCGTAGCAGACCCCCGCTTCCCTTCACGCCTCGAAGTCTCACCGAGTTGAATTTTCCGTCATGGACAAGTGACGCGAGCGAGCGAGTTATGTCTTGCTGTGTGTATTCAAGCCTATACAATAAACAGTACTTTTACAGATTTCCCCTTACTAACAAACAAAAATATTCGATAAAAAATCTTTTTTAAAACTAGTTATTTTCATATTCTTCACAGCAAACCCTTTAATTTGATACCCATATCATGGCAGTGCACAAAAAACGAATTAGTCCGCCATCTTGGGCCGTCCGCCATATTGGATTTAGAATGACGTCACTTAGTTAACCATGCATTGTCATCCAAAGTAAACGTGTATGCAAAATTTTATCTTAATCAGTGGAGGATAACTGCTTTAAAATACTGTTGCAAGATTTGACGCGAACACACTTACATACATACATTGCAAGTTAGATTAAAGCTTGTAATAAAATAAAATAATTTATTAAAAAATATTATTTTAATACAAGCTTTTTCCGTATTCTTCTCATCAAACCCGTCCGCCATATTGGATTTAGAATGACGTCACTAAGCTTACCACGCATTGTCATACAAACTAAACGTGTATGCATAATTTCATCTTAATCGGTAAAGGATAACTGCTTTAAAATTCAATTGCAAGTTTGACCCGAACACAGTGCCATTCATGCATAGCAAGTTAAATAGGGATGATTCTTGGGTAAAATATCTATTAAAAATTTAAAAAAAATTGGGCCTATCAAACTTTTTTCTCACTAACAAAACAGAGTTTTGCTATTTGCTAATAGTATGAGATCACACTGCAAATATCTGTAGGTAATTTGTTTTTGATAAAACTTAATTTTTATCTATCATTCTTGATCGTTGAATAGATTACTGTAGGGTTACCCGGCCGCATCTGGCCGCAAACAGATTTTTGTTTTTTTTTTTGACCATCGCCATCACTGACATCGAATCAATCTCAGTACCCTATTTAAAATCTAACTGAACGTATTTTTTCTTTACAGAGAGCCAAGAATATCTATGCAAGAGTGTGATATCGGAAAATCGATCGTTCAGTAAGATGACTGCGTGTGGCTTGTTCTATGTCGACCTTACGCTACCGATAAATTTGCTGGGAAGCGTCACTAACTACGTCATTGTACTGCTGCAATTTAATTTTCTGTAAATTAAAATTCTTTATTATGAGACTACATAAACATTGTTTATCTACTCTCATATCGTAATATTCGAATTATAAAATTCAAAACGAGTTTATATTGGCATACTTTATAAACACAATACCGAAATTTAAAAATAGAATCTTATTATAACACTATTTCTCTAACAAAATAATGCTATAAAACAATTTTTTTTCTATTACGATACAGGACAAATCCAAGAAGTTAATCACTAAGGAGTTTCCATCAATTTTTTTTTTGTAATGCCATTTTATAGTACCTATTATAAAAAGATTTGATTCCAATTTTAAATTGTCTATGACAATGCCCGCTTTAGACTTACCACGCACTGCGATATTTATTCGCGCGAATTTTATTTCCTTCTACCTGTTCATAGAGCTCAAAATATTCGGGCGAATAAAATTCGCACCATGGTGCGGTGGATTCTGTGGCAAAACACGGATTTCTTGCGGTATTATTTCCGCACGATTTCTTTACCGCAATGCGAACAACTTCATACAATTCCATGGGCAAAAAAAAATCGCGCGAATAAAGATCGCAGTGCGTGCTAAGCCTTAGCGCATGCGCGGTTAATGTGGTGATGTGCTGGGTTATGGCGCCATTCATACGTTTTGCAAGTTTTGCTGTACTGAATTTTATGAGTTATTTAAATTATTGTTTAAAAATGTCTGATATGAATGTATGTGTGAATGTGAAGAAAATTTGACTCCGCCCGATATTTTAGATGTGGCGAAGGAATTTACTCTTAATTTATTACCAGCAAAGTTGAGAAAAGTATATGACAAATACTATCACGATTTTATGGCATGGAAAATGCAAAAAGAGGTATTTAGTAGGTTCAATCCCAATTTATGAGTGTAGATAAAGTAGTGTATGAAACTGCACATAACTAGGTATTAAAACATTCGTGTGAAAACTATTAAAAGCCTCGCCTACGGCTCGGTTTTTAAACACACACTCATGTTTTAATACCCCTCATTATGCAACAGTTTCATAAACTACTATTGTAAGACATATCGTTGTGTTATTTCTCCACTATTATTGTATGTTTTTGTATGCTGTTTCTATAACCTAATATTGTACACTTTGTGTAGAGCAGTGGTGGCGTAGTGGTTACGACCTCAACTTACAAGTTGTAGGTCGTGGGTTCGAACCTGAGCAGGCGCATTACTTTGTGTAATTTATTTTATCACCGCTGCTCTCAAAATGGTAAAGGAAAACATCGCGAGAAAACCGGCATGTCCTAGAATCAAAAAAATCGAAGACATGTGACATCTACCAAACCGCATTGGACCCGCGAGGTCGATTATAGCCTACCCCCGCTTATAAGATGAGGCCTGAGTCCCAGTAGTGGGAACATTAAAAAGGCTGTTGATGATAGTTTCTATCTTTGTTAGTATTATTGTTTGAGTCTAAAATCATAGTAATGGTTATAAGATGAGCCAATAAATAAATTATGTTGATGGATGCAGAGGGAGAGGATGAGCATAGCAAAATGGATAATTATATTGTCAGAAATGATATGCAAGCAAAAGGGAGTGAAGAATAGCGTGGTGGTTGAAAAGAGCCAAGTAACATGGGACAAGAAGATGATGATGTACCTTTTTGTTTTTTTTTGTTTTCGGGGGGAAACCTTCAAAAAGGCGCCTGGACTTTTGGGGAAAAGACCAGGTAGTGTGGGATTTTTACCTCACTAAAACCACACCGGTAATCACCATCAGCACGTAGAAGGGGCCCCGTAACCTCTTAAAAGACCACACCGGGACCCCCTCTGTGCATCGCCTGTTAGGGCACATCCCTGGGGAGACTGAGAGCGCCTCCCCTGACCCTCGCTGTGCACGGCAGCATGTGATCACTGTGCCACCGTCTTGCCTGGTGTCACTTGGTGGACGGACAGAGTCCCCAATCTGAGCGCCCGTGACCCTTGAGTCCCACTTGCTTAATGCAGGCGGGGTTTCGCCGTTTTAGGCATCAGGGCGGTTGACTCCCCGACGACTTCTTCTTCGAGCAGGATCGGCCCTCTCACGCTCCCGCTCGGTGGCCTCCTTCTGGGCCATCACAGTCTCACAGAAGGAAGCCATTTCCCTCCAGTTTTCTGTCTCTGCCAGCATGGCCCTCACCACTGCTGGCAAAGACAGGTCTCGCCCGATCCTAGCGACCAAGACCTGCCGCTCAGAGGCCCACGCAGGGCACTCCTCGAGCGTGTGCTGGGCAGAGTCAAGGTCGCCTCCGCAGTGGTGGCAATTGGCCGTGGCCTCTCGCCCAATCCTATTCAGTACTCACCGAAGCAACCATGCCCGGTAAGTACCTGAGTGAGCCTGTAGGAGATGCACTCCTCTCTCTTCAGCCAGGCTTCGAAGTGCGACAAGACGGATTCGACAACACGCTTGCGCAAAAATTGCGGCTGCTGTAGCCGCTCGCGCCACCGCTCGAGCGCGTGTCGCCGCTCCTGCCGCCTCAGTCTTACTAAGGCAATTCCTGGCAAGCTATCGCAAGCGGAGGAAAGCGTGCCAGGAGTGTTGCCGCCTCAAATGATACCGTCCGGTAACCTCATGCGATACGAATGGCCATTCTCCTCTGCAGGCTATTAATTTTTGTCCTGCAGCGTCGGACGCCTGTTAGTCTGCTTGACCAAACAGGCGCCCCATAAAGGACCATCGATCGCAAGACACCCGCATAGAGGCGGCGAACTTCTTCCCGTGGTCCCCCGAGGTTGGGCAGCAGTCTATGCAAAGCACCCACTGCCTTTTCAACTCGGGGGACAAGGCGCTCGAAGTGCTCTTCGAAGCCCCACCGACCATCCAGGGTTAGGCCAAGATACTTAATGTAACGACCCACCTGGACTTGTGCATCTCCCACTGTCACTGACGAGCTGGGTGGTTCTCTGCTCCTCGGCAGTTTATGGCTATTCGAAAGAATAATTGCTGAGAGACTCGTTGGGCACCTGTCGCGGGTTGGTCCCGACCTTGCTGATTGCCAGTATGGCTTCCGGCAGCGGCGTTCGACAGTGGATGCAATCCAACGCGTCCGCTCGCTGTCGGAACGGGTAGTGTCCCGGGGCGGGGTGGCGCTGGCGGTTAGTTTGGATATCGTAAACGCCTTTAACTCCCTGCCCTGGGATGCGATTAGGGCGGCACTAGTACATCATAGAGTGCCCCCTTACCTCCAGTGCATTGTCGGAGCTTATCTACGTGACCGGCACATTCGATATGTGGGTCGTGATGGTAGCGTGCATCGGAGGGAGATTACGTGTGGGGTTCCGCAGGGGTCGGTTTTAGGCCCTCCCCTGTGGGATCTCGCATATGATGCGGTCCTGCGTGTAGATCTCCCCGTCGGCGTTAATATTGTCTGTTACGCAGAAGACACTGCTGTTGGCTGGCGGGGACACTTTTGACGAGACCATCCAGCTTGGCGAGCTCGGAGTGGCAAAAGTCGTGGCATCGATCCGCGAGCTGGGAGATAGCGCCTCATGATGATGTACCTAGTGTTTATAGGTAGGTTGGATGGCGACGACTGCGTTGCCTCGAGCAGATATTTATAATATGATGTTCAGAGGTCATTTGAAAACAAAAAAGAAGAAAATAGAGATGTGGCTTATGTCCTTGTATTATGATGGACGTAAATACCTTAGATTATGATTAAAAGCTGGGATCTAAACTTATTCTCAATCAAATCCAATTTATTTTGTTACAACAAAAATAAATAACTAAGCACACAAATTCTAAATTCTTGTTCATTATTATTCTAGCTTAGTCATGTTCATAATAGTCTAGATCAGGATCTACAAGGCAATAGTAATAAATGTAACAAGTTATATAAGGCCCATTAAATTCGTTTTAGTGATGATAAGATCAAAGGCTCTTCCCAAAACTCAAAAGTAATTGCGGTAGCGCTTGTCAAACCCATACATTTTAAGCTATTTGAAAATTCGTCACTTGTCCCAATGTACTAAATATTACTAAATAAATACTAGGAGTGATTCATACAAATTATTGCTAAGTTAGGCTGACGTTTTAATATAAAAGTTAGTCCAGTAATCTAATATTCGGGCAGGCAGTTGAAGATGTTAGCAGTGTTCAAAAAGCATAACATTGTCCCAAAACAATCTTACCAAGTGCTAACAAATAACCGGCTTGATAAAGAAATTAATGACGTAGCTCTGTCTTATAACAGTGTTCTAAAGATTTTTCTGTTTTCAAAGTACAATGTACATAACAATCACATTTTTTCAAGGGAAAATAAGCAGCAATTGTTATTGTCATTTTGTCGTACATTTTTTTTGGTTTCGATGTGTTTTTATCGGATTGTCACTGTCGGAGTATTCAAAGCAAATCTTGTACAAAGCAGATATAGCGCCTTATTCTTGTTTGTTATAACTTTCTTCTGTTTGATACACGCTTTCAGCTTTGTAATGATGTTTGTTCTGGACATCGTGCATAAGTATAACATCGTGGTTCTTATCCTGAAGATCCAAACTATCCATAGGAGCATCGATTTCAGTAAGAGTATCCGGAGTTATGTTATTTGGAACTGGGTCTCAATATTGATAACTATATGTATTGATATTTTTCTTTTGACTTCTTTTTACACAATGCATTATTACATTAATAACTTAGAACTAATTCTCGACTGGTTCTGTGATATAACGTTCATTGCATTTGATATCAATTTAATGGTTGCCGTCCGAATTATAATATTACTGAGGAAATATCTCGATAATTGGACTAAAGATATCCTAAGGATGAATAATGAACACGAAAATGATGAGCAATGCTTAAAGTTGCTTGAGATATATGAAGATATTTTAGAAGCTTATAATCTGTATACAACTATTTTCCAGGTTTTGGTGAGTTTGTAATCATTTTATTTGAACTATTATGACGGGTCTTCGCGACGGATGGTCCACATGTGTGTTGTTACGCGGATCGTCCGCCTGAAAGTAGGCAATTACGTCTTTCATGAATTTCTGCAAAGTAGTATTTCAATAGTGGTTAACAATGCAATGTTTTCTTTCCCAGGCGCTATGTCACGTATTAGATTCATTTTCTCGATGTCTATTTTATATGGAATTGGCCTTTATCAAGATGAGTGGGATTATAGAATTAAAGGAGCTTGTAAGTATAAACAGTATTTTTGTGTAAATTAATGGTTCTCTCTTCTTATTCGTTGTCTTCATTTCTGAAGGTCATGCCATCCTGGAATGCTTTGACGGAGTCACTGACAAGTTACTTCCACGGTTGCATGGTTACGTTCTGATTAATTTATATTACGCAGCCGCAATAATCTTAGTAAAGGGTGCATTTAGGAAAAAGAAGGGTTTTGCTGTTACCGGTTTGCCAGCGCTTATAGGTGCCGCAGATATTGTTATCGCTGGACGTAGGCAGTTTTCATACTTTCTGTGCAAACCGATGACAACTAGCATGAACATTACGCTTGTACCTAAGATGATGATGATGAAGGGGTCTCCCTTTTCTGCACTTAGAATCTTATTCGGTCCGTTTTGCGTGGGGGTTCTGGCTAACAAAGCCAGCCTAGCTCCGCCCATAAGCACAGAAGCTTCTTGGGATCTTCAAGGGCTTCGCGGAGCGATCTCATTGTTCTCAGGATTTCTTCACGTTGAGAAGCCACGGCCTCGCATTCCAGAATGACTTGGGCAGCTCCTGCAAAGCGGGCTGTCTGTGGCGCCTGTATTAAAATATAATAATCATAGGAACAATTACGGTCCAGTGTTTGTTAAGGGGGTTACCCATAACAAACACTGGCCCGTAATTGTTCCTATGATTATTCTAAAGATATTTCTACTCAGTCTGAGAAGTTTTTTGGTTAATCGCAGGTAACAATTCGGTAAAGCCAGTTTTGAGTGTCTGCAGTCTGTTGCCCGTGATCATCGGCAATTATGAAATTCGGTTGATCTTTGGCGAATCTACGCGAATTAGTGAGAAAGGCATAGGGAGAAGTGGTTACGGGCCTAGCACTATCATATCGGAGCCTCTCTTCGCAAGTTCATCTGCGGCATCGTTTTTTAAGGTTCATTGTGGCCTTTGATCCACTGGAGGGTAATACGATTGAACGTCGATATACTCTTCAGGGCTAGATGGTACTCAAAGATTAGTCCGTTTTCTAAAGCTTTTAGCACAGCCAGATTGTCGGATAGGCATTTAGCGCCTTATATTCACCCACATTTCGTTAATTATGTTTTCGTCCCATGTAACAAGGGTGAGACTCTTCCCATGAACCGGGTATAAATCCAGTCTATGTGCTACTGCTTAAAAAATACAGATCGTAAAACGTAATAATGTGTGTTTTATTTTCTAGTTTGTGCCGATTGAACTTGTGACACATTCATGGTTAATTAAAACTATGGGACTAGTAGTTATACATAGCAATTATTGTGAGAGGTTCTATGTATCTGTTGAGAAAGCTGAGACTGCGTGTATACTGCTTGTGAAGAATAAGAACTGTCCAAGTAAGAATTACAGCACATATTCGTCAGATTATTAAATTATTTATATCTGATCATCAACATCTGCCTGCCCTTATCCCATGTTACTAGGGGTCGGTCGGTCACAATGCACAGTGTTTTCTAGTGCTCCGGTGATTGCGGGTACTTCCCAGAGGAGGGTCCGGTAACGGACAGCCGTGGCAGGTTCGCGGTGAGTGCTAACGCGTGCCTGTGTTCCTGCCGTAAGCGGAACAGGAGGGCACCGTGGCTTTTTAGTGGGTTGGAGTCCCATATAACTGCGCTGTCTCCCCGTGGTAAATTATGTGGGTACATAACAAATAATATTTTAAAAAAATGTCAGTTCGCACATTCCGTGCGAACAAGCCAATTACCCTTTCTTTTATTTCATTCCTCATATTCTCTCCTCATTCTAGCGAGTAAAGCGAACATAAATATAAGGAACAGCTGTTTTTTTTTGTTGAATTTTTAAAAGTGTAGATGTAAAATGACTGGTAGCCCTCCGACCCTTTTCGTGGAGAAATGCTCATGCCTACTGCGCTACCACGGGGAGATATCGCAGTTATGTGGGGCTCTAACCCACTAAAACGCCACGGTGTCCTCCTGTGCCGCTAATGGCGGGAAAACGGGTACGCGTTAGCTCTCACTGCGAACCCACCGTGGCTGTCCGTCACCGGACCCTCCTCTGGGAAGTACCCCTCATCACCGGCGCACCAGAACACACTGTGCGCCGTGAACACCCCAGGGACAAAATCAGCACATGGGTGCCAGACGACCCCGTGTATGGCACCCTTGGTCCCCTTGTGACGGGTCAAGGTCAATGGCCCCGCCACCTATAGCCCTGCGAGGTTGTTAGTGTGTTACCAATCATCCAGTATCCATCGATTTTCTCTTTGTGGGAGTACAAAGCGGAGATCGATGGAGAAGAAGATGGATGGATTTATATACACTCCCATTCTATCCTTCAATATTTTTATTCATACGAGTGCGGTTCCATCGAGAGTTTTTAGCAAGTTTACTCTACATGCAATTCTAAAATTGCCATTCCTGTCTAACCTTGTAGATATACTTGCAATATAGCTCATCTTGAACTACAAAACTACAGGGACTGTGAACTAACTCTTGTAGTTCGTTTTAATAATTACTTCTTTTTTGTAATATAAATCCAGAAACGGTCTATATTAAATCTTTCGTTACAGAAAGTCAACAACATCTGTGCGAGAACGTCGTACTGGCAAATCGACTGTTTAGTAAGATGACCGCGTGTGGCCTGTTTTCTGTAGACGCTACGCTACCGATATATTTGATTGGACTTCTCACTAATTACGTCATCGTGCTGCTGCAGTTCAATTTTCTGTGAAATGAGTATTCATTTGTGTTCAATAAATATAGTTTTAAATGTACCATTTAATAGGTACTCATTTCGTTTATATAAAACATCAGTAGTTATTGATTTAGTTAATAAGAAAAGTTTTTATGACAGAAAATTTTCCTGTGGGAATCTCTATATATATGGGTGAAACCGCTTGGCCAGTGTGTTACACTAGATTATTATTATATCGATACCTGTATTTTAAAATGAAGGTTATCTGACTTCCAAATCCCAGTAACTTGGCAAGACTGGTATCAGATTTCAGGCTTCTGACTAGCCATAACGACAGTCAAAGATTGTGTATCATCATCATCATCATCATCATTTCAGCCGAAAGACGTCCACTGCTGGACATAGGCCTCCCCCAGGCGTCGCCACATTGACCGATCCCGTGCGTCTCGCATCCAGCGCCTTCCCGCAACCTTAACCAGGTCATCAGTCCACCTAGTGGGAGGCCTTCCAGCGTATCGTCTTCCGGTTCGCGGTCGCCATTCCAGAACTTTTCGGCCCCATCGGCCATCCGTTCTGCGAGCAATGTGCCCTGCCCACTGCCACTTAAGTTTGGCAATTCTTCGGGCTATGTCGGTAACTTTGGTTCTCCTGCGGATATCATCATTTCTGACGTGATCACGCAAGGAAATTCCGAGCATAGCCCTCTCCATTGCCCTTTGGGTGACTTTGAGCTTTCTGATAAGGCCCATTGTGAGCGACCACGTCTCGGTTCCATAGGTGATCACTGGCAACACACACTGGTCATAGACTTTTGTCTTGAGACACTGCGGTAAATTGGACGAGAAGATACCACGCAACTTCCCGAACGCCGCCCAGCCGAGTCGGATTCGACGGTTGATCTCTTTCTCGAAATTGGACCTACCCAACTGGACCGTTTGTCCCAGGTAGACATAATGGTCTACAACTTCGAGTGTAGAGTCTCCGACCTTGATGGGAGTGGGTGTTACATGGGCATTCACCATGATCTTGGTTTTGTCCATGTTCATTTTAAGACCCACTCTTTCGGAAGCTCTACTGAGGTCATCGAGCATTTTACTGAGGCTCTCCATGGTCTCAGCCATGACCACTATGTCGTCGGCAAACCGAAGGTGAGTAATGTACTCGCCATTAACGTTGATGCCCAGCCCCCTCCAGTCCAGAACCTTGAAGACATCCTCCAGCGCAGCAGTGAACAGTTTCGGAGAAATGACGTCTCCCTGTCTCACGCCGCGCTGGAGAAGGATTGGTTTCGAGGTCTGATCCTGAAGACGGACTGACATGGTGGCGTTTTTGTACAAACACTTCAACACCTCAATGTACCGGTAGTCGATCTGGCACCGTTGGAGAGACTGCAGTACAGCCCAAGTTTCGATCGAATCGAAGGCTTTCTCGTAGTCCACAAACGCTAAACATAGAGGCAGGTTATACTCTTCGGTCTTCTGTATAACCTGCCTCAGCGTATGTATGTGGTCTACGGTGCTAAAGCCTTTTCGGAATCCGGCTTGTTCGGGGGGCTGGAAATCGTCAAACCTGCGCGCGAGACGATTCGTGATGACTCTTGAAAACAACTTGTAGACATGGCTAAGAAGTGAGATGGGCCTATAGTTCTTCAGCCGGGCATTGTCGCCCTTCTTGAAGAAGAGTACCACCACACCCCTGCACCATGCCTGTGGCGTTTTGCCCTCGAGTATGACGGAATCAAACAGCTTCTGAAGGGCCCTAAGGACCGGTTTGCCACCCGCCTTCAGGAGTTCGGCCGTAATTCCGTCATCACCCGGCGCCTTGTTGTTTTTGAGCTGTTTCAGAGCCATCCTAATCTCGTACAGGCTGACGTCCGGGATATCTTCGGTATAGTGCCGGGTCAATCTAGCTCTTGGGTCGTTTGCTAGACTCGCAACGGGCTTGCTGATCGATGTGTACAACTGTCCATAGAATGTCTCGATCTCCCTTAGAAGCTCCGGTTTGGCGGATACGATCCTGCCATCGTCGGTCTTCAGTTTCGTGAGTTGGCTCTGTCCAATAGCCAGATCCCTTGCAAACACCTTGGAGCCTTTATTTCGCTCGATCGCGTCTTTAATACGCTCGGTATTGAATCGGCGGAGGTCTCTTTTCAAGGATTTAGAGATCTGTCTATTGAGCCGCCGGATTGTGTATGAACAAAAACAATTATATTCACACACACATACAATTGCAAAAGTACTCCAAATTTTAAAACTTATTTAATATACTTGGAAAGACGCTCTATGAGTCCACACCCAATGCCACATCAATGGGCTTTCTAGTCTGTCGGCCAAAACAGCTACAAGGCTGTTGGAGCTATCGCCCATTGTCAGTAAGGCACCTCGCGCACTAGACGGCCACGACCACGACCTAACGAATCTAACTAGATAACGCAAGTCCCTCCATCTGTATGAAAAACAAGCGTGCCACTTTTTCACAAACAATTTAAAAACAAATTCACTTACCAATGAAAGAACACATTTCCAATGCCTCGGCCAACTTTTTTTATACATTCTTTACAGCTCAATATGGCATAAAAAGGCATTTTTCGAGATTTCTTTGGATTTCTGTTGCCGATAATGCAAAATGAAAAGCTCAGATTACGATCATTGATCGTAAATTTACTCTGTTTTTTGGCACGCGAAGTACATACAATCGCGTCATCTAGTTAGATTTATGTCTGTGGTTGTGGCCGTCTATTGCGTGACGTGCTTTTATCAACAGGTAAAAGGTAGGAATTGAAGTACAAACCAAAAACATCAATGAATGTTATTTTATTCAATAGGGAATAGGTAATGAACTACATACAGTTTTAATAATTATGATGCATGTTTCCAGAAGGGATAGGAACAGGACACAACTTTTAGGTATGTGAGATGGTTTAAGTGGAGACACAATAAAAGTCAATGTGGGTAGTTCGTACTCACAGTTTATATTGTCCGAATACACAAAACACGTAACGCATATCATAGTTCTGAAGGCTATTAAGACGTGAGAGTTTAGGAGTCACAATAACAATAATGTTCACGGCACAATACACACAAACAGATACTAAATAAAGTTCTCAGTAAGATTACGAAACACAGTAATTAGCAGAAACGCGATAGCCGTAACGGGAATTGAATACCGACTAGCGGTCGTCAGGTGGAAGGATATAGCCGCGGGTCACTGTGCAGTATCGCTGCAGCCGTTGGCGGTAGCGTTCAACAGACATCAGCCGACAATATATCGTAAACAATATTCGATGCCGTGAATGTCTGTCAACGGTGTGTAATGTAATAATATATAAATGAATATATCGATATTGTATTATGTATATTGTATGTTTGTATATTAAATAAATAAATAAACTATGTGGGTAGATATATATATATATACCTTACAGACTTAAGTTAGCAAAGTTACAAAAAGTTTGGTGTTTATAACAAAATCTTCATCTTACAAACATTTTATCATAGGTTCTGGATGTTTGTGTATATGAGATTAAATGTTTGTAAACGCACCCACGTTACAGTAGTCATTCGTAGAGGAACAAAGTTTAACGGAGTGTATATTTCCTGATAGCTATAAACTGAGGGTCATCAAGTCAAGAGTGAATAGGTTACTTCTAGGTAAGCATGCTTCACCTTCACATCATCATCTACAATTAGATGATATACTCAGAGGTCAAACGCGAGCTTATCAATAATAATAATAAAAAACATAATAATTAAAATGTTAAGTTGTTACTCACTATTGTGTAATCACTATTGTATAATGTATATGCGGTAGTGGCCCAGTAGCTAGTGGGTCCAAATGTGAGTTTTTCAACCCATATATACTTTCTAGATATATCTTGGACATCATTGACAACGGTGAAGGATTATATCGTGAGGAAGCCTAGACTTATAGTTCATATAAGTTTAAAATCGCAACCCGTCGTGAGCAATCATGGTGATAAATGTTCGTCCCTTCTCTGTATGAGAAGAGGCCTTTGCCCTGCAGTAGGACAGTAACAAGCTTGTATTATTATAAATTAAATTGCAACAGAGTAAGCGTGTAGGTAGTGATCACGTTAGATATCTGGAATGGCAACGTCGCATCTATGACCAAAAGACCGAACACGCTGAACTTCTTGAATGAGGTGATCTGCTGACGTTGGATGTTCTTGCAGATCCTTCTTTGTTTATCTGTAAATGATTAAGGATAAAAAAATAAATCTCTCTGGTTATACATAAATATTAATCGCTATTTTCTGAACCTACCATTGTTTATCTCTGAATTACCCACAAAGGATAACTGGCAGAAAATGCCTAAGGCATTAAGCCCATCTCTGTACCTTTGTGTGCTTAATTAAAGGAATTATGTTCTAATAACAAGTAAAATTTCGAAATTTAAAAGCCGCCGACTCATTTTTATTTCATGTTACTTAATTTATCTAGTACGAAGTAGATACGCTTCGATCGGCAATCTATTGAACACGTGTAGATACGAGACAAGATATCTTGCGAAAACACCCCGATTCAAACAATAAAACGCCCATAACTTTTGAACGGCTGAACCGATTTTATTCAAACATAGCTAAGAACACTCTCGATTAAATCACCTTTTAATCAAAAAATCAAAATCGTTTCACCCGTTTGCACGCTAGAATGCCACAGACAGACACACAGATACACAGCAACACACGTCAAACTTATAACACCGAGGGGTGTTTTTCCGGCGGGGGTTAAAAATGCAACTTTTCGCGGTCACGATCCCGTGACCAATAAATCCCACGCAAGTCGTGCAAGCAATTTTACCTATTTTAAACTTCAACGAGAATTCCACTTAAGTTGGACTCCGAAGAAAGAAGACAGTGGTATGGTCAACATCAACATCATTATATTATTTGCAAAGAATACCTTAGTCTGAGAGTCAAAAATTCGAAGACATGTAACATCCACCAACCCGCACTGGGCCATCGGGTGAATAACGGCTCCCTTTCTCTCACAGAGAAGAGGTCTGTGTCCAGCAAACAATGACCGAATGGCTTGGAAGCAGCTCGTCAGAGAATCCACCAAACCTTTGCAGGACGGGCTGCTTATGCTTACCTGAACATCCTTCTGACTGCAGCAGCGCACAAGCACTTATTACTTCAGTCATGGTTGCATAGAACTTCTCACTTTCGATACATAGCAAGATTTGTAAAGCCGTGTTCTTGACAAGCCACATTTGCGATATTACTGCAAACAAGAAGAACTGAAAGAGAAGGGTTAAATAGAAAAACCTCAAAGTTTTCGAACAATTTTAGGTTTGGGCTTATAACTTCTACACTATTTAAAAAGTAAACAGTATATTTTTAAAGTAAACTAAATTGCACGGCAGCTTGCCTACCCTCGACTACGGTAGCAGTCGAGGCTACGGCATGGCAAGGGGTGCTAAGAATCTCCGGACGAGATCCGGCTACCCCAACAATCACCGATGACTGGACCTGGCAACGTACAACACGCGCACACTTCGGACCGACGAGAAGGTCACCGAACTCGAAGAGGAATTGAGCAGGTTGCGATGGAGTATTATAGGGTTATCTGAAGTCAGAAGAGAGGGGGAGGACTCGATAATCCTCAAATCCGGTAACCTGCTCTATTTCCGAGAGGGTGAACGGCAGTCCCAGGGTGGTGTCGGTTTTATCGTCCACAAGTCCCTTGTGAACAACGTGGTGAAGATCGAGAGTGTGTCGACCAGGGTGGCGTACCTTATACTCAGAATATCCTCAAGATATTCGCTGAAGGTCATACAGGTCTACGCCCCAACCTCGGCACACCCCGACGATGAGGTAGAGACCATGTATGAGGATATCTCAAGAGCCATGCATGGTTTCAAAACTCACTTCACCGTTGTCATGGGGGACTTCAACGCGAAACTGGGCAAACGAGACGAGGATGAGCTGCAAGTGGGGTAATTTGAAGTTGGACGACGGAACCACCGGGGTCACCTACTGGCCAGTTTTATGGAGAAGGAGGGCCTCTATATGATGAACTCCTTCTTCAAAAAGCGTGAACACAGGAAGTGGACCTGGCAGAGCCCCGATGGTGCAACAAAAAATGAGATCGACTTCATCATGTCAACCAGGAAGCAAATGAATGATGTCTCTGTGATCAATTCGGTAAAAACCAGGAGCGATCACCGCATGGTAAGAGGCACATTAAACATTAATATTAAGCTTGAAAGGTCTCGACTGATGAAGTCCACGTTCCGGCCAGCACAAATCTAGGTCCAAAACTCCGAGAGCTTTCAGCTCGAACTCCAGTATCGTTTCGAGTGCCTAGGGAGCTCCGTGGATGAATACAGCAACGGGTTCGTGGAAGCTGTCCATACGGTCGGGTCTAAGTTTTTCAAGACCCGTCGTACAGATAGAAACAAAAAGCTCTCTGATCATACCCTCAAGCTTATGAAGGAGAGGCGTGAGATGATCCTGCAGTCTTCAGATGAGGCGTGCAAATACCGGCAGCTCAATAGACAGATCTCTAAATCCTTGAAAAGAGACCTCCGCCGCTTTAATAACGAGCGTATTAAAGACGCGATCGAGCGAAATAAAGGCTCCAAGGTGTTTTCAAGGGATCTGGCTATTGGGCAGAGCCAACTCACGAAACTGAAGACCGACGATGGTAGGATCGTATCCGCCAAACCGGAGCTTCTCAGGGAGATCTAGACATTCTATGGGCAGTTGTACACATCAATCAGCAAGCCCGTTGCGAGGCTAGCAAACGATCCAAGAGCTAGAGACCCGACACTATACCGAAGATATCCCGGACGTCAGCCTGTACGAGATTAGGATGACTCTGAAACAGCTCAAAACAACAAGGCGCCGGGTGATGATGGAATTACGGCCGAACTCCTGAAGGCGGGTGGAAAACCGGTCCGTAGGGCCCTTCAGAAGCTTTTTGATTCCGTCATACTCGAGGGCAAAATGCCACAGGCATGGTGCAGGGGTGTGGTGGTACTCTTTTTCAAGAAGGGCGACAATGCCCGGCTGAAGAACTATAGGCCCATCTCACTTCTTAGCCATGTCTAAAAGTTGTTTTCAAGAGTCATCACGAATCGTCTCGCGCGCAGGTTTGATAATTTCCAGCCCCCCGAACAAGCCGGATTCCGAAAAGGCTTTAGCACCGTAGACCACATACATACGCTGCGGCAGGTTATACAGAAGACCGAAGAGTATAACCTGCCTCTCTGTTTAGCGTTTGTGGACTACGAGAAAGCCTTCGATTCGATCGTGACTTGGGCTGTAGTGCAGTCTCTCCAACGGTGCCAGATCGACTACCGGTACATTGAGGTGTTGAAGTATTTGCACAAAAACGCCACCATGTCAGTCCGTCTTCAGGATCAGACCTTGAAACCAATCCTTCTCCAGCGCGGCGTGAGACAGGGAGACGTCATTTCTCCGAAACTGTTCACTGCTGCGCTGGAGATTGTCTTCAAGGTTCTGGACTGGAGGGGGCTGGGCATCAACGTTAATGGCGAGCACATCACTAACCTTTGGTTTGCCGACGACATAGTGGTCACGGCTGAGACCATGGAGAGCGTCAGTAAAATGCTCGATGCCCTCAGTAGAGCTTTCGAAAGAGTGGGTCTTAAAATGAACATGGAAAAACCAAGTTCATGGTGAATGCCCATGTAACACCCACTCCTATCAAGGTCGGAGACTCTACACTCGAAGTTGTAGACGATTATGTCTACCTGGGATAAACGGTCCAGTTGGGTAGGGCCAATTTCGAGAAAGAGGTAAACCGACTCGGCTGGGCAGCGTTCGGGCAGTTGCGTGGTATGTTCTCGTCCAATTTACCGCAGTGTCTTAAGACAAAAGTCTATGACCAGTGTGTGTTACCAGTGATCACCTATGGGACCGAGACGTGGTCGTTCACAATGGACCTTATCAGAAAGCTTAAAGTCACCCAAAGGACAATGAAGTGGGCTATGCTCGGCATTTCCTTGCGTAATCACGTCAGAAATGATGATATCCGCAGGAGAACCAAAGTTACCGACATAGCCCGAAGAATTGCCAAAATGAAGTGGCAGTGGGCAGGGCACATTGCTCGCAGAACGGATGGCCGATGGGGCCGAAAAGTTCTGGAATGGCGATCGCGAACCGGCAGACGATACGTTGGAAGGCCTCCCACTAGGTCGACTGATGACCTGGTTAAGGTTGCGGGAAGGCGCTGGATGCGAGACGCACGGGATCGGTCAATGTGGCGACGCCTGGGGGAGACCTATGTCCAGCAGTGGACGTCTTTCGGCTGAAATGATGAATTATGATGAATTGCTACAACTGAGTACAATCTAGCTCTTTAGGTCCAATATGTCCCGAGATACTTCAAACATTGACCTTTGTTCTCAATACTGGCGTAGTGTGTTTGTTATGTTTTCTACCTATGTAGGTTAGCAACCATCGGCATTGATGAAGTTACTAAGTTGGAGGTCACCATCGCCATAATATCAAATTAAACAAATGTCAATTAAGGCAACATTGATGTGTTACTTTTATTTCACATATGAGTGTGAACGAACGATGCCAGCACGGGACAAATATTTATATAGCTGTTTCAGGTTTTGCTGTTTGTGTATGTGAGTTTTAATGTTTGCCTATGCCCCACAATACAGTCGAAATTCCTAGTGTGGGGCAACAGTACCAACCAACTTACTTCTTGTCCACCGTTTGTCAATTCTTGTTTCATTTGCAATAATATTGCTACGGTAATTAGTCCGTGGCAAACGGTATGTACTATATAATAAAGAACCTGGAATTAACAAAATATATATTTACTAAACAGGATCGAAAGTTAAAACGGGTATCGTGTATTATTAATTTTGACACAATGGATTTTTTTACTGTAAATTTCACTCATACATTTTTTTAAGTCGCTTTCTTTAAGCACTTGCCCCAACGCCGTTGATCAGCGTGTAGCAAGTAAAGCTAGAAACTAAAAACGAGTTGGCGAGCAGCGAGTAGCGAGTGTGTAGTTTCGATAGTTTTACCGCTCGGCTATGAGCGAGTGTTTATGTGCGACGGGAGATTACTCGCACCAGTCGCTTGGGGCGGCCGCACTGTAGGTAGAAATGACCGCTGCTGGTTGGTCTTTCGGCGTTAGTTCTGACCGCAAAGTGAGCAAGTGAATATCGCTGAGCGATTATCGTTGAGCGAGTATTACATAGATAGTAGTATTACTCTTGTCGCTGCATTGCAGCAGTGTGAATAGCCAGCGAACAACTATTACTATATGTGTCTCTTTTATTGACACGGGATCCTATATCGTTTCTTCGTTTCGGAAGCGAGAAAATAGTCGAAAGCTAATCGCTTCGTCGCCGGGCTGGGACAAGTGCCTTATCCAAGGATCAGAAATGGGAAATGTGAAAAAAAACACCTTATGAGTTTTATGATACCATTCGAAATAAATTTAATTTTTTAATTGTTTGACGTTCAAAAGTGCCTGGTGGTGGTGGGCCAAAGCACAAAGGTACTGCTTATTTCAATAGAAATTTATAATTTGTAATGTATCTTCATTTAAGCATATTGAATCTTAGAAAAGAAGATCACGGTACGAAAAATATTATTAAACTAGCTTCTGCCTGTGGCTTTGCCCACGTAAAAGTCAAAAATTATCACATGTGCTATTCCTGACTATAATCTATATCTGCGCCAAATTCCATCCAGATCCGTTTAGCCGTTCTGCTGTGATTTATAATATAAATAAGACAAAACAATTCGATAATAATGGACTAAGTTTCTTAATTTTAAATATCTGATCAATAATTATAATTTTAAATAATTACCAGCAAACGAAACGCTTTCTCAAATATCTTGTAAGCTTGCAGTATATTTAGGTATAAATCATACATTATCTTCCAATGGGATTCACAGTCTACATCGTTTCTTGATAATTGCACGTTCTTTATCCATACACTAAGTATTTTTCTCAACAAAGTAATAAAAAACGTTGAATAAAGAATGTTAATATCGAAACATATACTGGTATAGTTGCTTATAATTTCAACAAAATTGGCAAGAGAGAAATTTATCCAGAAATAGACACTAGCAAGGATATAAGTGAAATTCAAGAAGATGACATAAGTCCAGTTGGAGATTACCAAACTTCTCAGATTTATGCCGTCAATTTTTAGAAATCTATGGACGTGTTGGATTTTTAGGACTAAAACGACATTGTTATTAACGTTCATAATATTGGAGCAGTAGTTGATGATAAAGCCTATGGAGAAGAAGAAAAAATCATAGACTTTAGACCAACCGAGAGCAATGGACAAACCCTGCCAGCGATGCATAATTATAAGAAGATAGTAGAAGATTACAGAGCAGAATATAGAAGCAGATGTGATTCCTAGGATGTTGTATCGCGTAGTATTTGAAGTGATAAAGTTGTCACGAATAGAATACTTCGCGCAGATGAAAAGACTTTGCATAAGATCTAATGGTTTTAGTACTAATTGTAAATCTTCTTCGACTACGTTATTTAACAACACTTCTTTATATTGTATTGTTGGTATCATCTTGATTAGTACATTTTTTATTTTTGGTCTTCGCTTGTTTTTGGTGCATGAAAACATTTTTGATGCACTTAATAGCTTTCTGTTAGTAAGACAGTTGGTTTCAAGCTAAAATATGTGAACGTTAATGAAAAAGCAATCGATTAACTAAGATATTGAGTTGTCTGTTGGTTAATTAAAAGAAATGGTCATATTTGCAGTTTCTGTAATTGAAAAGTTTGCAGTGACCTCTTTTCACACTAACGCAGGTGTGCAGGTGCCTCTGCGTTGACTTACCAGTAACTTTAACGAGAACTTCCATTTTATTGAAATGTTCGCTTTTTCTGCTGGTAAATTCAAAGAAAATGTACTTAAAACACTTAGTCAGTAGTAATTCTAATGATTTAATTCTAGTTTTAATGATAGTTTCCCGCCTGAACAGCTGCTCAACTTGTATAAAGCCCAAATTCGGACATGCATGGAGTACTGCTCTCACCTCTGGGCAGGATCTGCCAAATATCAACTTGATGCACTTGAGTCGATTGACAAACGGGCCAAGAGGCTTATCTGAAAAGATGCACTGGTCGCCTCAAAGCTCCAGAGCCTTGAACATCGACGCCGATTTGCCAGTCTGTCGGTTTTAATCGATTACATTTCGGGGAGTGTGCGATGGAACTGCACAATTTGATTCCGCCTTGCCCTTTCCATCATTGGACAACAAGAATTACGGCAATGCGCCACCGGTACATGGTGGACATGCCACCCATACGTACAAAGCGTTTTGCGAATAGTTTCATTGTGCGGAGTCAGATCAGGAGTGGAATTCTCTGCCGGAGTCTTTATTTCTTGATAGCTACAACCTTGGGTTATTTAAGTCAAGAATGAATAGGTTACTTCTAGGCACGCGTGCTTCACCGTCGACCACATCATCGCTTACCATCAGGCGAGATAGTGGTCAAACGCGAGCCTATCGATAAATAAAAAATAAAAATAAAGTGTAACTTGCCATGATTTTTAATGGTTTTATTATTTTATAATTTAACTTGACATGTTTTTTAATGGTTTTTTCTTTATTAGTTTACGGGTAATTTTTATTTTATTTAACATGACATGCTTTTTTGTGACTTTAATGTTTTGCATTTGATGTTTATTGACTTGTAATTTAAATGGTTTTTATATTGTTATTTAACGTGTTCTTTTTAATTAATTAATTTTTAATGCTTTTTAATTTAACATATGCAGTCATGTAGGGTTGGATAGTCAGTCGTTGTGGCTTGAATAATTTACAAGAACTCGAACTGTAACAGCACTATAGTATAAGTAGTGATGAGACCGAGCACATGCACGGGCATCTCAGCATCTATTGTGAACAGGCCACACACTTCCATCTTCTTGATCGTAGCGTTCTGAACTCGTTGGATATTCTTGCAGAACCTTTTTCGAGTTTCTGTGAAAAATGTGACAGTTGTATTATAGTTTTATTTTCTAAAATATCAGCTGTTTGATTAAGAAATGCCAGTGGGCACTTAACGTACAAACTGGGGAAAAAATTATTAATTATGTTTACTTGCAGATTTCTTGTTTCGCACCATCTTCTGCAACTTTTACGGCACATGTATAATTTTTTTTATCGCCTGCTGCAAGTTTTGCATTTATCATGGCAAGTCTTCCCATCATCGTCATTCAAGCCGAAACACGTCCACTACTGGGAATACATAGGCCGCCAAATGTCGCCACATCGACCGGTTATGTGGTTAGCGCATCCGGCTGGCACCCGCGGCTTTACATTACTGCGTCTTCTCTCTTTCTGCTTCGTTTGCTTACACAAGCGCGATTATAAAAGCTATCATTGTTTTTTACCTGAACACCTTGTTGAAGTAATGATTTGTATGCAGGTACTCTGAACTTCTGCCATACCCGAGTAGAACTTCTCACACTCTACGCTCAACGATACAATAAGCGCTAAATTCTTCAACACCCACGTAAGAGATATACATGTTAGCAAGGCATACTGAAACAAAAGGATAAAATAGAAAATATCTTTACTAAATTTCAAAATAATTAATTAATAATTAATAAAAATTACTAATAATAATAAAATATTAGCGGCGGCCTGACGTGTCAAGGTGACACATAAATTTTTTATTTAAACTAATACAATATTAATATAGAATAATGCAATAGAAAAATGACTAAACATACTAAAACAAAGACAAAAAAAAAAGATAATGTAAAACTACAATAGTTACAATATAACCCGACAAAATCAACATGAAAAATTATATGACAAGCTGAGAGAATGAAAATATGTTCACACGAAGCCAGGCCCGTGACAAGAACACACGCCCAACATCTTCCGGTTCGTCACTCAGCTCCGCCTCGCAGCCGCCGGGACCATCTACAATCGTAAGTCAAGCGATCCCGGACGCTGCAGTTGCGTCGAGCTCGAGCGACGAATACTTCTCTCCGCCGACGACACCACCACCTGCGCGTCGACGGGGAGGACGCCGGCCGCCAGCAGCCACGGATCTCGAGGCCCACCGGCCTCTGACAGGGTCCCCGCTCCCGGTGGAAGTGTGCAGCGCATGCGATGGACGCAATCGAACAATGAAAACGTTATGCGTCCATACTTTGGGGCTACAGAGGGGGGAATTAACCTGACTGCGTACCGTGGTCGGATGCTCTCTCTGTTTCAGGTGCTTGAGCCAGCTGTCAACGTTTCGGCCCAACGTCTGTCGGATCAGGTGCGGGTCATCCAACGTAACCGTATGCTGGATGACGCCATACTTGATAGACTGCGTGAGGAATCACAGAGTAGCCGTGTCTCGCCTGCCTTGCCACCGGCCGCGGTGCAACTGCAACCCAGTGTTTCACCACGACCCGACCATGTTGGCGAGGATGACGACGACGGGGCTATATCTGTGAGTACCCAATGCAATGCACGTTTGAGGAGCGCTTTGGAATGTGCATTCCGCGAGTATCGCTCCACACCGCCTGAGCTTAGACCTCGACTACCTCGTTTGCCCATGCATAAGAAAAATAGGGCGCTGGTGTGTGCTCTAGATTCGCAGCTATCAAATGTTTTTGATAGCAGCAAAGACCTTGCCGACACCCACTCGATCTTGTACTGTGCGGCTGCAGCAGCATGTCGTGTAGCTAACTTCAAGTTTCCCAAAACTGACAGAGGTACACGACAAGCTATACCAGCTTGGCAGTGCAGGATTGAGCGTCGTATCGGTGAGGCTAGAGCACTCATCGGCAAGTTTATCTGCTTCAGGGAGGGCAACACTCGCCCTAGAGTGATGCGCTTTGTGAGGCGGGCGTTCTCAGGGACTGATATCAGTTTTCGAGATTATATGTCCCGCGTCACAGAGCGTATCGACTTTCTGAAGCAGAAGATCTATGCATGGGCAAACCGTATTCGTCGGTACAAGCGGCGAGTGGAGCGATACACTCAGAATCGCACATTCCAGAGCAACGAAAGGTGGGTTTATATGGCTTGGGAGCAACCCAACCAAGGTGTGACTGATAAGCGCCTACCGGATAATGACGCCATGTGTTCCGTCTGGCGCGATATCTGATCGGTGCCTGTCAGTCACACCGAGGGTGACTGGACTCGGGAGGTCGAACGGGCGTGCGATCCGATACCACAAATGGAGGCAATTACCATCAGCCCCCAAGATGTGGCTCGTGCAGTCCGTCCGTTGCCTAACTGGAAATCTCCAGGGCCGGACGGAATGCACAACTTTTGGATTAAATGGTTCCAAAGGTCGCACGCTCGTTTGGCAACTCAGTTCCAGTCTGCCTTAGAGTCAGGATCGCTGCCCCAGTTCCTAACGACAGGTATAACCCACCTGCTCCACAAATCAGGTAGTACTGCGGATCCTAAAAATTATAGACCGATAACGTGCTTACCGACGGTCTATAAAGTTCTTACATCCATTCTGAGAGCGAAAATTAATCAACATATTGACAATAACGCCATCATGTCTGCTTCTCAGAATGGATGTAGGAACGGGTCCCGCGGTACTAAGGAGCTGCTCCTCATAGACATTGCCATTAGCCAACAGGTTCGCCGTTCCCGCAAGGATCTGGCGACATGTTGGATAGATTACAAGAAGGCCTATGACTCAGTGACTTCCTGATGTCATGTATGGGGCAGTGGAGGACGGTCCTTAACTATCCAGGATGTCGACAGATTCAGGAAAACAGCGAACCTATAAGGATCGAGCGCGGAATATTTCAGGGCGACAGTCTGAGTCCTCTGTGGTTTTGTTTAGCTTTGAACCCTCTCAGTACACTGCTGGAGGGTTCAGGTCTGGGCTACCGGTTGAGGAGAGGTGGTCAGGTCATATCACACCTCCTTTACATGGATGATCTGAAGCTCTTTGCCCCCAACAACTTGCAACTGATGAAGCTACTGAAGGTAACAGAAACCTTCAGTGACGCTATCAGGATGGAATTTGGTGTGGACAAATGTGCAGTCATGCATGTAAAGCGAGGGGAGATTATGGAATCCGTGGAAATACAACTCTCGGATTCCATACACCTTCGATCCCTTTCCTCAACCGAAACATACAAGTATTTGGGTATGTCGGAAGCACTAGGCATCAATAATACTGACGTGAAACAGTCGTTGAAGGAGCGCTTCTATGGCCGCCTGAAAAGAGTACTAAATAGTCTTTTATCGGGCGGTAACAAGGTGCGCCTTCAACGGCTGGGTCATGCCGGTATTGATGTATTCTTTCGGCATACTCAAATGGACTCAGACTGAACTTGACGCCCTGGATAGGAGGGTCCGCACGCTGCTTACCGCAAATCGTATGCATCACCCACGTTCATCTGTTATGAGACTGTATATTCCTCGGAAGTGCGGGGGTCGTGGCTTTTTAAATGCTAAGACCCTACACAACCGCGAGGTATGCAGTCTTAGGGAATACTTCCAGGCCGCTGACGTGGGTATGCATCGAGATGTGGTAGCGGTGGACAAGGGCCTTACCCCGCTCTCCTTGGCTAACGAGAACTGGCGCAAACCTATAGTATTAGATACTAATGACCGCAGGGAGGTATGGCAGAGCAAGGAGCTTCACGGACGCTTCTACCAGGTCCTACATGGGCCCGATGTAGATCTTTTAGCGTCCGTGGCCTGGCTGCGATTTGGTGACCTTTTCGGGGAAACCGAAGGTTTTGTCTTTGCGATTATGGACGAAGTTATGATGACGAACAACTACCGGAAATACATTGTGAAGGACGGCACGGTTGACATCTGTCGGGCATGTCACCGGCCGGGTGAATCAATCCGTCACATTATCTCCGGTTGTTCTAGTCTGGCTAACGGAGACTATTTGCATAGACACAACCTTGTAGCCAGGATTATCCATCAGCAACTTGCTCTTAAATACAATCTTGTGGAGTCGGAAGTGCCTTACTATAAGTATGTGCCCGACCCAGTTCTCGAAAATGGCAATGTCACGTTGTATTGGGATCGGTCTATCATCACTGACAGGACTATTGTTGCCAATAAGCCTGACATAGTGGTGATAGACCGACTAGAGCGTCGCGCAATGATTGTTGATATAGCGGTCCCACATGACGAGAACCTCGTGAAGGCTGAGAGAGATAAGAATAGCAAGTATCTTGATCTGGCTCGCGAGGTTGTCGACATGTGGGACGTGAATACAGCGATCATTGTGCCGATAGTCGTTACGGCCAATGGCATAATAGCCAAGAGCCTCAACGAACATCTGAGGAGGCTCTCGTTGGGCAGTTGGATCAAGGGCTTGATCCAGAAAGCGGTACTCCTGGACACGGCGCGTATCGTTAGGAGGTTCCTCTCTCAGGAGCCCTGACCACCGGTAGCTTGGACCCTGTTCCCAATACCGGTAGGCTACTATTTTTGTATTTTTAAATGTTTTTTTATTTTATTTTTTTTATAGAATAATATTTAAAATGTAAAAATATGTATATATCATGAATAAATGGAATAATAATAAAAAATTATATATAATAATAATTTATAATTATTATTATTAATTTTAATTTCAATTTTAAATTTCTTTACATATATAACTTTTTAAGTTATATACGTATAAGTTACCTGAAAATCACCGCTGTCCGTAGCTAGTGCCCTCAGATCTACACGTACCCAGGTATCCAATAAACTGTTAGAAAATGTGTGTACAATGAAAAATAAAACCTGCAACAAACGCCAATAATTCAAAAATAAGAGCAAGTAAATTCTTATACACAAACGCAAAAAACTGCTTAATTTAAATTACACACCAGTCGTTGGAAGCTCTTCTCAACTATTTCGAAAATGTGTATAATGTCTACATAACTTTGGAACATACTACCCCAATACTGGTCATTATCTGCATCATGAACAAATCCAGATCTCCGAAGTTCTTCTATACAAGACTTGAGAGCCTTACAGACGAGCTTCACACTCCGCGTAGCGTAAATCATATTCATGTCAAAACGGATGCAAGTATAACTAGTCATAATATTAGCAATACCGACTTCATAAAAAGCAGCCAGATACATAACCATCCAAATAAAATGGAAGCAATTAATAGCAATAACGCAGAACCAGTTAGTGATGATGAAATACTTAAAATAACGGCCGTTAACTTTGACAATCCTATATACATTTTGAATTTTTAGGACGAATAATACATTGTTGAACTTCTGCTCAATATTGGTAAAAGCGTTCAATAAGCCGCCAAGGAAATACAAGATAAAGTCGCAGATATTGAGTAAGAAATAGTGAAAGACTTCCACTCCAGTTCTGTTAGAAGTCATGAAAAACAGGAAGTAGATTAGGACCATCAGGATTATCGAAGCGCAAATTGACATAATGCTATAAAGGCGAGTATTGGGACTGATTATATTGTCCCGAATTTTGTATTTCGAACAGACAAATAACGCTTGCATCATATTCATCGGTTTGAGTAATGATTGCATGTATTTTTCAACTACATGATTATGTAGCGTTTCTTCAGTTATTTCTTTCATTTTATTGGGCTCATTTGTTTCGCTAGATTCACTTACTATATGTTCTACAACGACAGCAATTCTATTATTTAAGTAACGTTTATGTTTTACATGCGGCATGTTTGGTACAAGCGGTAGTTAAAATAAATTGGAGTAAGCGAAAGAAAAACGATACGAATTAATTATGATAAGTCACCTACTTATCATTATTAATTCGTATTGTTACTAAAATAAACAGTCTTCACGAATGTATTTTTTGTCACTGACATTTCAAATGCTTGACAAAATGTAGGTGGTATTAACGAAGTATAGATTTCTCATGCCGAATCCCCATTTCGGTAGTCAAGAATATGAAAACAGCTTTAAATAGTTTCTGATCGATAATAAAATAAGTTTTGCTGTAAAAGTAAGCCCCGTGTCACAAATTCCGAACACCGGAAACAAAAATGTCTATACAGTGTCAAATGTATTAGCTAGATAGATAGCGCTAATACGGGTATAAGCTTTCACTTCGACGGCACAGTGTAGACAGCACACGGTCCGTGTCGCAATTTTGATTGCCGCACGGAACAAATATTAGTTTGGCCTACAGATAATTGTTCCAGGTCTGACTGTTTGTGTATGTGAATATTTGCTAACTCACTCACGATACAGTAAAAATACCTAGTGTAGAAAAAAAAACCTTTATTTCATTATTTAATACTTCATGCACACAAACGTATAGAGACGGACTGGGTGATGTAGAGATAAATAGTGGTGGGTGCAATATTTAAAGTAAATAACGATAAGGTACGTTTATCCAAATACAAAGCTATACTTACATACTGTAAAAACATACCATATATACTCAAACAAATAAACTAAATACACGAATATACGATATTAACAGTTCTAGGTAGCAGATAGTTACAAAACATTATCGCTGTGATGATACTACCGCCAACTTCTTACGAACGTGCTCGCGCGCTTTCACTTTGAAACCAATTCAATCGGCCAATCGGTTTTTTGTCATCCTGATTTCTTGGGGGAGCGCATCCCACAGAGAAATAGACAGAACGAAGAAAAACAGTAAATGAAGTCAGTGCGTTGAGTGGGACATTGAATAAGATAAGATTGTTATGTGAAGGTGCAACGAAGGTGAAACAGGGTAGTTAGTGCCACTAGATCTCTGCGCTGGCGAATGGGCAACCACTTTAGAAGTGGCTGATGCGCTGAGACGTGTTCATATTTACGCAGATTGAAAACAAATCGAATGCAGTAATTTAGAAGAAGGTCAAGTGTGTTGAGTAGATCTGCATTGAGGTCATCATAGCACACGTCACCGTAATTGATGAAAGGATAAATTAGGGTCTGCACAAGCATTGTTTTCGTATTCGAAGTTAATAAATTTTACAGTTTTTAACCGACTTACCAAAAATGAGGGCCATTATCAATTCGACTGTTTTTTATGTTTGTTACCTCGGAATTTTTTAATAAGTAAACCGATTTTGGTGATTCTGTTTTAAGGTTCCGTACCCAAAGGGTAAAAACAGGATCCTATTACTAAGACTCCGCGGTCCGTCTGTCTGTCTGTCTGTCACCAGGCTGTATCTCATGAACCGTGATAGCTAGACAGTTGACATTTTCACAGATAATGTATTTTTGTTGCCGCTGTAACAACAAATAAAAACAGAAAAAAAATATTTAAGTGGGGCTCCCATACAACAAAGGTGTTTTTTTTGCCGTTTTTGCGATAATGGTATGGAACCCTTCGTGCGCGAGTCCGACTCGCACTTGACCGGTTTTTTATTTGAGAGCTGGTGCTTGTCATGTGGTCCCATTAATTTCATCAAGATCTGATTTAGTACTTCAGAGATCTTCAATAAATGACAGCAAATCACTCAGGATAGCTGCAATCGCATGTCTGTTTATTGTTTACACCATTTCATAATATAAAATCACACTGGTACGCTCTAAAGGGGTATGCGTGAATATGGGCAGGTGTGAACAATTCACCCTGGTATATTCTCATTCTGCCGGTTTTGTTTAAGTTTAATGTTATTGGTTTATCTATTCTGGCATCATTTTGGTTATATGTACTTAACCTATAGAACTGGTCCATTGTGTACCATGGTGTCAAAAAACGAAGAAACCAAAATGTTGTTCCTGTTTTCGTTTCTTCGTTTTTTGACACCGACTTCAAAGTCGGTTGTATTTTTTTATAAAGGTTTTTTTCATTTACCATGCCGGCAGCCCATACCCGGAACCTAAAAAACGACAGATAGAACGTGTGTAAAGGCACTTAAGATAACTATCGAAACGAATGTTTACCTATGTACCTATGTACTAACAAAGCCATTAAATTATTGAAGTATTGATTAAATGTATCGGCGTACAATTGTTTTTATTGAGCTACATAAACAGTTGTACTACAATCATGTTTCCAACATTGAACAGAATAGAGTCAGGGATAAACTCGGGTACAATCGAAGCTGTTTCAATAATTTCGTACAACAGTGAAGTTTTGCTCAAGAACCAAATTGAAAATGAATTAAAATCAGTACTAAGGCCGCTAAATCTGATGCAAGCCCTTTTCATCTGTTCTAAGTATAAAATTCGTGACAAGTCCATCACTCCAAATAGTTTCATCTACAATTTTATTGGAGTTATCTGCGTGCTCATATTCCGAGGCTATTTGGTCTATCTTTTTCTCAGCTCATTTGGCGGTTTCGGAAAGGGTTTCTACATGCTCATTAACTGGAACGCTATCTATGACAACTTATTTTACTCATTTGGGTTCATCTTAAACCACCTCAGTAATATCAAATATAGAGACAAAAATGTGTTATTAGTTTCAAGAATACAGCACGCTCTTACTCTCCTCAAAATTAATAGCAATGACCTCAGATTTTTAAAAATCTACAATTGGATTTCTGTCATAAGTGTCAACAGTGTTTATATAACAACATTCATAATTTTGATAAGTAACTTTACTAGAATAAGTTATGTTATTACGCTTTTAAATTACACCGTCATCATTTTTGATATTAATGTCATGTACACTTCGCTAGTTATGAAACTATTATATAAACTATTAATAGTGTGGGTCGAAGGTGTCCGGAGAGCAGAAAATATTTCAGATTTTGAAAGAGAGTCTTATTGGAAGATAAAATACGATTCATACGTCGACATTATGGAAGCATATAAGCTAGTTGAGAAAACTTTTCGTGAGCTTGTAAGTACACATTTTTCCAATTATTTATTTTTATTATTTTATTGATAGACTCGCGTTTGTCCAAATTGGCACCTGATGGTAAGCAATGATGTGGTTAGTAATGGGTAGCTCGCCGTCCGATAAGGACCAGGCCCAAGTCGACGGCGCGTAGTGTTCCACGCGCGCCTCTAAGAGATGTCAGCAATAACTAACGGGGTTCGGTAGGGCCGATGCCTGTGTAAGTCGCGGATAAATTTGAAAAAGAGTGACCGCGGCCCTGGCTCAAGCAAATGAAGGAACACGGGTGGTTTTAGGCAATAAAAGTCTGGCACGCCCTTCCGCTTCACTCAGAACGGTCATTGGATGATTTCCCAACCAAAAAAAAAATGGTATCCTCGCCTTTAAGTTTTATAATATTATACTTGCGTGATCACTTCAGAAATAAGGATATCTGCAGAAAGTTACCGACATATCCCGAAAAATCGCGAAACAGAGGGCAAATTGCTTGTAGAACGGGTGTTCAATGGGGCTGAAAAGTTCTGGAGTAGCGACTATATACCGGAAGACGTTCCGTTGGAAGGCCTCCCACTTAGTGAATCAATGAACGGGTTAAGGTTGCTGGAATCTGCTGAATGCGAGACGCACAGGACTGGTCGATGTGGTTACACTTGGGGAGGCCTATATTCATCAGTGAAAGTTTTTCGGCTGAAATGATGTTGGTGATGATGGTGGATTTGATATTGTTATAATATTTACAGATTGCATTCAACATAATAAATACAGCGAGCCACGGGCTGATAAGCGTAGCCACGGTATTGGAGATACAAGTACTGCGATTAAATAGAGTTTTAGTAAGTGTTTCCTTTACGATTTTTATATAACCATAATTGTGCGACACTCACTAAGTGAGTGAAGGCTGAGAGTGAGTCTTTTACCTTGAAACAAAATAAAGTCTTTATTGTGTTTTAAGGTACAAGCCAAGACATGACAAGCAATTTATAAATATGCACAATGGACGTGTTATCATAGATAAGTGGTTTCTCCTTCATAAAACCTTTGAAATTTTAGATAGACTTAAGGATATGAGAGCTTTACATATTATTTAGACTTTACTAGTCTAGTGAAAAGTTAAAAAGGATTTTTTTGACAGATGTCAGTAGAAACGCTATATAGCAACGTCCTTGAAGGACACGACTAATTGATTACGTACAGTTTGTTGGTTTTGCCATACACAAGGATTATGTAGGTATATACTGTATACTCGTAACTAATTTAATTTGATAATTTGTTTATTTTTTCAGTTCAGTTTACTGATAGTTGTTTCACAAGTATGGTTGATAAAAAATATACTAATTCTAATAACTTTGAGCGTTAATTGTGAGAGATTCTACAAAGCTATGGATTGTGTCCAGGATTCAGTTATACCACTGATGTATTCAAGCAGATGCTCAGGTATACATCCTTTTATGTATTTTACAAGTAACAAGAAAAGCAGATTAAGCCACTTGAACGCTTTCCTTGATAAAATTTAAATTTTCTAGACCATTTTAATTTTATCAAGGAAAGCGTCGAAGAAATTACAGAAGTGTATAGGAATGCCAAGAGCTGTCGGAATATCACGTGATCAATCCTCACAAGGCTCAAGACAAAGTCGAATAGAATCTAACTTGATTAGAGCTTCTGCGTCTCTGCTGAGAACGGCCCCGTGATCGAAATTCGGTCCAGAAGATTTCAATATTTTTATGTTTTTTGAATTTTAACTTAATAGTTTTTTTTTATGGATAGTAACTTACTAATTTATTTTTCACAGATGATCATACACTCTCCATATGTAAAAATATTCAACGTTTGCAGAGGGCTTCCTTAAAGAAAATGAACGTATGCGGCCTGTTCGTTGTGGACGCCATGATGTCTTTACGTCTCTTCAGTTTTATCACCACCTACACTATTGTTCTGATTCAGTTTGAATTTCTGTAGTCCCGTTCAACTATTATTACTGTAATCTTGTTTTTCATTCTCTTGCCTTACCTTTTTTTTTGCTTCTGTATACAACATTTTTGATAGATATGTTGATTTCTTTGAACGTAGAGTTAGCGAAATATTTTTTTCATTATATTTTCTTCTGTCCCTTTTCATTCATATTCTTAATTGTCTTTTTTTCATTACTTCCTTTTTCACTCCATTTATTTTCATTAACTTCTTAGGTACAGGCATTTTAGCATACTTAATCGCTTTTTTATATTTAACATCATATTTTTATATATCTGGCGCTGTGTGTATTACAAAATTAAATAAATTGTAAAATTGATGTATCGTTTCATTTTGCGTCTGAAGTTGAGATTAGATCTATGAACAAAAATAAAACTACTGACTATATAATGTAACCGTTTGAAGAAATGATAAGCATTGTTTTAACATGGAGACAAAGGACACTAGTTACCTACTAAAAGATAGAGCGATTACAAAAAGTAACTTAAAAATATTGGCATAAAGAGACCGAATTAACATCTTACCTAACTACTTGCCTTGACATTGACAGGTGCTTACTACCCAGTCAATAAACAATAATCTTTTTACGACAGCGAACATGTTTTCTTGTGCTATCGAGAATAATTATCATCCAAACACTACAATGGAGTATTAGGCAATAATTCAACTGAAAAAAATTACAATTGTAACTTCGACCTTTGAAATTGATAAAAAGCCTATTCCTTAGCGCTAAATAATTATAAGATTAGAAGGTACGTCATCATTCAAATCAGTTGCCTCTACAAATTTATAGCGGTGTTATATTTCGTAAAAGTTCTATGTGTGAACCTGTATTTACCTGGGAGCGAGTACGAAGTGGAATCTCGATGCTAGCCTCTATTTTGACTATATGTTCTACTCTCTTATTACAATTCGCAACTGGATTTGGGTTCTAAATATGTATTAGGTCATTATATATGAAATTGGCGTTTTGTAAGGGAGGAAAATAAAGTCGTTGCTTTTTAATATAATATATTTATTTAATCAAAGTATGTACCATTGCTATCTATGCACGTCTCATGGGTAGTTCATTGATCCCTTTACTAAAAAACTATTCGGACGGGAATCAATAAAATCTTTGAAGGCGCTTTGCACTGCCCCATCGGAGTTGAAATTGTCCCCGTGCAAGAAGTTATCCAAATTTCGAAAAAATTGGTAATCTGTTGGAGCAAGGTCCGGGGAGTACGGTGGATGTCTTAGACATTACAATTGAAACTCCTCTAATTTGGTACCCGTCTGTTGTGCAGTGTGTGGTCTAGCGTTGCCCTGAAGCAGCAGTGGCCTAGAGCGATTGACCAGCCTCGGCTGTTTAGCAGCTAGCTTTTCCATCATGGTTTGCAGTTGCTGACAATAGACATCCGCCGTAACCGTCTGGCCAGATTTAAGAAAGCTGTAGTGAACGACACCGGCACTAGTCCACCAAACGCTCCCAAGTAATTTTTTTTGAGTCAATTTTCGTTTAGGGCAGGATTTGGCTAGTTCGCCAGGGTTCAGCCATTGCGATGAGCGTTTCCGATTATTGTACAGGATCCACTTTTCATCACAGGTAATGATTCGATTTAAAATCCCTTCATTATTGTGCCGGTTGAGTAACGTAACGCAGCAGTCGACGCGCGTTTGGTGGTTTGCTGCACTCAATTCACGAGGTACCCACCTTTCAAGCCTTTTCACCTTCCCAATTTGCTTCAAGTGGATTAAAACAGTTTTATCACTAACACCGCAGCCTGTAGCTAACTCGGACGTGGTTTGCGATGGATCTTCTTCCACAATAGCCTTCAATTCTTTATTATCAACTTTGGTCTCCGGCCGTCCACGGAGCTTGTTCTGCAGGTCGAAATTGCCAGAACGAAAACGTTGGAACGAAAAACGCACTGTGTTTTCTTTTGCGACACCGTCGCCATACACATCATTAATCCTTCGAGCCGTTTCTGCAGCACTGGCGCCACGATGGAACTCGTACTCGAAAATAACGCGATAGTTCAAGTTTTCCATTTTGTAAACTGACTGGCGCAAAAGAGGAAAAATCAAATGAATTACGGTTTTCCAAACACAAAAACATGAGTAAATAGCTGTTTAAATTTAAAATTGGAATTATAAACCAAAGAGGAGATATTTGAGATCAAAGTGGCCAGTACGACAAAACGCCAGTTTCATAGGTAAGGAACTTTGCTTCTTTGTTTACTACTGTTATTGCTTTTTTTCTATGAAAGTGAAGTGAGTGTGTGTGGGCTTCAGTTTATCCCTTTCTTTTGTTTGATATATATGTTGTATGCGAAAGGTCACTGTTACGTAGGTGCGTAGGGACAAGTGAAACAACTGACAGCTATAAGCACACTGGTTTATTGTCAGGTTAGAGCAGTGCAGGGACGCAACCCACGCACACATACACGATGTTGACATACACATATATAACATTCCTCCCCCTAATTTACCGAAACAGTACCAAAATTGTGCACAAATATAAGGTTAACAAGTAAACAAGTACAGACTATAGTTAGAGGAAAGGTCTGTAATCTACCCTAGGAATGTTTCGCAGAAGTCTGTCTGGATTCCTTGAAACTGGATCAGACACAATAGCTGCGTCTGCAGACGGTGGTGATTGCAGATTTGCCTCATCAGTTTCCCTCCCCGCGGGACTCTGGCCCTGACGGTTGACAGTCACTGGCTCGTTATGACAGCTGTTGAAGTCGTCAAGGTCATGCTGGTGTTGTGGCTGTTGTGAAACATTCCCCGTGTTGCCTTTAAATAATATTATTTGGTTCTTATGCTTTTTAGCATCACACGACGAACTCAAGTCTTGAATAAGGTAAAGTACTTTACCCAGTCTCCTTTTAATAATACCTCTGCACCAATGGTATTTAGCATTGTTTATAAACTTTTTGAACATTATATTATCCCCTGGTTTAAACACTTGTTTATTATATCGTCCACATGATTTAATTTGCGAACACTGTTGACGATGAACATTATTAGTAGGGGTTGTGAGTGAGGCCGCCGGCGTATTCGGATTGATTAAGTCTAAGCGTGACCTCAACTTGCGGCCAAACACCAGCTCAGCTGGTGAGAACCCCGTGACAGAATGGACTGAATTCCTATAGTCGAATAAGTATTTTAATATTTTTAACTTGCAATCACTTTTATTGCGCGAAGAGATAACACATGATTTAATGCCCTTTTTCACGATTTTGACGAAACTTTCCGCTTGCCCGTTACTTTCTGGATTGTAGGCTGGTGACGTCAAATGGTCGATGCCATTTCTAGTACAAAAATTCTTAAACTCAAATGACGTAAACGCGGTCCCGTTGTCACTTACTATTGTATGTGGTAGGCCGTACTTGGACATAAAGTCGTATAGCTTTCCTACGACGGTTGTGGAAGTTGTTGACATAGTAACGTCGTACAACTCCACCCATTTGGTGTGCGCATCTACTACCACGAGAAACATTTGATTATTCAACGGCCCTAGGAAATCAATGTGTATCCTATAGAATGGCATTGGCGGGTACCCCCACGGAGCAATCGGCGTTCGCGGCGGGGAGGGGCGCAACTGTTGACAGATATCACACGAGTTGATCATTGTCTCCAACGCCGCGTCAACCCCTGGGAACCAAAATCGTGACCTAGCCTCAGCTTTGGTTTTCACAATGCCCAAATGCGAATTATGTAACTCGTGTAAAAGTTTTGAGCGCAACATTTCTGGAAGAACTACCTTATGTCCTCTCATAAGACAACCATTTTCGTATGATAGTTGTGTCCTACACAAATAATAGGGCTTCATACTTAAATCCGACAATAAAGGTCTAGGCCAACCTTGATGAATGTATTTGATTACTTTCGCTAATGTGATATCCTTGGCAGTTTCTTCTCTCAATTCGTCCAGTGTCACTGGCATACTGCCTTCAACCACAAAGTTAACGTAAGTGGCCCGGTCGATAGGCGCCGCGGCTGCTGCGGCGTGCGCGCCCGCGCCGCTGTCTCCCCGCTCCTCTGTCTGTTCCGGCTCGTGACGTAAACTCGCTCGTGACAAATAGTCTGCGTTGTTATCGGCACTCCGAACGTACTCAATCGTGTAATTATATGCGCTTAAAAACATTGCATATCTTTGTAGCCTGTTAGCCGTTACTTCTGGTATGCCCTTATAGGGACCAAAAATAGAAATCAAGGGTTTGTGATCGGTACGTAATACAAATGGTTCGGATCTGCCATATAAGTATTGGTGATAACGCCTTACACCAAATATAATCGCTGTGGCTTCTTTCTGTATTTGCGAGTATCGTTTTTCAGCTGACGCGAGCGTGCGGGACGCGAATGATATGGGTCGTTCTAACATGTCATTACCTGCTTGCGATAAAATAGCGCCTAACCCGTGTGGAGATGCATCTACCGTCAAAATGATTTTAGAATTTGGGTCAAAATGTGTTAGGACTTGTGTTGACGTTAAGCATTTTTTTATTTCATTGAATGCATTCTGATGAACTGATGTCCAATGCCACTTAACTCCTTTCTTTAATAAATCATACAAAGGACTGAGTATGCTTGATGCTTGAGGAACGAAATTCCGATAGTAGTTAACAAGTCCTAAAAATGATTGTAAAGTGTTTACATTAGTAGGTAGGGGAGCGTCAACAATTGCCTTTACTTTTGACGGATCTTTCTTTAGTCCGTTCTTGTTGATTACATACCCTAAATACTGTATTTCGTCTTTAAAAAATTCACATTTGTCCTTTCGCAATGTTAGCCCCGCGTCCTGAAGTCTTTTGAGAACTATATGTAGTTTTTCCATATGCAAATATTTTGTTTTTGCTGTTATCAACACGTCATCTAACAGGCATAACACACCGTCCAATCCGGACAAAACAGTTTCCATTGCGCGCTGGAAAATAGACGGTGCGCTCGACAAGCCGAATACAAGACGTGTGTATTTGAACAATCCCCGGTGAGTGTTAATACAAGTTATGTTCTGTGACTCATCATCGAGCAGAAATTGATTGTAAGCCATGGACAAATCAATTTTCGAGAACTGCTGACCACCGTGTAACTTAGAAAATAATTCGTGAATGGTTGGCAAGGGATATTGTTCTATTATTAACTGCTTGTTAATGGTCACCGAATAATCCGCACATAATCTGACAGAACCATCTCGTTTGAGTACGGGCACTATAGGTGATGCATAGTCCGAATGTTTAACGGGCTTTAACACTCCTAGGTTTAGTAACCGTTCAATCTCCTTTTCGACTTTGTCGCGCAGAGCAAACGCAATGGGACGCGCTTTAAAAAATACCGGTTTTGCATCGTTATTTAGTTTTAATTTTACGCTATAGTTTTTGAAAGCGCCCAGCTTGTCTGAAAATACTTCAGGGAACTGTATTTGCAACCGCTCAATTACGCTTTGACTATCATTAAGAAAATTAACTTGAGCTAATTTTAATTTGAATATTGATATAAAATCGCGCCCTAGTAGCGGTGGGCCGCCGTGACGTATAACGAACACATCCAGTGTGTGTGTGCGCTGCATATATGTTATTGCTAAACGCACATAGCCTGCGCACTGCATTTGGTTACCCGTGTAACTATAAAATCTCTTGTGTGACGTATGTAATGGTATACTTGCAAATAACTTTTTATAAGTACCCTCAGATATGACTGTCACAGCTGATCCACTATCAATTAAAAATTTTAAATTTTGACCGTTTATTGTGACCGTTTCTGTCATAGGTTCCCCCCGAGCTGAACTAATGTTATAAAGCGACTTACCATCGTCGTCCTCGCTCACATCCCCCGATGACACGTAGTTCATTTGATTGCACATCCTACGCAAATGCCCTACTTTGTTGCACCTTTTGCACTTATAGTTTGCGAACCGACATTGAGACGATTTGTGATTAGCCCGACCGCACACCGAACACTTTTCTTTCACGGCACTATTGCTCGGGTTGGCACTATTTTGTCCTTTCGTGATCTTGAACACCTGCACTTGATCTGCTGATGTAGAAGCAGTAGCGGCAGCGCCCGCGCGCGCGCATCGTGTGCTCTCTGCTAACTCCACCGCCTTCGCCAAGCTTAAGGTCTCCAAGTTCTGCGCAAACAGTTTCTCCCGTTCTGGACCCGCTACCATCCCCATCACAAATCGATCACGGAGCGCCTCTTCAACATTGCTGAATCCGCAATGTGCCGTCAGCCCTCGTAACCTTGCTGCCCATTGAGTATATGCCTCGCCCGGCTGCTGCGAAGCTGCATAAAAGTTGTATCGCTCACTGAACCCGCAACGTTTCGGAGTGAAGTGGTTATCCAATAACTGCACTAGATCCTCATATGGCACCTCTTGCACGTCTTTGGGCAGGGCTAAGTCTGCTGCCAACTTGTAGGTACCGTCGTTGAGTGCGCTGAGCAGTATGGCTCGCCTCCTGGTTCCCGCCGCATCATTCTTCGCATCGATGTTGTTAGCGATGAACCACTGCGTGATACGACCTTTGTAAGTCTTCCAATCATTAACATTATGATCAAAAGTTGTTAAAATTCCACAAAATTACTGTGACATTTTTCAACAAAAAAAAAATCCTTTTTTTTTTTTATTGTGGGTAAACTCGTCGCCACTGTTACGTAGGTGCGTAGGGACAAGTGAAACAACTGACAGCTATAAGCACACTGGTTTATTGTCAGGTTAGAGCAGTGCAGGGACGCAACCCACGCACACATACACGATGTTGACATACACATATATAACAGTCACCGACAAAGTTGTTGGAGAAAATGCTTCGTGTGTGGAGAAGATTACTTGAGATTAATGTTCAATGTATATTTGAATATACAAGAGGGTATCCTGCCTTTTCGCCAAAAATTGTTTAGCAGATTATCACTTGTCAAACAACGTTTCGCCGATGTTTCACTTTGACAACTAACGATTAGGAAACTTTTGTATGACAACGTTTCATTTGGTAGAATTATTGTTAAGCTGATTATTACAATTACACAAAACGTTTAGGACATTTATCATTTGTCAAACATTTCACTAGGCCACACAACTATTAGACGAATGACGTTTAGAACAATGAACATTAACGCGCGAAGGCAAACGAGTGAAGCGAGCGTGCTGCGGGAGTGGCGTGACAGAACGCATCGCTGCAAAACCGACTCCACGTAGTCTTGTCTGCCCTACCCCTAGAGTGTTATATAAAATCGCGTAGGTGCGGAGGGACGAGGCGGCCCGCTAGCTGAGGAGCAGGTGGTTTTAACGGTGGTGAGCGTGAAACACATCTGCGACGATAAACTCGCATGGGACCGCCGGAGCCCCGCAGTGCCGGAGCCGTGTCAGAAACCATGCCTGCTGCATGTTGCATGCTTCCTTGCATGCTGCATGTATGGTGTATGCTTGTTTGCATGTCTGCTGCATGCCGTGTTCTTTGCCGTATTCTATTATTAGTTGAAACATTGTGTCATATGCGTGTTTATTTTTACGCTTACCCACGTAATTATTAAACGAAACCCTACTAGATTTGGTTGGGGCTGGTCTGTGTTAGCAAACTTACGCTTTGAGCTGTCAGGGACAAGCCCTGTAGGGCTTGGCTTTGTCGATGCAGTACTACCTTGCCTGGCTCCTTCAGAGCCGGCAAAGTGGCGTGGTCTTGAGGGAGACCGCTACGGTCGTGTAGATCCTCAAGGCAGGTGCGGTGGTTTTCCTTCTCGTGGTTGCCGCCCTGTTCTTGGTCTAATTCCCTCTGAAATAGACGTAACTGAAATCACCGGGCGACGTATCACAGGGGTGGCGAGGTCATGCCCCTGGGTGTCGACCATTGAACAAGGAAAATGTTGGATAGCAATGACCTCCTGCGTGTTTGTGGCGTGCGCGGGGACCCGTAAGGGGGGATGAAGGGATCCTGGTGATTGAGTGGAGCAGGTTGCACACAACACATCACTTTGGCCCGGATTTCTTCCGACACGGGAGGCCGTAGCCTAGCCAGCTACGGTCAATCGGCTGCGGGGTCCGGTCAGACGGCCCCCCGGCGAGTTCACTCCCATTGGGGGCTTGCAGACGGCGGCGCTCGCTCGCATCGCTAGTGGTAGTGGTGTGAGTTAGTGTCGTGCAGTCTCGTGAGCAACTAATGGGGGGGGGCTATATCCCTCGGCTAATCCCTGGTGCTACCGTAGCATCGCCACTTGAGCACTCCATGGAGGGTGGGGATAGTCGAGGGAAGAAATTTGATTTCGGGATTTTTAAATGGATTTAAATTAAAAAAAAAAGCACAAGGCGAAAGGACCGGCGAAAGTTGGGACTGCGCTCCAAAAGGCGGGACCGGCAAAAGCTGGGACTGCACACCAGACGGCGGGACCGGCGCAAGCCGGGACTGCATTTTCCTTAGCAAGAACGTCCAGAGGCGAGACTGCAGTGGGATTGTCTCGAGGTGGCGCTGCGGCGGGACTGTCAAATGACGGTACTGCTGCGGCACTGCCGAGGGCCGGCACTGCTGGAGGACCACCGAAGGGCGGAACTGCAAACCAGCCCACCGGGCACAAAGGTATTGCCAAAACTGGCGTGACACGTGACGTGACGACCTAAAAGTAAATCTAGGGAGCCCTAAAGATAAGCTTAATTCCATACTAGATGTATAATTTGAAGCTGATAGAATCAAGGTGGGCACCATCGGTGCATGGGAAGATAACTGCCCAGAGAAAAAGGCCTTTTGCAAAAAGGTACCATGGTGGACTCCTGAACTAGCTAAAATACGTCAGGAAACACGACAGGCCTTTAATGATGCAAAAGCCAGGAAAATATTTTTCTGGCTATCATAGCATGCTGACGAGGTATAAGACGGCGGTACGCAAGGCCAAAAGAACTAGTTGGCGGCAGCATTGCACCTCCATCGAAGCTCTGCCAAATGGAATGAGGTTGTGCAAAGCAATGTCCATGACTAAGAGAAACCCACTATCATCTGTAAAGGATGAGAATGGGTTTCTAACGGAAACTGGACAAGACACTCTGGGCGTGATGTTTAGAACTCACTTCCCGGAATGTATACTGCGCGACAGCGATGAAGAGGAACCAGTCACAAGAGACAAGCTCACAAGGCACACGTCCAAAGATAACTGGCTCACGGCAAAGAAAGTGGTAGATGAAAATAAACTGAAGCTTGCCATAGCGGGCTTCCAGCCTCTCAAATCCCCTGGTCCGGATGGCATCTACCCAATACTATTGCAAGAAGGGGCATCTGTTTTGATACCTCATTTGAGTAAGCTCTACAGAGCCTGCATAGCCTTTGGGTATGTACCCAAGGCATGGAGGGAGGTCAAAGTCACCTTTATACCGAAGGTGGGTAGACCGACTTACGAAGAGGCTAAAGCTTACAGGCCAATTAGTCTATCATCCTTTCTCTTAAAAGCTATGGAGAAACAGGTAGACAGGTACCTAAGAGAGGGACCACTTAAAGTATTCCCTCTACATAAACTACAGTGCGCCTACAGCCCAGGCAAATCTACAGAAACGGCATTGCACTATGTTGCGAGTCGCGCCGAGGCTGCGCTAGAGGGACAAGAGATCTGTGTCGGACTTTCCTCGACATAGACAACATTTGCATACGCATCGCTGCAAAGGAACATGGCATCAATGATACCACGTGCAACTGGATTGAATATATATGCTGAGAAGCAGAATAGTCAGATCGGAACTGATGGGAGACAGACTTAGTGCAAAAACAGTAAGAGGTTGTCCGCAGGGTGGAGTGCTGTCACCATTATTGTGGTGCTTGGTAGTAGACTCGCTACTTACCAAGCTCAATACTGGACCATTCTACACAATAGGCTATGCAGATGACATAGCTATAATGGTTAATGGTAAATTCCCGAACCTATTCTCTGGATTATTACAACAGGCATTGAGGATGACAGAGGAATTGAGTACAAAGAACCACCTCTCTATCAACCCAAGCAAAGCAGTCATTGTTCCATTCACGAGGAAGAGACAACTAGGTAACCTAGGAGAGCTCTCCCTCAATGGAATAAAGCTGCCCTGGTCCACCGAAGTTAAATATCTGGGTGTAACGCTTGATAGAGAACTCAGGTGGAAAACTCATGTGGAAAATATTACGACGAAAGCCCTACGAGTGTTCGGCATGTGTCGTTCCACCTACGGTAAAACTTGGGGGTTAAAGCCGAAAGTGATACGATGGCTGTACCGGACAATGATAATACATATTATCACATACGGCAGCATAGTGTGGTAGCCCAGAACAAAGCTTGCCTAGTGCAAAGCGCCACTCACCAGATTACAAAGAACAGTGTGTCTAGGCATCACGGGTGCTTTTAGGACAACACCTACGGCAGCGATTGAGAGATACCTCAATATCCCTCCTCTGCTTATGATGGTTGAATTCGAGGCAAGTAAGACATTACATCGACTTGCTGTGGTTGGACTATGGGATGCCTCTAAGCCAAGGACCAACCATACAAAGTTCGACGGGAATGAACGCCTGGATCGGGTAACAAGCATGTTATCCTATAAAATGCAAACTATGTTTGTGTTTGAAAGGTCTTTCAAGGTCCAAATCCCTACAATAGAGGACTGGACGAAGGGTATCGATCCACCAGAACAAGACAGTCTGGTGTGGTACACTGATGGATCCAAAATGGAATCAGGTACAGGGGCGGGAATATACGCAAAAGGTTACAAATGTAGCAAAAGCCTAGGGAAGATGGCAACTGTATTCCAAGCAGAAACTTATGCCATAATAACCTGTGCTCAAGAGAATATAGATAGAGGAACCAGAGGTAAATCCATATATATTCTTAGTGACAGTCAGGCTGCAATCAAAGCCATGGCATCCTACAAAGTGGACTCCGGACTTATTCTGGATGCTGTCCAAACCCTAAAAAGGCTTGGGAAGCACAACAGGGTAAGACTGATGTGGGTCCCTGGGCACAAAGGAATCCATGGTAACGAAATGGCAGATGAACTGGCAAGAGAGAGCTCAGCAAATGATTTTGTGGGTCCAGAACCATGTGTAGGCATCTCGACGTGCCTCGTAAAAGCCGCATTTAGGGAGTTTGCAGATCACAGACAGCTAACTCATTGGCTATCTAGCACCGGTCTACAACACTCCAAGAAATTCCTAGGCTCTACGTTCAAAGCCCGGGAATGCATTTGGAACATGAGCAGGGGGCAAATCCGCTACCTGCTTGGGGCCTTTACTGGGCACTTCGGAATGAAGATGGGTCTAACCGCGACAGCCATGTGCAGGTTGTGTGGGGAACATACGGAACGCATGGAGCACCTTCTTTGCACATGCGATACACTGGCTGGTAAGCGAATGAGCCTCTTAGGGATTGGATATCCAAGACCAGAAGACTATAGGCTCATATCTCCCAGTCTCGTTGTAAAACTCATGAAAAGGGTTTTCAACGAGATTGGGGAGGAGTAAGTTATCTAGGGGACAATAGATCCTAATGGGTCGAAGTGTCCGAGTTGTTTCTCAACCCCTCCACAAGATAAGATAAGATAAGATACTAGATTTGGTACTACTACCACTAAATGAATATTACGCAAACTAAAACATTCTGCTACTGAAAGTTGGCATTTTAAAAAGTGTAAATATTAAAAGTAGACCAAACGTACAGTTGCTAACTGTGAGGTTGGGAAATAAATTATATGATAAGTTGGCAAATGATTATTCGGCAAAATAAAATTCTGCAAAACGATACTTGCCAAGTGAAAATCTGCCAAACAATTTTCGGCGAAAAGGCAGAGAACCACACAAGAGACTAATTTGATGAAAGAAAAGACTTTTCGACTTCAGGTAAGATTTGATGATGATTTGAATACCGAATAGAAGATCTGGTGAAGGCTGCGGGATCAGCTGGATTTGAGACGCACAAGACCGGTTGATGTGGCGATGCTTGTGGGAGGTCTTTTTCCAGCAGTGTATGGTGTGTATTAGAAGGCTTAAAGTCACCCAAAGAGCAATAGAGATATAGATATATAGGCTATGCTCGGAGTTTACTTGCGTGATCGCATCAAAAATGAGAATATCTGCAGGAGAACCGAGATAGCCCGAAGAATTGCCAAACTTAAGTGAGCGGGCAGGGCACATTGCTCGCAGAACGGATGGTTGATGGGGTTGAAAGGTTCTGGAGTGGCGACCGCATACCGGAAGGTGCTGCGTTTAGGGTGTGGCTATCACGTCCCTGTCCTCTTCGAAGTGCTTTACCAGCCAGGTTGTCATACCACAACCCGGAACTCCGTTAATCCACCTGATATTGGGTACCGCCCAACTTTCCTGTGTTACCGGGATACCGGAGGTCCCCGAAATGGAGTGTGCCATTTCCAGGATCTTATCGTCCGGCATGATTTTGGTACATTTGGCGGTAACCACTATCGGGTCGTCATTTGGCACACTGATCTTGAGTTTGCCTGAGCGCTCCGTCTCCTCCTTGTCCAGGGCCACAAAGCCACTCCTCGCGCTGTAGGCTACCATATATGACCCCGTCATTACCCCTTTGATGACTTGGGATGTGACGTTGTCGTACACCGCTGCCCCTGCTTCCTCGAGCAGTACCCTTAACAGACCCTCTGTGTCCCTCTGGAAGGTCTGCAGGATCTTCCTGCATGTCGTAAGATTGACCTCTCTGGTCGCTTTTACGATTGCTACGTACTCGAGGAACGCGCTCTTTACGTGGTCCGTGGTACCCGACTTTACTGCGAGGGTCGGCGGGCTGACTTGCCCTTTGTCGGCTCGTGTTGGCTTAGGCTTTTGCTGGGTTGATTCCTTTGGTGTTTTTGTGAAGAACCTCTCCAGTGCTGTCTCCTGCTTGTGAGATGGTGATACGTAGCTGGTGCTTGGGAGCACTTAGGAAAGTGCCAAACGCTTTCAGGCGACTCCTCGACCGGGCCTGGTCCTCCGGGTTTATGGTGTTACACTGCACTTTTGCAGCTTTTTCGGCTGCTGCCTTCTGCTGGGCCCTCTCCGATCCGCGTTGAGTGGTGGGGCTTGTTGTGGGGCTCATTGCGCTGGCTGTTGGTTGTCTGGGGGCTTTGAGGAAACTCAGGATTTCCCCTCTGTCCTCGTAGACAACAACCTCATGATGTTCTGAGGCTTTTAGACAGCCAAAGCGGTCTGCGACGTCTCCTCTCTCTCCTCCCACCACCATTGCGTCCACACTTATGGTTCGGGCCGCGGCTGACGTGTAGTCTCCTGCCTCAATGATCTTCTGAAGCAATGAGCTTGCCTGAGCAAATGGAGTAACCTCTCCCCACTCCAGTATTGCGATTGTTTTCCCTTTAAATCGCATTAGACGGCATCGGTGAGTGGCCACTTCCACTTGAGGTAGTGCAGCATACTTGCTGCCTGTTATGCTCGTTTTGGTAGTGCTTTCGTTAATCAGGGCGGCAAGGCCCGGTGAAAGGCCTATTCGGGCCGCAGCTTGACTTGAACCTATGCCTAACTTCTCCTGTTCCCTGTTCATGAACAGAGCGACGCCTCGCAGTCTGATGCCAGGGACTCCGTCTTCTCCGCTTGCCAGGAATTGTGTGGTAGTCATGCTAGGGGCTGGTTGTAGGCTGGCTGTTGCTGCTACCGCTGCTGCTACCGTTGGTAATGGCCGTTGGTTAGATTGTGTGTGTGTAATTTGTGTATCAGTCAATGGTGTACTTGTTGTTGTTTGTGTAGTTGTGGTTGTTGTTTGTGTGGTTGTGGTTGTTGTTGTGGTTGTTTGTGTCCGATTGTGTGGTCGACTTCGCAAGGTTACGTCCGTTTTGTTGGCCATTACTGCAATTGTGGCGACTTTGCTCGCGAATGCCAAGAATGGAATCCTAGTAGCCGGTCTCCCCATGATGGTGTGGAGTGTGGACTGGCTAAGCTGGGTTTCGAATTTTACCTCGAGTTCCATTCTGTCTTGGCTGAACCTTGGGCATTCGAAGAGCAGATGCCAGACTGTCTCTTCAGAACTCGGGTCACAGACGCACGAGGGACTATCTTTGAGATGGAAGCGGTGGAGATACGCTGAGAATCCGCCGTGTCCGGTCCACGTACAAGTCCTTACAGGACTTGTACGTGGACCGGCGTGAGCACTGCGTCTCTGAATGTCCTTTTCGCCGCTAGGACGTCTGGAAAGAACGCTTTCGTGACCGATCCTGTACTCGAAGACTCGTACCGCGCTTGCCACTTCCTTATAGTCCCCTCCCGAATCTTCTTCCTCACGAACGAAACGGGGACCTTGCTGTATTCTGATGTGAGTTTTGTTAGGGCTGCCTCCTTGGCCAGCTCATCTGCCCTCTCATTCCCGGCAGTTCCCACATGGGCCTTGAGCCAAAAGAGCCTCACTTCTCTGCCCTCCTCTCTGATTTCACGGACGCTTCTCTTGATTTGGAGTGCCAGGTGGTGAGTGACAGACGGTCTCCTCAGCAGGTCAAGTGACGATCTCGAGTCACTTAAGATGCTTACGGAGGCCGCCTTGGATTATCTTGCCATCCTGACAGCTCTGAAGAGAGCGTACATTTCCGATTGGAAGACTGTGTTGTGAGGCTCCAAGCCAAAGGTGCTAAACCTTGACTCCATCCCGTTTTCCCACCAAGTTAGGGCAGCTCCGACTTTCCCCTCTATCTTGCTGCCATCGGTGTATATTTGGGGGCAGATTACTTGGTGGGTTGCCAGGGTTTCGGGAGTCAAATTCTCTAGGCATTCATACTCGGTTGTTGTGAGTTGCGCCGGGTGGGGGTTTTTGGAGTGGTGCACGTTGCACTCCAACACGCGGCCCAGCGGTATAAACTCTTGAGAATGTCCCTTTTTGATCTTGAAAAGGGTTGCCGCCTCGATTACCCGGAGGTCTAGGGGGAGTTGGCCTGACAGGATAAGTGCCGCTGTCAGAGACACCGTGCGGTATGCTTTGCAGATTTTCTGCGCGAAGCCCCTCTGCAGTGAGTCAAACTTTTTCCTTGTCATCAGTTTCTCAGCTGCGGGGGCCCACGCACTCGCTGCATACATCACGATGGGCTCTATCACCGACACGTATATTGTCCTGATTATTTCTCTGTTCAGACCCCAAGTCACCCTCGCCGCACATGCCAACTGCTTATAGATGTCTGCGGCCTTTCTACAGGTCGCAGACACATGCACATTGAAGGTGAGTTTGGAGTCTATCGTGAGACCCAACAGTTTCACTTCCTCAACCAGGTTTAGCCGCGTGCCCGACATATGAAGTACCGGAACGTCGTACTTTCGCTTCCTCGTTAACACCATTCCGATACTTTGGCTAGCGTGCTGTTGGCTGATTGCTGCAGAGGACCGGCTGTGAAGTCAGAGAAAACCAGGACAACGTCGTCCGCAAAGGCTTGGCAGTATACCCCCATACTAGCCATTCTGTGTAGGAGTGGATCTAGGATAAGGTTCCAAAACGTCGGTCCGGCAATTGAACCCTGGACGCATCCTTTCGTGGTTCCCTTCTCGCTAGTCGCTCTGGCGTAGTTGACCCTGACGTTTCGGTCTTCCAGGTATGAGGCGACGAGAGTATAGATATTTGCTGGACAACTCTTGGCTACCATCTGCTACTTGAGTGCGGGCCACCACGCGTTGTCAAAGGCTCCCTCTATGTCCAGTGATATCAAAAGCACAATCTTTTTGGCTTTGATTTCGGCTCGTAAGTGGCCCACTAGAGCATAGAGGGCGTCCTCAGTTCCGCGCTGTGGCATGAAGCCGTATTGGTTTGTGTGTAGTGTTGGGAGGAAGTGCCACTGTAGTCGGCCCACTAGAAGTTTCTCGACGATTTTTCCTAGGACCGAGAGCAGACCTATAGGCCTGTACGACTTAGGGCTGGTGTAGTCGTCCTTTCCTGGCTTGCGGAGAATGCACACATGGGCGACCTTCCACTGCTTCGGGAAGTGTGACAGCGACAGACACTTGTTTGCTATCGCTAAGAACACCTCCCTATCGCAGTTTATTGCCGCTATGCAGATGTCTGCTGTTAATCCGTCAGGACCGGGGGCTTTTTTCGGATTTTGGTTCTGGAGAACCATTTCCAGCGGTCGTTAAGGGCGGATCGTCTGCAGACAGACCTTGGGGGTTTTTCTCCTCCGCTAGCCTCCTTAACGCAGTGTGGTAGGGTTGTTCGGCATCCGTTGAGTCGTCGGGGTAGAAGGTTTTTGCCAGAAGATCCGAAGATTGCTCTGGACTGACTTCATCCTTCCGTCCGTGCTGTCTTTCTAAGCAGACGTGTTACCTATTTTTATTTAAAATATTACCATAAAATTAATCTTCAGTTATCCTAAACTAGTTCTTATATTAAAGTCAATACACACGCACTTAGTATAATCAGTGTAGCAAAAGTGAAAGGCGAGCCCGACTTTGGAGAACGCAGAGTGCCTGTGCGAGGAGTGCCGTGGTCATAATTGCCGTCTCTGTCCCGCCGCGCTCGACCGACGCTAAGCGTAGGCGCCTGCTACAAGGCCAACGTGCTACGAGCTACGAACAATCGGCTACGAACGACTGCAGCCGCCTACTAGCGCTACGCGACAGATTCTAAAGACAAAATTGCGTGTAAACATAATTGCCGAGGAGTTGTTTTACAACAACTGCAGCCAGGGACCGAATTACCGTTATGTTTTTTATAACGTTACCATTTACCGTTACGTTAACGATAAAAAAGTAACGATATTAATAACGATACCCATAAGTCAGTTAACGTTATCTAATTACCAGTATTAGTACCGGTAAAAATTGCAATTGTTATACCGGTAATTTATACGCTTATCTCGTTCTAACAATGAAGTTGGTTAGACTAGCATATTTTGGTGTTAGTACGACTAGTTTCAGCGTGTATAAAATATTGTTACTGTGTGCATCCCGCGACGTATCCTTACATAGTATAAAACAAAGTCGCTGCCCGCTGTCTGTCCCTATGTATGCTTAGATCTTTAAAACTACGCAACGGATTTTGATATGGTTTTTTAATAGATAGTGATTCAAGAGGAAGGTTTATATGTATAATATTATTAAAAAGAGAACGAGAACCGTATATTAATTTTAATTCATAATTTAAAAAAAAAAACATCGGCCAGTAAACATATAGGTATAGACATGAACAATTGACCACACGTCTCTGTATACACATTGATCTTGACTGCGCTATATTTACGTAGTAAGAGCGGTTTTCATAGTGCATCCAAAGACGTGTCCAGGTCAACCGACTGTACCTACTTCTGGACATAGCACTGACTAAATTTTCTTTTGCTGTAATGATTCTTGAATCACAAGCGCAAACACAATTGGAATCACCAGTTCCTGAAGATTTTGATCATGGTTTTTATTTATTTATTTATCGATAGGCTCGCGTTTGACCACTATCTCGCCTGATGGTAAGTGATGACTGATGGCAAGTCGGTTAAAAAGTATTTCCGATGTACGCGATGTTTGTTATGATTATTAAAATAAAACGCGTGACCGCGAGCCGTCTCGTATTCATATTTATGTTGCCGCTCTGCTTAGAAACCCCGGCGCGGCGCGCGGCACACGTTTCGGTTTGGCAACGTCGCACCAGACGTTGCTAAGTTTTAGCGAAATACCGCTATTAGTATCGCTATTTAAATACCGGTAAATCCTGCGTTATAACGTTATTTTTAACGTTAAATATTTAACATAACGGAACGAAATGTTTTGGTACTTTTACCGGTATTTTTTTGGTAACGGTAACCGTCCCTGACTGCAGCTACTTTTGGCAGTACTGCGAGCGGGCGACCATATACCAACTCCTGAGATCGTGCGTGCCTGGTACCTGAACTGTCTACTCCTACAAGGACACCGCCCGATGGAAGCGTAAGAACCAATATTTACTAATTACAGCGTGCGCGCACCTCCTCCATGCTTGGTAACGCACTTGTCACAACCCATTATTAAGTGATTGGAGATCATGATCTAGTTAGGAGCCTATTACACTACGTGCGAACTGATAACTAAGTACACCCGAAATTACACTGTCGTCATAAACGCATATCTACGGATATTTAACTTGCGTACTCATCATTACACCTCCACATTTACCTGGTAACTTCGTAATCATGACCACATTAGTGAAAAATCCCTGTCAGACACGGAGATTAATTTGCTGGAAAATGAGAGTAAGACGCCGCCCAAGTATGTATTCCAACGGGTAAAAAGAAGCAGGGAAGATACCACGATTAGTGATCAGTTGGATGAATTTAAAAAGGAGATGAGAGAAATGATGGAACTTTTCTCAGGTAAACGAGAAAATGAGATACAACAAATTACTCTCACTCTGAAAGACATTCAAGAATCCAATCTCAAAATAGAAAACTCTATCTCATTCGTAACGGCACAGAATGAGGAGCTCCAAAAAAAAATTGATAAGCTAGAAAATAAGGCCAAGGAAGACAGGAAATGCATCACTATGTTGGAAAACAAGCTTGAGGAACTTCAAATGGGAATTCGCAAGTCGAATTTCGTAATTAAGAACGTACCAAAAAAGACCAATGAATCCAAAGAAGATCTCATAGAAATGGTCATGTGCCTCTCCCAAAACTTAGCTTGTACTTTCAGCAAATATGATATTAAGGACATTTATAGGGTACGGGGAAAAGACACAGAAATAAAAAAATCACCCATTTTTGTTGAAACTGGCTCCACAATATTGAAGGGTGAAGTTATGAAAATGGGGAAAGCTTTTAACTTAAAACACAAATCTAAGTTATGCTGCAAGCACCTGGGATTGAAAACACAGGAAGACACCCCCATATTCCTATCAGAACACCTGACTCCTAAGGAGTCCCGGCTACACTTCCTTGCTCGGGATTTATTTAAATCTGGAGCCTTCAAGTTCTGCTGGACTGCCTATGGTAAAGTCTATCTCAAAAAGGATGAGCTATCACCAACTTTGGCAATTAAAAGTGAAGAACAGGTACATCAGCTTATATTACAAAAATTACTCTTAGACCATGATTCTGTGTTCGTTCTATACCTAACTCTAAAAGTGATTATACCTTTGCCTTATATTGTTTTTTTGTGTCCTACTTATTACTATTGTGTAACATTGTATAGTTTGCTAACTAAGAACACCATATTAAGTCAATTTTTTACACATAGTAACACTTTTCCAGAATTTTACACATACACACCACATACACACATTGGTACGCAAATTCATAATATAAATCCACTATACATACTCAGATACACAAAATCATGCATAAAAACCGTTATAAAGCTGCGCTCTCTTTACCTCATCCGGCAATCTGAAGTCTATAAAATTTATGTAAATCTTGTTCCTGACGGCTATTCTACTAGATACACAATAAATGAGTATTATTAAATAACCTACAAACTATAAATGAGATTGACAATATTGAAATCGCGCGTACAATAGAATGTGATTGCTCTGAGATCTCTAAGCACATTTCAGTAAATAAAAACGACTTGACTATTGTCTCGCAAAATATAAGGAGTGTTTACTGTAATTTCGAGGATTTCTCAATGTTCCTTACTACTTTTAAATTCGAAACCGATATTATAATTTTAACCGAATGTAGGTTAAATGATAACAAACCAATTCCTAAACTCAATAATTACCACAGTTTTGCCTCTACTCGACATTTAAACCAAAATGATGGAGTAGTGGTCTATGTCAAAAACACAGTAAAACCGAAAGTAAAGGAAATTAAATTGGCCCAAGCGTCCTGTCTCCAGCTAGATATTCTGAATAACCATATTTTGTGTATTTATCGCTCTCCATCAAACACTAACACAGACAGTTTTATTGAATCGCTTAGCACTCACCTTGACACAATAACTTCGCAAAAAAGCGTAATAATTGCGGGCGACATAAATATTAATATTAGACCTAAAGATACAGAAACATCACAGGAAAGTAAAAATAGATTGCGCTATTTAAACATGCTGTCTTTACATGGTATACTTCCTGGACATGTATTACCCACCAGGGATAGGAACTGTTTGGACCACTTTATGATAAAAATTAATAAAAAAAGGGCATCGGCATTTATCGCTATCATTCATACCACTATCACTGACCACTACACCACTTTTATGTCACTCCGTAAGCAAAAAGATACCCTAGCTGCTAACAAAACTACTACTAGTATTAATTTTGAACAAGCTTTAAAACAAATACATGAACAAAATTTTGCAGAATTACTATTTTGTGATGACCCTAATTTAATAACTGAGATACTCATTGATAAACTAACTGCATCAATTAATCTCAATACTACCACAGTAAAAATTCCAAATAGTAAACGCATTATTAAACCATGGGTAACCCCAGGTATGCTTCGTTGCATTAGAAACCGTAATAAACTGCATAAAACATTTAAGAGTGACCCACACAACGAAATCAATAAAATAACATACAATCGATATAGAAATTATTGCAACAAGCTCTTAAAAAAAATGAAAAGAAAATATGATAGGGAATTACTTGCTAAATCAAAATCAAACAATAAATTGCTTTGGAAAAATATTAAAACCATAACTTACACTAATAAATCTAAAAGTCAAAACATTGAACTAATAAATATTAAATCGAGCCCTAGTGAATCAGTAAACTTTATTAATGACTATTTCGTAAATATTGGCAAACAGCTGGCCCAACAAATTCAACCTAGCGCAAATAGTGACCCTAATTATGTGCCTAATCAACTGTCAACACAAGTTAACTCCTTTGTAGTCCTGGACACCGACCTCAATGAAGTGGACAGAATTTTGATGAGCCTAAAATCAGATAGTGCCGCTGGCTGGGATAATATCTCCACTAGATTTTTGAAGTATGTAGGCAAGGAAGTTGTCCCAATTATAACCCATCTTGCAAATCTCTGTTTCAGAGACGGTATCTTCCCGGCCCCACTTAAAAAATCCATTATTACTCCAGTTCACAAGGGTGGGGACAGAGATGATGTCAGCAATTACAGGCCGATATATGTCCTGCCAGCTATATCGAAAATCTTGGAAAAACTAATCAATAGTAGGCTTCTTAATTATTTAAATAAATTTAAAATACTATCCTCAACACAATTTGGATTTAGGCAAAATATATACACCGAGGATGCAGTTACCGCACTAAGCTCTCTTGTAGCTAATAAACTTGATAATGGCAATAAATGTTTAACTATCTTCCTGGATCTTGAAAAGGCATTCGACACTGTCTCTGTGGCAATCCTTGTGACCAAACTGGAAAAAATTGGTATAAGAGGAAATGCTCTCAATCTTTTTAAAGACTATCTCTCGAACAGGAAGCAAAGGGTTAAGTTGGGGCAATACGTCAGTGATGATGCTGAAGTGTTGTACGGTGTGCCTCAGGGTAGTGTTTTGGGTCCCACACTTTTCTTAACATACATCAATGATCTCTGTAACATGAACATTAAAAACGCCAAAGTCTTTTCTTATGCCGACGACACAGCTGTGGTTTTCTCTGGAAGCTCCTGGAATGACGTAGAGCAAAGTGCTTCATGTGGCATGGCCCAAATAGCTAAATGGCTGAATAATAATTTGCTGACATTGAACACCTCAAAAACAAACTACATATGCTTTAGTATCTGTAATCGTACACAACCAAATAAGGACTTCACAATCAAAGTTCATGAATGTGGTGACATTCAAAACAAAAACTGTATGTGCTCTACTATTAATAAGGTCACATACACCAAATATTTAGGTGTCATGATTGACCAGAGATAATCCTGGTATCCTCACCTTGAGCAAGTCTCTAACAGGGTTCGGAAACTAAGCTGGATTTTTAAAACTTTGAGACACGTTGTTCCAAAAAGTGCCACCAATACCGGAGACCCATTTAAGAACCTATTAAAGGATATTTATATCGCTCTGGTGCAGTCAGTCTTGGTTTACTGCATCCCTATTTGGGTAGGTGCAGCTAAATCCAAATTTATTGGGCTGGAACGAGTGCAACGAGCCCTAATAAAAATAATGTTTTTTAAAAGGATTAGATATCCCACCGAGAGACTTTATCAGATAAGTGATTTGCTTTCAGTGAGAAAATTGTATATATTACACACCGTTCTGTAAAAACACAAAGAGCTGCCCTATGATACCGCTATGCTATCAAGGAGAAGGAAAGATATTATAGCACCGATACCACAAACAAAAACCAGTTTTGGTAGTAGACAATACGGCAAAAGATCATCACAACTTTACAATAAAATAAATAAAGAGATATATATTTACACCAAACAATATTATGAATGTAAAAAACTTATAACTAAATGGATAAAACCTCTCGAATATGAGGAAACGGAAACTCTCTTGCAGCACGCATCATAACTCATTCACGCGGCATTTACTCACATGTATAACCTATTCACTGGTACAAGAACACACACACATAAACACCCCACACACACACATATACACCCCATACACACACCTATACACCCCACACACACACTTATAACACTTACACACGTAACTCAGATCCATTTGATTAAGCTGATATAAAATAACAGTCTTCTTGAATTCTCTTTTGTATTTATATAATTTATTTTCACAAAATGTATAAATAGTAAATGGTGGCATAATTTGTTTATGTTATTGTAAGTATATCTAAGTTGCGGAAGAGTGGAGCGTCCTAATACAGGCATTTATTTGCTTAAAAGGACACTTCTGACACTAGCTATGTACTACAAAAATTGTTAAAGAAAATAAACTATTTGTATATTTGTATTTGTATTGTATTTGTACTGAGCGTCTCGCCTGCGTTGTTTCTCAGGAGTGCGTCCTCCTTTCTTCTGGCTGTCTTCCTTATTACCCTGTAGATACCGTCCCATATGCTCTCTCGGTCCTGCTTCGTGCAGAACTCCTTCCAGTTGGCTGTGGCTGCTTCCGTTGCTGCTGTCGTGTAAGTTTGTTTGGCCAGCACATACTCTTGGATGGTGAAGTGTCTCCGGCTTGCGGCTGCGTTCCGGATCCTTCTCTTCTTCGTCATGGCGTCTTTTTTGAGATGGTCTAGAAAAGGACTCCACCATGGGGGTTTGGCGTTGTGTTTGGGCGACCCGAGTTTTGGAATCGCTTCCTCGCATGAGCGGTGGATGTTCTGAGTATAATTTGAAATGATTTGTAATTTTCATATAATGCTTTTTTAGTAATTTTATTGCTTTTTTAGGGTTGCAGAGGTATTTATTTTGTATGTGCGCAAGTAGTTCGTTTATTATTTTTGGAAGTATCCTACATACTTCCAAAATATGTTCTCATACCATATGTATTGTTGTATTTAGGCAAGGTAAAAGTTTTCATGTTAGCTAAAGTTCTCAGTTTAGGATGGCGTGTCGGCTTAGTTATATTATTTATGTTGTTATATTCGTCTTTTAATATTGAAAGTTTTGTCATGTTTTGTATTGGCAATATGTTGCAGTAATAAAATAGTTCAGAATAATCATTTTGATATTTTGTTCATATTTTGAGGGTGACAATATTTTTGAGAATGCGTTGTTGTAGTTTGTTAATTTTATCTAGATTAGTTCTATAAGTTCTCCTGTAGCTACTGAGTCCATAACCTATTATGGAGTCAGCTAGAGCTAGGTACAATAGTCTTAATGTTTTGTATGGCATTTTATGTTTAAGTATAATTATTCGTCCCAAGATAGATCTTAATCTATCACATATATAGTTAATGTGGGGAACCCAGTTCAATTTGTTGTCGATTATGAGTCCAATGTACACTGAACTATATTGAAATATATTGATGTATGTGAACTTTATTGATGCACAGCTACAGTTTTTAGTACATACAGCGTGTAGGCAGTCATGGATATGTGCCTTGATGGAGGGTGTGTAGGTGACTTTATTATGTGATGAATGTATGTGCATGGCTTTGGTTTTATCGGCATTTATGACGAGACCGATATCATGCGACCATTTACATAATAATTCAAAGTTTGTTTGGAGAATACGCTCAGCCTTTTTAATATATTTATCAGCCACCACGATGATCGACGATCGGCAAACTGGTATACGGAACCTTCTCCTATGGTATTGCACATATCGTTGACGTACAGTAGGTATTCAGTAGGCCCAAATATTGACCCCTGTGCCGTGCCTTTAGTTGTTAATTTCATGTCGCTATACGAGTTTCCCAGCTTGACAGTCGTGCCCGACCCAGTTCTCGAAAATGGCAATATCACATTATACTGGGTTCGGTCCATTATCACTGACAGGACTATCGTAGCCAATAAGCCTGATATTGTGGTGGTGGACCGAATCGAGAGGCATGCAATGATTGTTGACATAACTGTCCCGCATGACGGGAACCTCGTGAAAGCCGGAAAGATAATTAAAAAAAGTTCAATAATAATAAAGTAAAATATCAATTTCGGTTGCTACCTATTATGAGGTATGAGGAACCGGGTGGAAAGTGCCTCATCCTGCGTTGTGTCTAGTGGGTTAGTCTCCTATGGTTGTTGTTTGGGTCCTGTTTGCATTCATTGCACAGATAATTCTGACTTGCGTGATGTTGGATTCGTGAGACGTTTAGCGTAATAGCAGGGCTATTAAAAAATACTTGGACGCTTTGGACGGCTTATATTTTTAATTACTAGGACTGGTAACATAGTCAATTTTTAATAGCGATTTTTTGAATTCAAAACAAAGAAGGAGGAAATAGATTTTATTCTACCAAAATTGACGCATATGTCGGATTTAGTTATTAGTACGGACGTCAAAACAAATCACAAGCACGCCACCTGGTGGCAAATTAAGAACAACTTCGCATTGGCGCGCTATTTCAAACCATTTGCGTGGTGAGGACAGCAGAATTTGGCAGTTTAGTAATGACCGGCTTAGAGCTAAGACGTCGTAGAATCATTGTCGATCCATAATATTAATAAGCAAGATTGTAACTGTGAGTTGTATATATTTGAATAAACCCAGTGTACTCTTACGTATATATGCGAAGTAAATGTATTCGTCAAAAGTTTTAAAAGTCATTACAGGAAACTTCGTGATAAAAATAAGTAAGAGCTTAAAGTACCTTGCGCAGGCACGGCTTTAGTTTATGAGTAAAAAATCTCTGGGCCATAGAGAACTTCTTCTAGAGAATATTTATTAGAACCAGAGAATATTTATTAAGTTGCCCTACCCAATAAAAAGTCTTAATTTAGTCAATTGCAAGCATACATTACGTAATATATTAATTAATACAGAAATGTTACTATTGTCTCAGTGACTATTTTGATGACGTTTCTTTGACATAATAATATTTGTATACCCATAACATGCCTCATGAATAAAAATGTATAAAGATGGCTTTGCAATAATCGCTCCATGCACACTGGTACTCAGCTGAATCCGGTTAGACTGGAAGCCGAACGCAACATAGTTGGGAAAAGGCTAGGCAGATTGATTGATTGTTGAATGACGGCTTTGCAATTCTGTGGACAATATCACCTTTAAACTTTTCTGTTATCAATAAATTATTGACATTATAACTATTTATTACTGACATGATCGCATTTATAATTAATTATTGACATTACTGGACATATTAAATTACACAAAAAGTGATGTTGATTACGGAGTTATTATAAATTAATTTACCTAATTGGCAAAAGTATATTCTTTATAATTCAAATAAATGTATATTCTTACGCCACATGGCAAAACATAAAGAAACTCTTATTATTGTAACATCTTGCATACTGCTGTAACCTGCTTATGTTTACAAAGATTGATTCTTTGATTGTATCGAATAATTTGTGTGATTTCATTTTCACGATTATTAAATTAGATTAAGACATGTGTGTGGGCAGGTAGGTGGGTACACCACCTACCTGCCCACACACATGTCTTAACCTAAGGAAATACATCCTTACTTCCAGATGGTTTGCATCTATCGGCCACCCTTGATGCGACACATGTATATAAAAACAATCTCAATCTTACGCTTCCTTCTTAGCATTAATAAACATTAATAGTATTATCCAGGTAACGACTCCTATGGTATCAATCTTCCTTTATTTCTGGGTGGTAAAGAACTTGGTGCTGCAATTCGTACTCAGTCTGCAGGTCGAAACGTTATATGAAGCTATAAAAATTACACAAGATTCCTGTTCGAGCATTTTAGCATTCAACTGTAGTAGTAAGTGCTTTGGAATTCACTTATTCGCTTATGTATTAGAATATAATTGTCGTTAAAATCGTGTTTACCAGAGCCTCTAGAAAAACTCACTATCAACGATAGCGATTGTCGAAATGCCAAAAGGGATTGATCATGCAAAATTTCGATAATGCTTGGAAATCCCATAAATTTTTGAGTTTTTGTCAATAATTATAGCGTCGTTTTGTTTACGTTGAGGAATGTCATTTGTCCAGACACTAAGAATGGTTTACTTTCGTTATGTAAGTTTTTTTTTTTTTTTGCAGATGGCCAAAAGACGTTATGCAAGAATATCCAACGGGTGCACCAAGCGTCATTCAGTAAGATGACAGCATGTGGCCTGTTCTACGTAGACATTTGCCAGCCAATACGACTAATGGCTCTTCTTAGTCATTATACCGTTGTACTATTGCAGTTCGCTTTTCTGTAGCCCTGGTACCATTAAATAATTTACATGGGTAGTCTTATTCAATTATTATAGGCGGCCTTTCTCCAGGACTGGCTCTCGCCCCCTGTCGTGCCAGTCCTGGACGTGGACCGCGCGGCGGTCTGGCTCAAGAGGTCCCTGACCGAGGTGTGCAACGCCAGCATGCCTCGGTCACGCCGTCCGCCTCCCCGTCGCGCCGTGTATTGGTGGTCGGAGGAGCTGGCAGGCCTCCGAGCCACCTGCGTGGAAGCCAGGAGGGCCTACGCGCGGATTCGGCGGCGCACTACCCGATCTCAGGCCGGGGAGGACCGCCTCTACGCCTCTTACCTAGAGGCAAAGACGGTCCTCAAGTCGGCTATGTGCGCCGCCAAGGACTCGGCGAGGGCCGAGATGCTGGAGGGTCTCGACAGGGATCCGTATGGGAGGCCATATAAGGCGGCGCGAAACCAACTGCGCCCCTTTGGTCCCCCACTTACGGAGACCCTGGAGCCGGCGTTGCTGGATGGGGTGGTTAGGTCACTGTTTCCGCGCAGGACCAACTTCACCCCACCAACGATAAACCCCCCACTGGGGGGGGTGGTGGCTACGCCGGAGGAAGAGGTCCCTCCGGTATCTGAAGAGGAATTTCGCGCGGGGGTTCTGTCCCTCCGCGCGAAGAAGACGGCCTCTGGACCGGACGGCGTCCCCGCACGGGTGGTGGCCATCGTGGCGTCCCTCATGGAGGGTAGGTTTCGGGACCTCTTCAGCGCGTGTCTTACGGCTGGGAGGTTCCCGAAACAGTGGAAGGAGGGGCAATTGTGCCTCCTCCGGAAGGAGGGACGTCCGGTGGACTCCCCCTCGGCATACCGGCCCATCGTTCTGCTCGATGAGGTCGGTAAATTGTTCGAGGGGATCATCGCCACCCGGCTAAATAGCCATTTGCGGGAGGTAGGGCCAGACCTGTCGGACGCCCAGTTCGGCTTCCGACGGGGGCGTTCCACGATCGACGCGTTGGCCCTACTCAGGGGCCAGGTGAAGGAGGCGGTCGAGGCTGGGGACGGAGTGTTGGCGGTGTCGTTTGACATCGCCAACGCTTTCAACTCCGTGCCCCACTCGACCATATTGGAGGCACTCCGGTACCACGGAGTGCCCCAATATCTGCGGGCGATCCTGGCCAGCTACCTGGAGGACCGTGAGGTCCTCCTCGTGGACAAGACGGCCAGGATCAGGCGCTACGGCGCGGAGTCCGGTGTTCCACAGGGGTCGGTGCTAGGGCCCCCCCTTGTGGAACATCGGATTCGATTGGCTCCTGCGGGGCACCCTCCTCACGGGCACGAGTGTCATCTGCTATGCGGATGACACTCTCCTCACTGCCCGGGGGAGGAAATTTGGAGAGGCGGCCTGTCTGGCCTCTGCTGGCGGATCCTTAGTGGCAGGTAGGATCCGCCAGCTTGGATTGAGGGTGGCGCTGAACAAGACCGAGGCCGTGTTCTTTCACGGGCCTCGGCAGCGCTGCCCTCCTGCCGCCCACATTGTCGTGGAGGGCGTTCGAATTGAGGTGAAGGCCCAGATGAAATATCTGGGCCTAGTGCTGGACAGCAGGTGGCGCTTGGGCGTGGGAGGCGAAGGGCGTGAAGGGCCTGCCCTAAAAGGTGGGCGGTCGTCGGCGGAGGGCTGGACGTAAAGGCTGTGCCGGTTTCCCAGTCCTCCTCCACACAGACGATGCGGGAGTGCCGCTGGGTTATTTTAGTGGGTATACCGGGCTTACCCGGGGAGTCCCACATAGCCCGCCCATTCCCCCAATGGGCGGGTATGCGTAATGCATTTTTTCCCAGCGAGATCAAAAAAAAAAAAAAAAAAAAGGGACGACCACTGCCGCCTTTGTGGCCTTCCCGTTCCCCTTCCCCTTGCCGACCACCTTCGTCCAGCCTTGCTGGTTGGTCGGGGTGGTGGACGGCAGAAGGGCGTCCTCCTTCTGGGAGGTCGGCCCCGGCTCGCCTTGCCTCTTGTCTGCCGCAAGCGGCGGTCGGAGGCTCTTCTCCGGCAGGAGCCGGTCCTCGATGCCTGCCAGGCAGGCTCGCACGAAGGCCCTTTCCTCCTGCATAACCTTTCGGAGTGTATCCTCAAGGTCAAAGGAGGCAGGGCCCTCTGCCGCAGGTCTGGGCTCGGCTGTGGTTGGCCGGGCCGTGGCTTCAGCCAGCTTTTGGTGCAGCTGGCTGACCTCCGACTGCAGGCGATCGACTCGCACCTGCAGCTGCCGAGCTTCATCGGAAGCCTTTCGCTGCACCAGCTCCCGAACAATGCCGCGCATGCTCAATGCCCGGCACTTAAGGGACTTTTGAAACGTCCCTTTTAGATGGGAGGACTTAGAGGCGACTACCACAATCTCCTCTTCGTCCTCCTCAGCCATACGCTCCAGCTCGGCCAGCGAGTGGTCCGCGTATAGAACGCGGGACGAGCCATACCCGGACTTGGCCCGGGCGAGTTGCGCCTGTTGCTCTTTGGCAGCAACCCGCTCCTCCAGGTCCTGCTGGAGCTGCTCCCGCCGGGTCAAATCCAACTGGCGTTGGGCGTCTGCGAGACCCACATCGTGGGTGTCCGCCGGCTTTTTGGCCTTGGCCTTCTTTGTCGGCTCCTTCGCCGAACCCGAAGCCGAAGAGCCATCGGACCCGTCCTTCAGGAAGGCCCGCTTCCGCGATAGAGATCGACCTTGTTCAACCTCCATCGAACTCGCTCTCGACACTACGGACTCGTTGTCGGAATCCGACTCGTCCGCCCTTCCACCGTAGAAGGTCCGCCCTTCCTCCGCTGACGCTGAAGCGTCACGTTGGCCCTGGGAAGGGCCTTTTGGTTGGCCCTGAGAAGGGCCTTTTTTGACAAAATGCCCGAGGGCATCACGCCTTGGTTTTACCATTTTTAAAAATTAAAAAAGATAAAATATAATAAAAACAATTCTCCGCAAGATCGCACTTTCCGCACAAGATAAAATGATGATAGCAACGATCGCACAGCGCACTTTAGCCGCACCCAGTCTGCCACTCCGTTACGGTGGTCAGAACTGGGGCGTTGCCCGGGGGAAACGAACGAGGACGTATGCACTGTGAGGGGATCCCCCTACCCTACCCTACCTAACCTAACCTTCCCTACCCTTTTTTTTTTTTTTTTTTTTCCGAGGTGGAAGGGGGTCTGTCAGACTCTTACGGACTAAAAACCACCCCGGTGTTCCGTCTCACACCTACACCGGGGATCGCGGGAACAACGATACTTCCGCAATCCCCGGCTAGTGCCGGCCCGCCTCTGCGGGCCACTACCTCGGGTTCGGGGGGAGTGAGGTGTTGGACTCCCCCCGCAACGTCTAAGAGGGGCGCGCGTGGAACACTACGCGCCACCACCTCGGATCCAGATTCCTGGAGGGCGACGGACGTCCCCGAGTCCATCGCCCCTGGACCCATTTAGGGGGCGACGCCCGGCGCGTCTGCTGCGGATTGGGTTAGTGGATGAAATCTCCCTCTCCCTCTCCGCAGCTTCCTTCTGCGAGACGACTGTTTCGCAGAAGGAAGGCCAGATTGGGAAGCAGCGTTGACAGCGCCCCAGCCGCGATCAACAACTTGGGCGCCAGCCGCCGGAAGTGGGGTCCGAAATCCCACCGGCTGTCGAGCACCAATCCCAGGTACTTCATAGTTGACTCGACAGCGATTCGAGCCCCCCCGACGACGATGTGGGCATCGGGTGGTGGCGCCCGCCGGGGGCCATGAAAGACCATGGCCTCCGACTTGTTGAGCGCCACCTCCAGGCCAAGGCGCCGTATGCGGCTCACCACCTGTGAGACCGCAGCCGTCGCCAGCAACGCTGCCTCCCTGTACGAACTCCCGCGGGCGGTGACCAGCGTATCGTCCGCGTAACACGTCAAGTCTACGCCCGGTTGGAGTTCACCCCTCAGCACCCAGTCGTACCCGATGTTCCACAGGGGCGGGCCCAAGACTGAGCCCTCGGAACACCGCACGACATGCGGTGCTAGCTTTCGACGCCATCACGTCTCACGTAGGTGACACACTTCTCCGACAAATAAGCCCCGACGATGCGGCGGAGGTAGGGAGGCACTCGATGATACAGTAGTGCCTCCCGAACACAACTCCAGGGCAGGGTGTTGAAGGCGTTAGAAATGTCCAAGGACACCGCCAACATCACTCCACCCTGGGACACTGCTTCCTCCGCCAGGACTCTCACCTGCGATATCGCGTGGATGGTGGAGCGCCCATGCCGAAAGCCGAACTGGCTTTCGTCCAGGTCCGGCCCCTCTCTGTACAAGTGGCTGACGAGGCGGGCAGCGATTATCCGCTCGAACAGCTTACCCACCTCGTCTAGCAGCACTATGGGCCGGTACGCGGACGGCGAGTCCGCAGGGCGCCCCGCCTTCCTGAGCAGGACCAGACGACCAGATTTCCACAGAGTGGGAAACTGGCCCCGCTCAAGGCACGCTGTGAAGAGTCCTCTCAGCCAGGGCTCTAGCTCCTTCAGAGCGAGGGCTAATACGTGGCCGTGGATTCCATCGGGCCCCGGAGCCACGTTCTTGGCCCGGAGCCGCATCACGGCCGCCCCCATCTCTGCCTGTGTCACCTCCGGGACGCTGATGGCGTCCTCCTCTGTAGACTCTGCGGCCGTGGGCAAAGCCATCGGTGGCGGGATATGCGCCGCTCTCGCGGCGGCTCGAAGTTTCCCTCGAACCGCTCGATAAGGGCGCCCCCAAGGATCCCCGTCTAGAGTCTCCAACATCAACTCCCTGGCTCGCTTCTTCGCCTCGCCGATGGCCAGCCGCAGAGTCTCCGTCGCCGCGCGGTACACCTCATACCGCGCGGCTTCTTCGTCAGGGACGTACTATCGGGTGTACTGGCGTCTGGCCGCTACGCACGCGACACGCAACTGTGCGATCTCGGCAGACCACCAGTACACCTGGCGCCTCGCTGACTGTGCGTGGACCCGGGGCATGGACGCGTCGCTGATTTGCGTCATCGCCCCACGGAACCACAGCGCCTCCTGTTCGACGTCGACGGGTCCGGTTGTTGCCGACTCCCTGATCCAGGCCTGGACAATAGTGGCCTCCTCGAGAAGTTCCCTGTCGATGCGCTTGCGCGCCCAGCGCGGACCGCCAGTTTGCGGGGCCGGCGAACCGCGGCCGCCGGTGGTCTGGGTGGCGACGTCAAAACGGATATATCGGTGATCCGATAACGTCTCCACCTCCACGGCGCCATGCCAGTCGCGGACACGGCTCGCGACAGCAGGACTAGCGAACGAGACGTCCACTACTGACCCGCCCGCTGTCGCACGCACGTGTAAACCGAGCCCCGGTTTAAGATGACCAGGCCGGTGGTATTTGCCCACTCCTCCAGCGCCTCACCCCTAGCATCGGTTACCGGAGATCCCCACGCCGAAGACTTAGCGTTGAGATCCTCTAGCAACAGCACAGGGCGAGGGTGGAGTCGGCCTACGACGGCGCCAAACTCGACAAGGAAACTCTCGAAGTCGGCGAGACTCTTGTTGGGCGAAAAATACGCACCAACTATGCCAACTCCATCCGCGAGGGCGGCCACCCAGCCGCGACCTCGGGACGGGCTGACAAGAGTCCCGCCAATGATGGCCACCAAACCGTCGAGGTCTCCAACCCAGTTGTGTCTGGGTGGGACAAAATACGGCTCGGCGACCACAGCCACGTGAATCGACCACTCTGCCATGCTCTGGAGCAAGAGATCCTGAGCTCTGGCAGAGTGGTTGATATCGCCCTGGAGGAAATGGTAGAGCGCCATTATGCACAATCCATTCCCTCCGCTCCATTCCTGGGCCGGGAGTCGGCCGAAGAGCCGCCAGGCTGACGGGGGGGTAAAGAGCCCCTGGCAACCTTGGCCCTCCTTCTGCTATTTTTTTGTGCGGGTGCGCCACAGGCCTTTCCGCCCGCTCTGTGCCCAGCGGGCCTCCCTGCAGCTGTACAGAGGCTGCAGTTTGGCGCCGCGGAGCACTGGGCCGCCTCGTGGCCGGGCTGACCGCAGCGATAGCACTGCTCGCTGCGGTCTGTTTCTGCGGTGCATCGTGCCCTGACATGCCCAACGTCTAGGCAACGATAGCACCGCAATGCCCTGGGTTGCAGCAGCTTCACCCTTGCTGAAACCCATCCCACCAACAGTCGCCCACCGTTAGCGACCTTGGTCGCCGCCGCCACCGGGCACCGCACCCAAATCATGCCGAGCCCGGTAGCGTCGGCGCGGATCTCACCCGTCCGCACGTTGTCGGACGAACATCCGCCGGCTCGTGCGATGGCCGCCGCGACCTCTGCTGGGGTCGTCGAGTCGTCCAGGCCGTCGACACGTAGCTCAGCCGTCTTCATCGGCCTGGACACTCGGACGGCCTCCGGGTTGAGGACCTCCCGCAGCTTGGCGGCCAGAATGTCCGCCTTTTCAGCGCTAGAGGCACCTGACACCTCGAGCAGTCGCGCCCCCGTAATCGCCGGCCTCATTTTGAAGCCGGACGGTGTACCTAGGTCGGGGAACGCGACTTTGGCCCTCGCCTCTGTCAGGACCGCCTTGTAGGAGACGCCCCTTTCGACGGCTCCGGGCTGTAGCGTGATTACCACAGCTGCGGAGCGTGGGGCTCTGATCCTAGGCGGTCCCGCGGCCTTCTTTGATACCGGTTTCGGTGCCCCAGTAGGTGCCTGCAGCGCTGTCCTCTTCTTTTTTCGACGGCGGTCCCTCTTTACTACCGTCGTCCAGGCCTCCGTGAGGGGGGCAGGCGGTGTTGTCGGGGTTGTAGCCGCCGACTGGTCGGACCTATCCTCCGCGGGCTTGCCTGCCTCCTGCCCGGCTCTTCTTCGCTCAATCACTACGTCCGCCGGGCCCGGTTTTCCGTGCGTCTCCTTTCTCCGCTTATCTCCAGCAAGCGGTGGGCGTAGGGTTTCGGCCGGCAGTCTCGCCTCTATGGCCTCCAACCGGGCACCCACCATTTGACCGCATTGCATCATGCAGATTCTTGCAATCTTTTCGACCTCTGCATCCGCAAGTGCAGAGGCCGACGATGGGGCCGGCGATTGAACCGACGACGGGGCCAGCGATGGGGCCGTGACGGACGGAGCGACAGCTGCTCTCTGAGCAGCAAACTGCCGCTTGAGGTCCTCTAACTCAGATCGTAGACGGCTGTTCTCCTCCCACAACTTCGCCGTCTCCTCCGTGGTTGTGCGGCTACTGAGGACCTCAACCGCGTCCTTCAAGGCACGCGTGAACGTGCCCTTCAGGTTGCCTGATTTGGTGGCAACCTTCAGGACGACATCCAGGCCATTCGTCACTTGACGACTCAGCGCCACCGCCGATGCATCCGCCGTTCGAGCAGAACGCCGCTCTCGGGCCTGTCGGGACAACTCGCTGACCTCGTCAGCCGCGACAGCCCGCCGCTGCGCCCGCTTTGCGGCATTCGCCTCCGCCCTATTACTTCCCAGCAGGGACGTGGTGGAGCCACCACTCTGGTCCGCAGTCATGTGCCCAGGGTCACTCTCCACGCATTCCGCAGGGGCAGGCATACCAGGTCGAGGCACGAAGCGACCCCGCACGTCTCGCTCCAGCCACCGAGCGGTGGCTATACCGCCTACCGCACGACCCCGCCCTCTCTTTCCCGTTGACACTTTTGGGGCCGACAGGTTCTCCTCACTCGAGGAGAGACCCAGTGTCCCCGAGTCCTTGCTGCGCCGACGCTTCCTCCAAGATTTGGAGTTGAACCCGCGCGAGTCCTGGTCGGACAAGTTGTCCACAGGACTTGAGCCTCCTCGACTCTTGTTGCCGTCGGCGACGGCAAGTGGTTCTTGGTCATCGTGTATATTGAGCATCGTCGTTGTCCGTTTAGCATGCGTGTGGTCGTCATTTTTGTCCGAAAACACAGAAGCAAGACAGTTGTTGCCCACCCCAGAGTACGGAGGGCAGCCCGCCGAAACGGGGTGGGACTCCCCGACCGCTGAGCAGTCGGGACCCACCTGGGGACCTTTTTCGCAAGTGTCTTTTTCCATTTATTTTTCCTTTTTAAAGGGTGAGGTCCCTATTTCTCTTCCTTCCTACTCTGCGCCCACTCGTCCAACCCTCTGTAAGCAGAGAGGGGTGTAGGCGTTAAAAGGCCACCTATCACTAGCCCGGTTCTTTATTAAACAAGTCCATAATCAAAAACTATGTGACGTTGGCAAAACTCCTTGAAGTGCTCCAACAAAACGTGACTATCCAAAAAATTAAAAATCATAATAACACATTACAAAAACGAAGAAAAATCGAAATAGAAAAAGACGACGAAATTATAGAACTTCAAACGCAGTTAGTTCACGGCGAAATTTCAGTTGGCCATTATTTAGAAGCTTTGCGGTAAAAAAAATGCTGAAATTATTTTTAATTTTATTGCCTTTTAATTATTACAATTTTATCTCGTTTACTTATTATTTTATTTTGTTTCAAGAAAGTAGTGACTATTTTACATACCACATTGTAACAAAACGGTCAAGTGTGTGTTTGGTGGGATCACGAAAAAGTTTTGTCCCACCAGTGGGACATCGCAGTGGGACCACGGATCCGGAGTGCCCTAAATAGTGTAACTAACACGACTTTCTTTTATATATATAGGTAAAAGGCAATATCCCGACGGACATATCGACGCCCAGCCTAAACTGCTACTGATAGAAGTATGAAATTTTGAGTGGTTGTTGATTTTATAAAGTAATTGTAACACTTTTTTTTGGTAGAATGAATTCTTATTAAAGGAAAATTTGTTACCTCGTTCTTCGCTCGGTTTCACTATATTTTATTCAATTTGCGACGCTTCCTTAATCTCAGAGCCTTGCTGGATTGTAGAACTACACTTTGGGGTAGTAATTTCACTCTAAACACATTCATTTCAATTTACTTGTGCATATTAATGTTTTTAAAGTAATTTAAAATTACTTTAAAAACATTTAACCTCTAATGATTTGTTTACTTACATTTGTTTTGACAGGCTGACAGCTGTCATTTGGGGTGCGGCGTTCGCGTTCAGAAACACCCAAATCGTTAGCGAGCAGCATTGCATATTTAATAGTGTTTTTTATGGAATTTAATTGTAAATTGTACTTGAATGACTTGTTGGATGTGATTTGAAAGGGTGATGGTTTCTTGTGATTTCTTAAAGAATTAAAATTCTTGATATGTTTAGTTGAAATTATATAAACACATCAACACGGTCTAGGGATATTTAAAAAAAAGCGAATTACTATCAATGTCTTAATTATTTATATGACATGTATATATTTAAAAGATACGTTATTTAATATTATTAAAATTTCAGGATTTTATGGAAAAAAAATGAAGCATAGACGGAAACCGTATATGAATTAACTTTTAATTTATGAGTAAAAACTGAAAAAAATAGAAAAATCATTTAATTTGTGTTTATAAACTTGAAGTTAGTAGTCTGAGAAAGCGCCCATGATGTTCATAACACATCGGCAACGATTCGGCATGCTCAGAACAAGGTTGTCAATGTCTTGCTGCGGAATATTGTCCCATGTCCTTCTGAGGTGCGCAAAAAGTTGGTCTTCTGTAGCCAGATTTTCAGGAACTTCCTTCAGAGCTCTTCTTTGCAGCATATCCCACGCATGCTCAATGGGATTTAGATCTGGCGATTGAGCAGGCCAGTCTAAGGCCCTAACATTGTGTGTATGTAACCGAGCTGCTACCGTTCTCGCCGTGTGTGCCCGGGCATTATCGTGCATGAGCAGGAAATCTTGCCCCATTTGTGTTCTGTGGGGCAAGATTACGGGCCCCAGCACCTGTTGGACGTATCGTTCTGCCGTCATATTGCCCCGCACCCAAACGAGATCCGTCCGTCCTCCAAGACGAATTCCTGCGCAAACCATAATTGTTCCTTCGTGGTATGGGTGAACTTCCTGGGGGTTCTGAAGACGGCTCCATCGTCCAGGAACTCGCCAAACACGCGTCCTTCGTGAATCTGGATGGAAGCCGAACCTGGATTCATCCGTGAACAGCACATTGGACCATTGCTCACGGCCCCAGTCCACGTGGTTCCGAACCCATTCTAATCGTCGTCCACGATTGCCTCTCCGTAAAGGTGGGACCCGGAGTGGTCTACGAGAGCGTAGATTGCTTTCATGCAGTCGCTTTCTTACAGTTTGGTCACTCACAAGCACTTGGTGTTCCACTCGCAGCCTTTGGACCAATTGAGTCGCCGTTGCATTTGGTTGAGCTCGCGCAGTAATTTGCAAAAATCGGTCTTGTCTGGGGGTAGTGATGCGACTTGGCCCCCGGTGCCTCTCCGCTACTTCACCTGTGGCACGATAGCGTGTCCACAATCTTGAAATTACATTTTGATGGGTCCCTATGGCCTCAGCAACATTACGCTGAACAGACCCAGCTTCCAGCATTCCCACAGCTCGTAACATCTCCGCCCTCGTCAAATGTTGGCGTTGCATGGCTACAATACCTCAATTTTAACTTTATCTTTTGTTTAAAAATGAAAAAAAAAACTGTAACTAAACGTAATTCGTATTGTTTTCTAAATTTCGCACAAATGAAAATTCCCTCTCCTACACATCAAGACGTTTTTATGCCACCGAAACAAAAGAATTTTCAAAAATTTGAATTTGGAATTAGTCTGAGATAAATTACAAACAAATCGGTGTATAAAAGATTCCAATGCGGCCAGTACTTTTCGAGTTATTTAATTGAGTATGAAATATCCCTAGACCGTGTTGATGTGTGTAGTTTAGATTTTTGTGCGATGTGTTTCCGAACGGACTGACGTTTGGATTGCGATAGAGGCTGGCTGTCGGTTTTTCTTTTTTCTGCGGGGCAGCGCGGCGACCAGAGGTTAGGTCGTCCGCTTGCCAACGGGCTGTTTGGGCCGAAGCCCTGATCATGTCCTGGTGATTGTTGCTGATGAGAGTGGCCGGTTTTGCTGAGTGACGCGTATAGTGCGTCTCGGCGACCAATAAGGCTGCTCGCGTGTTGTGAACGGTTTCGCCGGGCCACGTGTACTGAGCGGTCCGTTATACCGGCGATCCGTGTGTGTTGCTGTGTGAACAGTGAGCTGGGCTCATTATCCCTCACGGTAGGTCGCCTTGTTCGGGGAAGTGACCCCATAACTTCTAGTTGTGAATTATGTGCGCTGACTTGTCGGTTTCTTTCAGAACAGCGTGGCGTGGGGTTGACATTGAGCCAACCCATCTTCCCGACGGGTTTCTCTTCCTCCGACAGGTACGTGTCCGACTTTCTAAAAGTTCTTTCGGGTGGTATTTTGTTTCTTAGGCAGACCCTATATATATATTTTATTTTAAGCTGGCCTAGCCTTTGTGGGTGTCCGTGGACAGGCGCTGCCTTAGTCACGGTCCATATACTGGGAAGGGTCCGGGCCGTGTTGCGTCAGGCCCGGGATATAATATTCTTAGGTCATGCCAATCTCTATGAAGGGTGGCATACGGCCCTTTAATTATGTTTGCCTATGTAAAACCTGGTGTATAAGATATTATTTACCATAGTTTTTACGATTTGTATGTTCTGTTTAACTGTAAAACATGTGTTTGGTTTAAGTTTATTTTCTAAGGTGCCTTTGTTCTTTGACTTCAGGAGGTGTCTGGCGGGGGCCAGAGTCATAGGGTGGAGTCCAGAGACTGTCTGGCTGCCTGTTGTTTGCCTGGCTGGGGCTGACTGACCGGCTAAACCGACTGTTCGGCAAAGTCTGAGGCGGTCAGCTCGAGGCAGGGCGTCGCGGAGTGGAGTTGGCTGGCTACGCTGAGGCGTTGAGAGGGACAGGCCTACTGTTTTTTATTTCTATTCTTCCACCCTCAACATTAAAATTAATAATAAGATAATCTAGTTTGATCAGCCAACTGCAGCCAGCGACCCTACTATAATCTACAATTTTATTGTGACGTGTTTCGGGGGTACCGCGAAATAAACTGTTATTCCAGTATTTGGCGTATATTGACACTCTGACATTTTTAATTTGAGATTCCCGAACCGATCTAACGTTACATAATGTGTCATTTAAAAAAGGATTTTTCAAAACTCACCTCCTAGAGGGTTGAAATAGGGGATGAAAGTTTGTATAAAACTCTGACATTTTTAATTTGAAATTAATGAAATGTGGTATAATTAGCCTTTAAATATAAAACAATTGAATACGTCTTTAAGAATATTTTGAATTTCTTCCCTTAAAAGAGGCAAAAGGGGTGTTAAAATTTGTATGAAAAATAAATTGTTTAATATAAAAATTACTTGAAATTCAGTATTTCTGGTCTTCAATTCAATTAAAGAAACACGTATTTGCTAAGAACTTCGGGTGATAACTTTTTCGCCATCCTGTTTTAATTTTCAATCGTGTCGGTAGCAGGATTCAGAAAATGAAAGCAAAGGGAGTCGTCCACAATTTGAACCTCCCCGTGGAGATTTATCCCACGAGACCGCTGGAATGCGGTCCCAAATCACAACGCTCTAGCTTATAGAACACGAAGGCAATCCAGTTTATTATCATTTTATAAGAATTTACATGTATTTTTTATAATTCGATGAAATAATAACGTGGTGCAAATTTTGTGGTCTACGCGATCAAAGACGCGGGCGGAAAGCTATGTTTGGATAATAGTTTAAAAATACGAAACAGCCAAAAACATGTGGTCTACGCAGGCGAAGCCGCGGGCGAAAAGCTATTAAAGTATATATAAATCAATACATATAATAAATATGTAGAAAAGTTATATTGTGCATCGAAAATTTTTCCACAGGGTGTGAAAGAGAACCCATTTCCAGCATTTTCGGAATCTTTGTCTGTTTATCTGTTATCTATTTATTTGAGCACGCATCACATAAAATGTACGAAACCAATGTAGATAACTTTTATACATTGTGCGTAACTCGAAAAAACAAAAAAAAAAAAAGGTAGATCAATTGAAAGTGTTCAAGAAGTAAAATATCACAACACACGCAATTCAGATACTTGGATGGTTGAACTCCATTTTCGATAGATGGCGTTGTGCATTTGACGTCATTTTCTGAATGGTGGTGTTAAGATTCTCCGCGGAAGAATAATTCTAAAAAAAAATGGTAGGTAGGTAGGTCTAGGTAAGTAGGGCAGGGCAGGCAGTTGATGGGAGCAAAGCCGCGGGCACAGTTAGTAAATAAATAAATAAATTACTATCTGCTAGGCATAGAATTCCCCTAGCAACACCATATAATTAACGTAATTGCGAATGGTACCTGACCTTGCAACCTTCACTTATCTTTATTTTTCAATCCATTTATTTTTCGATGTATCACATATTTATTTTTTTACTTACTAACACATCAACAAGTGTTAAAGTGTCTCATTAGGGTATTTTTATCGAAACGAACGAACGTTTCGAACGTTTTTTTATGTGAATGTTTAATAATAAAAAGTTCAAGCCAATCGAACTAGTGGCTTATCGACAAAGCACCAGCCTACGTTTAATACCAGTCATTCTTCTAACTGTCATAGACATGTCATCGAACCTGAGAAATAATCTAGAATTCACAAGGATCAGAATAAAATGTAATCCAGATGTAAACTGTAAAATCCAGAAACAGAATTTTATTGAGAAATACCTTCAATCAATACTAAAGCCGTTAAATATAATGCAAGCAGTATTTTTCTGTGCTAAATACAAGATTGAAGAAGATTTGATAACACAGAATAATTGGAAGAACGATGTCATCTCAGCCTTTGGCACTGTTATTTACGTCTCTGGAAGTTTCTATCTTTTGTTCGTTTCCTCTTTCAACACCGTTGGGGAAAAACGTTGTGATTTCGTCTACTATGGCAATATAAACGACGTTGTTGTATTTTTGACTGGAAGCATATTAAATTATGTTACAAATGTCACGCAGAAGATTAACAACGTATTATTATTTGCCAGTATCCAGAATGTCCAAACATTTCTCAAAATAAACGGGACAGTTTTTAAAAGTTTCATAACCTTTAACTGGGTTTACGTCATCGCTTTGAATTGCTTCCATATCATCTGGATCTTTTACTACTGCTCCATTTTTCCTGATACAGGTTTCGTCGATGTATTTACTAGCTATTTTCATATCTGCTTCGATATTAATATCTTATATGCTGCTATGATCGTGAAACTGCAGAGGAAAACTATCAGGATATTGATAGAAAATGTGCAAGAGTCAAGATGTATTGAAGATGAAAATTATTGGAAAATCTACTATAAAGCTTACACGGAAATACTAAAATCTTATCAGCTAGTTGAGAAGATATTTGATAATTTGGTTAGTCATAATTCGTTGTTTTTTTTTTAAATTTTTAATTAATCTACATAAAATTTTCGCTTCTTTATTTTCAGATATTATTTTATAATATATACATATTTTCTAACGCTCTTGTGGATGTAGCCATTCACATACATATGAGAAAAATCACAATAAATAGTCAAGCTAATGTAAGTAAAGACATCGTTTTCTTAACGTAAATTTTGCACAAAGTCAAGTGATATAATGAGAGCAGTCGTGGCCCAGTGGTAATGACCTCGTTGTTTCGGACTCATACTTTACTATGAACCTATAATAATTATATTTTATCACCGCTGCTCTCGAAATAGGGAAAGAAACCAAAACGAGGACAATGGCAAGTCTTATAACCAAAAATTCGAAAACATGTGACACCCACCAATCCGCGTGTCTCTGTGTTCGCTTGGTCTATTTTGTGGAAAACTGCCTTTCACAGAGACTGAGCACTTTGTCTCCGCAGTAGGATCGTCGTTCGTTGATATATGTATGTATATTGTATGTGTTATGATTTATTTATGTTTTTTTCTAGTTTGCTTTTGAAGTTCTCATTTCTCAACTATGGCAACCTAAAAGCATTATTTTACTAATATACTTGAGCCAGGAGTGTGAAAGATTGTATTCAGCCATGAGTAACGTTCAACTGAACTGTTCAAAGTTGGTTACATCAGGCAATGTATCAGGTAGGCATCATACAATTTTGTTTTACCTTAACTTTAGTACATTATTTTCATCTCAGAGATCGGCATGAAATGAATTAGAATAGTTCATGAAAAGAATGTATACCAGGTTAGTAGAAAGTCAACACTGGTCTTAACAACCGTGGTAATTTACTTGAAGGCAGAAAACTTGGATGTACTCGTATCAACGACCCAGCAAAGCCACTTCTAGCGAAGAATGAAGAAGTGAACCTATCTCCAAAAAATAGAATAAGGCTAGACGAAGAAAGAACTAGCGGACGGAGCGGACTAAATAAACTAGCGGACGCCTCGCAGTTTCACCCGCGTAGTTCCCGGTCCCGTGGGGAATTCAGGGGTAAAAAGAAGCCTATGTTACCCGGGAATAGTGTAGCTTCCCAACGGCGAAAGATTTGTTGAAAACGGTCCAGTAGATTTTAAGTTTATTCGTTACAAACAAAAATTTAAAATACAAATCTTTCCTCTTCATAATATTATATTATATTATATTATATTATATTATATTATATTATATTATATTATATTATATTATATTATATTATATTATATTATATTATATTATATTATATTATATTATATTATATTATATTATATTATATTATATTATATTATATTATATTATATTATATTATATTATATTATATTATATTATATTATATTATATTATATTATATTATATTATATTATATTATATTATATTATATTATATTATATTATATTATATTATATTATATTATATTATATTATATTATAAGTATCAGTATGTTTTTATTTTTTTAGGTTTTCTTTTTTAAATATTTAAACATGTATTAATTAGAATATAAATGAATAAAGGAAGTATAAAGTACACATATGGATATGCACTGCTGAATCCTCAACAGACGAATACAAACAGGCTATATGACATATGTCTCTTAATTTGTACATTTTTATTAAAAAAAACTGAAATTTTAATCTTTACAGAAACACAAAAACGAGTCTACAAAAACATACAACGTCTGCATAGGGCCAGCTTCAAGAAAATTAACGTTTGTGGTTTGTTCGTCATAGATGCGACTACACCTTTTCATTTCTTCTCTCTCATAGTGTCGTTTTGTTACAGTTCTCCTTGTAAATTATTTAATGTAAATATGGTATTTACTTAAAGAGATTTTGTAGCGAGAAAGTGTTTATTTTTGAAGAAATACATTAAAGCCGCGTTTCCACTAGGCAACATTCGGCGCGCGACACGTGAAGCTCAACATGTACGGCAACGCTGCACAACGGCGAGCAACACGACGCGCGGCTTGTTGTTTGTTTAAAGAGCATCGTTAGTTGAGCATCAATTGTTGACGAGTGGAGACGTGACGCGTAACAATGTCCGTAGTGTGGTGTAACGAACGAGTGCTCAAATTAATCGAACTGTACCAAAACTATGAATGTTTATGGGATACTGCTCACAGGGACTATAAAATCAACACAAGTTCCTCTGGCGACATGTTGGCAACGACTGACATAAAGTAGACAGACAACATTGTTCAACAAAAGTTCCGCGCTTACTTTCAACATGTTGGGCAATTTCTTGTGCAACATGTTGCGCGTGTATTGTTGCCTAGTGGAAAAGCGCCTTAATCATGTCTTTGATGTAAGTATTAAAGAAAATAAATGAATTGGTACTTATTTTACTATTTTGTAATTTGCAGAAACAGTAACGTTTCTAAAAAAAATACTAATTAGGAAAAAAAATTCTTTAGCGGTTAATTTTTATTTTGGTACTAGGATGGACAACAAGGCTATACCTTCTGAAATCAATCCTGGTGAAGCGTCTGTGGCTCCGTCTCGCCTCAGATCGACTAGCAGTTCGTCGAGTAGTTCTAGTAGTACTTCATCAAGCTCTAGTAGTTCGGGTAACTCTGCAGGCCGTAAAAGAAGACGTGCTAAGCGCCACCGTCATTGAAAATCCAAACATACTCGACGATCATAGGTACAATTAGTTATCCAGGGAAGTAGGTGAGCTTCGTGATTTACTTGCTCATAATAATAATACATGCACTCATCCGGTTGATTTTTATAATGAATCATGTATAGACTTGAACGCAAGCCGCAAATTATTTTTTGATGTTAAGGATGGTGCGGGTAGTCCTAATGAAGCTGCAAAAGAACCTTGTATTGAGTTTGCTATTGAGACTAAACTAAAGGAACTGTCAGTTCCTATAGCTCCTAATGCCTTTGTAACTATTCTTAATAGTATTCAGCATTTTGATAATAAACACTGGTGTGAAGTCCGTTATGCCGATACACAAAAAACATATAGTCATTCGCCAGGTTTCATAGAGTTAGAAATTAATGATGAAATTAAAGCCTCGCGACAATTAGCTCAAGTCGATAGGGCCTATGCTATACAGACCTTCTGTTTATTGAAATTAAAAGAAAATCTGCAAGAAACTGTAGTGTATCTGTAGGCGCTCACGCATGTGTGTGTGTGTGTCGTGTAGGACGGTCAGTCCACAATAAATGGTTGCACTAGCAGTACGTGTCTCATTTCCAATATACTACAGTGGCTAACGAGGATTGGATTAGCGTGCAGAATTGAACTTTTAAATTTTCGGCCAACATGACGATAGGGAAGTTGCTGGAATTTAGTGTACGTACCGGGAATTGGACACTATATGTGGAACGAGCTGAAATGTATTTTAAAGTGAACGAAATAAAACAAGAACTATGGCTACCCACATTAATCGCGGCGATGGGCGATGAAGCCTATGAATTATTGAGCAATTTAACGAGTCCGGCGAAACCCAGCGATTCAACGTATGCTAAAGTTACACAAGTGATGAAAGATCATTTACAACCCAAACCCTCGTTTATGGCGGAACGATATCGCTTTAGACAAAGGCGGCAAGAAGCGGACGAGAGCATACCTCAATATATTTCAGAATTAAAAAAGTTAGCGAGATACTGTGAATTTAAGACGGTATTAGAAGAAAATCTTCGGGATCAGCTAGTGTCTGGACTCAGCAGCGAGACGATCAGGCAACGTGTATTCACGGAGGAGAACTTAGAATATGCCAAGGCCGTAAAAATCGCATGTGCGATGGAAGCGGCGGAACGGGACGCGGCGGCGGTGGAGCGGACCGAGACCGCATCGGGCAGCACCCGTGGTGGTGGCACCGATATACATCAGGCCGAGGTGGCGCGGCGCGGGCGCGGTGCCTCGGCCCGACGCGACGGCGCGCGCCCATCATGGTCACGGGGACCAAACCACGGCGGCGGCGGAAACAAGATGAATCCTTGTAATGCCTGTGGAGGTTTCAATCATCAGGTGGAGGATTGTCAATATAATCGTTACATCTGCGACAAATGTAGACAACGAGGTCACCTACGAAGGGTGTACCCGGAGCGAGCGGCCGGAGCGCAAGCCAGGCGCGCGGGTAGCGGCGGCGGCGGCGGCCTGCTGGCGCACGTGGAGGCCGGGGACCAGGCCGACATGGGGTGCGGAACAGACCTGTCTGGAGACGACGAGTCACTGCCGAGGGGCGAGTGCTCTCGGAGGCGTGACCTACCGAAGATGGTCCCAGACACCTCGTAAGGGGTTGCCTGGTATAGTGTGCCGCCTTTTTATACCGAAAGGTGGGTAAAGGTGGCCACTATAGAAAATCTCAGTAGTTTGATCGGGTTATGCCCGAGGAATCATGATGCGACTCACATTTTCTCTTGAGTACCAGGGGCGAGTGCTCTCGGAGGCGTGACCTACCGAAGATGGTCCCAGACACCTCGTAAGGGGTTGCCTGGTATAGTGTGCCGCCTTTTTATACCGAAAGGTGGGTAAAGGTGGCCACTATAGAAAATCTCAGTAGTTTGATCGGGTTATGCCCGAGGAGAGTCAGTTGGAGATTGAGGAAGATCTGTACCAACTCTGTCTAAATGGCTATAAGCCGGTAAGTTTGTCAATTAAGATTGATGGGACTAGCATTCCGATGGAAGTAGATACCGGTTCATTAGTGTCATGTATTATTAAAAAAAGGTACGATAAGTTTTTTAATGTTAGAACGTTACAGGAATCAAATTTGGTGTTTAAATTTTATAATGGTGCCAAGGTTAGGCCCCTAGGAGTTATTAAACCGTCTGTAAGCTACGGCAGGGAATCTAAAATTTTGGAACTATTTATAATCGAAGGTGGCACTACATCTTTGTTAGGACGGCAATGGCTTGCCGAATTAAAAATCAAAATACCTACATTGTTTAAAAATGTAGTAGAGAAGGAAAACAAAAATTATAGTAATCAGAAATTAATGTCATTGCTTTCCAGGTATAAAGAATTATTTACGGAGGGACTGGGACGGTTCAAGGGAGGAGTGGCGCGGCTGCGGGTGCGCGAGGGGGCGACGCCGGTGTTTTGCCGCGCTCGGCCCGTGCCATACGCGCTACGGGATCGCATCGATGAGGAGCTGGATGCCATGCTGCGCACCGACGTCATTGGGCCGGTTGACAGCGCGGACTGGGCCACTCCACTAGTACCGGTGCGTAAGGCAGATGGAGGACTTCGTATCTGTGCGGACTATAAGGTGACATTAAATCCTGTTTTGCTGATCGATAGATATCCTTTACCCCGCATCGACGATTTGTTAGTTAAACTAAATGGCGCCAAAGTATTGTCAAAAATTGACTTGTCCCAAGCGTACAATCAAATTGAGTTAGATGATCCCGATAATTTGACAGTAATTAATACTCATAAGGGCTTATTTAGGTATAAAAGATTGGTTTATGGACTGTCTTCGAGTCTGGGTATCTTCCAGAGGATAATGTCAAACCTTCTTAACGATATTCCAAATGTACAAGTATTTTTGGACGACATTATAATAGAAACAACAACGATGACTCAACATTTCGAAACCTTAGAGAGATTACTCGAAAGATTACATAGCAGCGGGATTAAATTAAAGAAAAATAAATGTTTCTTTATGACAAATGAAGTTAAGTATTTAGGTTACATTATCTCCGCAGAGGGAATCAAGGCAGACCCAGTGAAAGTAGAAGGAATAGTAAACATCCCTTCGCCTCGTAATGTCACGGAGTTAAGGTCGTTTTTAGGAACAATTAATTTTTACGCAAAATTCGTTTGTAACTTAAGCACTGTTTTAGCACCTTTGTATAATTTACTTAAAAAAGGTATTACTTGGAAGTGGGATCACGAATGCGAGTTAGCGTGTAGAAAGGTGAAATCCATTTTAACGAGTGTAGATGTCTTAGCTCATTACGACTCAGATAAGCCATTGTTTTTAACGTGCGACGCTAGCGCGCGGGGCCTAGGAGGAGTGCTAACACAGCTGGGCGAAGGGAAGGGCGCGGGCGCAGGGGGCAGCACTAGCCTGCGCGAGCGACCGGTTATCTATGTGTCGCGCGCACGTGCGGAGAAAAATTATTCGCAAATTGAACGGGAGGCACTAGCGATTGTATTTAGCATGGAAAAATTACATCAATATCTTTACGGTAGGCAGTTTACGTTAAGAACCGATCATAAACCGTTGGTAACCATTTTGGGACCCAAACAGGGAATTCCATCAATGGTGGCGAGCCGGTTACAACGATGGGCCATTAAATTGTCAGCGTATATGTACAATATTGAGTTTGTAAGATCAAAAGATAACGGGGCTGACGGCTTATCGCGTTTGCCGGCGCGTTCAACATGTAAACAATGCACTAAGGTACCTGAACAAACGTTCTTACATTTCGCGCAGAATGCGATGTTAATGGATTATCAGGACATTAGGAAACAGACTAGCCGTGATCCAATGCTGGGCCGGGTTTTATCTTATCTTAGAGACGATTGGCCGTCTGATGAAATAATAACCTCAATGAAGCCATATTTCAATCGAAAAAAGAGTTATATGAGGAATTAAGGTGCGTGATGTGGGGTCACAGAGTAGTAGTGCCAGAGACATGTAGGTCAAAAGTATTATCAGAATTACACGAGGCACATATGGGCATCGTAAAGACCAAATCATTCGCGCGTAGTTATGTGTGGTGGCCTGGCATCGACGAAGCGATCGAGACAATGTGCCGTACGTGCCGGACTTGCACAGCCGAGGCGGACGCGCCGCCGCGACACGTACCCTGTCCGTGGCCCTGGCCCGAAAAACCATGGGCTCGGGTTCATCTTGACTTTCTGGGACCGATCACAGGTAGAATTTTCTTAGTAATGGTTGATGCTAGGACCAAGTGGATAGAAGTGGATAGAAGTAAGTCAGGTACCGAGTACGGCGGCGTGCCACACTATAAACCGGTTAAGTGAAGTCTTTGCGCGTTTTGGGTTACCTAAACAGATAGTTACCGATAACGGTCCGCCCTTCACAAGTAGTGACTTTTCTAATTTTTTAAACTCAAATGGTGTAGAACATTTATTTTCAGCACCTTATCACCCGGCGTCAAATGGTGCAGCGGAAAATGCAGTTAGAACGGTAAAAAAAGTAATTAAAAAGGCATTCAGAGAGAAATTAGACGTAACATTATTTTTGAACAATTTCCTATTGCACTATCGCAACACTGAGCACTGTACTACGGGTGAAACGCCGGCGTTGTTAATGTGCGGCCGGAAGCTGCGAACCAAGTTGGATTCGTTGAGACCGGATAGAGGTACTAAGGTTAGGAACGCCCAACAAAAGCAACAGTAGACTAGTAGGGCAAGCGGGACACGTGAACTGCGTCCCGGGGACGAGATTTGGCTCCGTCAGTACAGCGGAGGTGATAGGTGGGTGCAGGGAAAAGTAACAGAAAAGATAGGTGCTACGGATTATAGGGTCGTCGATGCGATAGGTAGGGAGGCGCATAAACATATCGATCAGCTTAAGCACAAGAAGCGCAGTTCACTTATTAGTCCGGCGAGTCCTCCCCATAGCAAGGGTGAAGCAGTTGTGGATGGTGGAGGGCCCAGCCCGAGCTGTTTAGATGGACACGCGTCACAGGTAGTCACGGGGGAGGATAAGGATGAAGCTCAGGAATGGTTCGAAGACTGTGAGGAGCCAGCTACACCGGAAGTAATTCAATCACCGCGCTTGCTTCCGCTTGAGCCGACCCAGTCCCGTCCCATGCGTCAATGCAGGCTAAATAAGCCAGCTAAATATAATGTTTAATTAATTAGCCATAAGGAACTGCTTTAATGTATAAGTGTATATTAGAGTTTAGTCTTTAGGATTATGTCATAGTTAGTATTACCCCTAGTTAGTACTTCCTACGAAGGTAGTTTGTGTTATGCATAAGTTTAGACACATTTAGTTTGTATAATTTTGTTTTGTATTAGCGATAATTATAGAATAAGGGTGGAGGATTGTAGTGTATTTGTAGGCGCTCACGCATGTGTGTGTGTGTGTCGTGTAGGACGGTCAGTCCACAATAAATGGTTGCACTAGCAGTACGTGTCTCATTTCCAATATACTACAGAAACCATTAAAAGTTTCTTAACATGGGCAAAAGATCAACAACAATTGAATTTTGATAATATACAGGAAAAGATTATTGAGTTATTTTTAAATCGCGATGTACATAAAGTGTCATCCGATTTGTTGCAATTAATATGCGGTCATAGAGCCGAGATAATTCAGATGAGACGTGACGGCATAAATAAATTCATACGAGACCCGCTTATAAAAACGACTTTACGTAAAATACTTTGTTTTCGGATCCTTGACCAATTGGATCGCCCAGACCTTGCGAGAACAAGAAGGCATTCGCGTCATTGTTTATTTGGACGATTTTTAATTACCCATCAGAATATGGAAATTCTCAGATCGCAGGTTCAGTTGGTAGTAAACAGATTGCAGTACCTAGGTTGGCAGATAAATTTTGCTGATTCCGAGCTCAATCCTCAAACGAACCTAGTATATCTAGGTATTCATTGGGAACCAAGACTCAACCAAAAACGCCTCCCATTGGAAAAATATCACAGTCTCTTGACCAAGATGACACGAATTCTGAAGGACAACAGAGTGGGGTTAAAGGAATTCCAAAGCCTTGTAGGCCTACTAAATGTTGCCAGTTTTGCAGTCCCAAAAGGCAGACTGAATCATCAGAGTTTGCTGGATTTCCTAAACTCAATTCCAAAATCGTCAAAGGAGCTACATAACGTACCAGCAGATGCTCAGAAAAACTTGAAATGGTGGCTACAAAATTACCAGTCTTCGTCTCCGATTCACATTTCACCACCAAGTCATTTCCTTTCCTAACAACAGACGCCTCCGATTTAGCCTGGGGTGCACAGTTGGACAGTTAGTCTCTGTCCGGACCATGGACCGAGCAGGTAAGTCTGTTACATTGCAACCAAAAAGAAATGCTGGCCATTTTAAAAGTCCTACAAGACCATTGTCAGCTCCTGCGATGCTCTACAGACTTATTCCAGTCCGACAACAAAACAGTAGTTGCCTACCTGCGCAACGAGGGGGGACGATATCAAAGCCTCTGATGCATATTACAAAACGGGTGTTCAAAATTCTGGATCAACACTGTATCGTTCTAAAAGTTTTTCATTTACCAGGCAGATTCAATATTCTAGCCGATCGCCTATCTCAGCGTCGAAACGCTGTGGAATGGCACTTGACACCTCATTGCACAGAAAGGATATTCAGAAAATAAGGGACCCCGTGATAGAACTTTTTGCATCAAAAACAGCGCATGTTGTTCCCAATTATGTGTCGTTAGATTTAAACGACAAACAGGCAATTCATCACGATGCGTTTTCGATGGACTGGAATTTCCAATTAGCGTGGATATTCCCACCACCTTGTCTTGTACCAAGAATACTAGCGCATCTCAATCAAGCCGCCGGAATTTTCCTCCTGGTAGTTCTTCGGTGGGATCGAGTGTACTGGAGGGGAGACCTGAAAGCAAGAGCAATAGAAGCTCCGTTCACCATACAGAACCTCAGTCATTCCCTAGTCCACGTCAACGGGTCCAAAAGTCCAGTATATAACTCTAGAGGTATGGAAATTTGGGGGTGGAATCAAGATTTCTTAGACTGGAATTTTAATCTATTACAGTCAACTTGGCGGAACTCAACTCGTAAGACGTACAAAGTAGCTTGGTTACGATGGCTTAAATGGGCGAAGGAGCATAAAATTAACCCCGTTAATCCAGAAGGCTCAGAAATCAGAAATCAGAATCTCGGGGTCTTTAAGTCAAGAATGAATAGGTTACTTCTAGGCAAGCGTGCTACACCTTCGACCACATCATCACTGGAACAGATGTTGTCTCACTTCAATTCAAATGGGATCCTGCATAGTCAACAGTTTGGTTTCACAAAAGGTAGGTCGACAACGGACGTGGGAGTAAAACTCATCAGCCACATCTTGGAGGCTTGGGAGAGGTCCCAGGATGCCATTGGCATTTTCTGTGATCTCTCAAAAGCTTTCGACTGCGTCGACCACAACAGACTGATCTGTAACCACTACGGAATTCGTGGAAAATCTGCTGATCTCGTGCTTTCCTATTTATCAAACAGACAGCAAAAAGTAAATGTTAATGGGGCGACGTCCTCCGGGTCTCTAGTCAAGATGGGCGTGCCCCAAGGTTCAATTCTCGGCCCTTTCCTTTTTCTTGTTTACATTAATGATGTCCCTTTTATGTTGGCCAAATTATCGGATATAATTCTATTTGCTGATGATACTTCGCTAATTTTTAAAATAGATAGACAAGATACGGATGTCTTAAATGTCAACGAAAGTCTAATTGTTCTCTCAAAATGGTTCGCAGCTAACAATCTTTTACTGAATGCGAAAAAAACAAAATGTCTAAAGTTCTCTTTACCAAATGTACAACAACATGACCTAAACTTAAATCTAGACGGCAAAAATCTTGAAGTTATAACGGAAACTGTATTCTTAGGGATTACTATCGATTCAAAATTGCAGTGGGGCGCGCACATTAGAACTCTTTCGGGTAGGTTAAGTTCGGCTGCATATGCAGTAAGGAAATTAAGGCAGCTAACCGATGTAGCTACAGCTAGGTTAGTATACTATGCTTATTTCCACAGTATTATGTCTTATGGCATTCTGCTGTGGGGATCAGCAGCAGACGTTGACTCAATTTTCATCCTACAAAAGAGGGCAATCCGCGCAATCTATAATATGGGTCCTCGCGAGTCCCTCAGAGAAAAATTTTAAGAGATCGATATACTGACTCTACCTTCACTTTATATTTTGGAATGTATTTTGTATGTCCGTAAAAATCGAGGGCTTTTCAAAACTAGAAGCGACTTCCATAATTTAAATACACGGAGTAAGCACGAAATTGTAATACCCAAATTCAGATTAACGAAAACTAGCAAGTCTTTTCTTGTAAACAGTATACGCTTTTATAACAAGTTGCCAAAGTCAGTTATAGAACTGACCGATGGAAAGTTCAAAAACTACATGAAACGTATCCTTGTTAAAAAAGCATATTATAAAACCAAGGACTATGTTGAAGATAAAAACATTTGGCCTTAGCTCCTTCTGCGCATGCAGCTTCCCTGGTAACTTGTAAACAGCACAAATATGTGGATGTCTCTAACTATTCTCAATCTCATTTTTTCTTTCCTTTTTTTAATTAGACTTTTTACAATGGTTTTCAATCATCAATATAGCCCTTTGCTAAGAATAGTTACAGCACTGATAACAACATTTGTGCACATGTTAAATTTAGTCTTGTTATACTATTTTTTTTTTTTACCTTTGTATAGATTCTTTTACCGATTGTTTTGTGAATGTGTGAACATTGTAGGCCTTCTAGATGCTAGTTAACATTTGTTAACTTTTTTATTTAATATATTATCTCTTTATTTTATTTTTTTAGTTTCTTACGACTTATTGTCATAAGTCGGGCCTACGTTGTCCCCCCATATCTAAGTACTAATGCTGTAACATGGAAATATTGTAAAACAAAACCATTTTTAAAAGAGTAACCATGGAGTTTCTTGCCGGTTCTTCTCCATAGGAAACGACCAACCCGAACCGTGCTCCTTTTGTCGACGTTTTATAAGTGCCCATGTAGGCCTATGTGAAATAAAAAAATATATTTTGATTTTGGGCGTTTCCTACTCCCTAACACCTCCGGCCGGATGATTCGTTCGGGGCCTGAACGAAGAATGAATGACAACACAACTTGACAGTTATTCCTACTCCTGATGCGTTTTTATCCGTTCGAAAAATGTAATTTGACACTTGTTATAACGGATCGTTCGTCAAGATATGACGACATCAAAATAGTTATCGTGCGGTCGACGAAACTTATAATTCCCCACGATGGCTGCTTTTTTAATGCTCGCAGAAGATCTACTGGAAGATCGGAGGCAACGTTGATGACATTTGCGCCAAAACTTCCGGTTAGCAAGTATTCTCGACGTTGAGTTCATAGGGAACTATGGGTTCACTCGGGAATTATTTGAGGACTTGTGTGAGGAGCTAATACCTCTTTTGCCTCAACACTTACGACGAAGTGGTGTTGATCCGAGAATGAAGGTAAGGATATATTAAAGATACTGGTAACTTATTGAGCTGTATTACCAATCCCACCCATTTACATTTGTTGTTTTTGTTTAATTTCTGATCCTAGCTGCTCTTAATTTTTATGCCCTGGGGAGTTACCAAGGTGCAGTGGACCTTAGCAGTGATGTTCCAAATGGCACAATAGACAGTGTCACGCTGTCTGCGCCATGTCACAAATGCACTGAACAGCCCCTCATTAATAAAAAAGTACATAAAGTTTCCACATAATTTGGCTGGGAGGCACCATATAAAAAGACAGTAATTTTAAAAGCTTGTACCATTTTTCTAAAACAAATATCTATAGGTATTAAATAAAATATACCTAGCCTGCCATTTGAACAATGACTACCTATGCTTTGAAGAGTGTTTATACCTATACCTACTTATAGAGTACACTTATATAAATTGTTGAACTAATTGGTCCCTATTTCTAGTAATGTAATTATGCTACTTTAGCCAGTCTGAAACCTGTTTGAACTAATTGGTCCCTATTTCTAGTAATGTAATTATGCAAGTTAAAGCTAAGTACGGCGCTATAGTCTGAATAATGGAGGTACAAGCTTTGATGGACATTCCCCAAGGATCTTCAGTCGGTTTGATCTTGATTTGCTTAAAAGCTTTTATTACTGTTATGGGGTTTATATGTGAAAAGTTAAAATAAAAAAATACATTCGGGCAGGCTGAAACGTTCGCGTTTAATAATCCAACAGCAAGCGAGGGCGAATAATTTAAGGTTTCAGTAGTTTTAATTGGGATGCTGGTAAAGAAATTTACAAATTCTTTCACAACTTTTTTGTTATCTCTAATAAGTCCGTGTGTGGTCTCAAGCGTGTAATCAGTATTATTTCTTTTATTCCTGTTCGTTTCATTATTTATAATTTTCCAAACCGTCTTGATTTTATTTTCTGCTTATTTAACCTTATTTCTAATGTACAAGGCCTTAGCTGCCTTACATGTATTTAAAAAAATTCTTGAGTTAATAGCAATATACTTATTAAACGTTTCAGTGTTAATACAAGGCTTAAGTCCATATAGCTCGTAAAGTCTTTCTCTACTTTTTCTAAGTCCTGTAGTCGCCCAGTCACTGAATAAAAACTTAGGGCATATAGTTTTAGTTATCTTCTTAAAAGTGTTATTGAACTCTTTTTGAACTACTGAAAAAACTTCATCGCACAAAATATTACCATAATTCACTGTGAGGTCCTGATCGCTTAACTTACCGATTAAAGTACTGTTAAATTTATCTAATTTACCGGATGTTATTGGTCTGGATTGAATATGCACTTATTTAATTAGCATAATGGACTCAAATGTCACCAGGATCACCAGTATAAATTATCTGCCTTCGGATCATAGTGGGCCTATGATCCGAAGGCAGATAATTTATAATGGCCTTGTCCAAGTAGTTTCAGCAACAAAAAACATTATCAATACATGTAGCAGAAGTCAGTGTAGTTCGGGTTGGTTCCGTAAACACATGTGACAAATTAAATGATTTAAAGAGATTTAATAACCTACTGCTATCTGAATTATCTTCTAGAATATTAATATTAAATTCACCACAGACAATTACTAGTTTATTACCCATTGCAAGTTTTGCCAAAACATCTTCCATTACTGACTCGAATATAGAGTAGTTCTTATAATTAGGGGGTCTGTAGACGCACACTATGACATGCTTATCCAGCATTCCAGCTCAACACAGGACAGTAGGGATGTCGAAAGTGAAAAAATATATCGATATATCGATGTATCGATATTTATTAATATATCAATATCGACCACGATATATCAAGGAAAAAATATCGATATATCGATACATCGGTTCGATTTTCAGAGTTTTGAGGTTTTTTTTTTTATTAGAAATTTGAGGTTTTTCTTTTATTAGAAATTTTTATACAAAATGTTCATTATTTTAATGTATGAGAAACTTAATAAAAACGAAGGTATTTTAATCGTTATTCCTTTTTAATCGGCAAAAATTGAAAATAAAAAAAACTAAATAGAAATCTTCTAAAAATATTAAAATGACACGCACCACACACACACAACGCAAAAGAACTCACATTTGAAAATGAGTAACGAGTGACTGATGATGACTGCCTTCGCGGCCGCCACATACACACACACGCAAGAATAACAAAACATTATAGTCATAGACAATACAGTAATTTTTATTTTTACTATCAGTATCGAAGGAGAAAGTATAGATTATGTGAACTCGTATATCTACCTGGGGCAACTTATTTCGGTTGACAGGCAAATGGAACAGGATATAGAGAGACGCATAACTAGCACATGGAATAGGTACTGGTCACTCAAAGAAATAATGAAAAATGAACAATATCCTATAACTTCGAAAAGGAAACTCTTTAATTCATGTATTCTTCCATGTCTTACCTACGGCTGTCAAACATGGACATTGACTCGTAAAATTCTTCAAAAAATTACTTCTTGTCAAAGAGGCATGGAACGAAGCATTTTGAACTTTAAAAGAAAAGATAAAAAGAGAGCTAAAGATCTGAGGAAGATTACAAAAGTAAACGATGCTACCTTCCACACAAAAAGACTGAAATGGAGATGGGCTGGTCATATGCTCCGTGATAAAAGCAACAAGTGGTCTAAGGCCTTAACGGAATGGCAAATCAGAGACGGATCAAAAAGAAGCAGAGGTAGACAACGCAAAAGCTGGGACGATGACATAGTGGAGATAGCTGGAGGCCTGTGGGCCAGAGCTACACGAGATCGTGACAAGTGGAGGAGTCTGGGGGAGGCCTATGCGTCAAGGGACGCGCTGATGGACGAAGACGCCGAAGTGCAATAATTTTTTATGTTTAGTTTCTATATAATATTGTAATTGTAGTTTAAGTTTATCAGTAAATAAAGGCTTTATTATTATTTAACGAGTGACTGATAATGACTGCCTTCGCGGCCGCTACATATACACACACACGCAAGAATAACAAAACATTATAGTCATAGACAATACATTAATTTTCCGTTCGTTCCTATATCTTTTACAGCTTTGAATTCTGTTAAATATTCTGCTAATAAACTAAATTTGAAAAAAAATATCGTTTTTGATACGTTTTTCGATATTGTATAATTTGTATCGATATATCGATGTATCGGATGAAAATATATCGCCTAAAAATATCAATATATCGATGTATCGATATATCGACGTATCGATATTTTTTCGACAGGCCTATAGGACAGTTCAACACTATGCTCAACTGAGAGAGAGGTCTACTATATCTTTACGAGGTTTTGATTTAATACCATTTTTAATTAATATAAGTGAACCCCCACGCAACATAATATTTCTGTTAAAACAACTGCTTACAGTATAATTTTCATAATTGATTAGCATTTCATAATCTTTCAGCCAATTTTTAGTGAAACAAACAATTTCAAACAATCGTTTTTTTCTAAAAACAGTTCGATTTCCAATTCCTTTGAAGAAAAACCCTGAATATTCTGGTGGAATAATTTCAGAGAATTCTGCTAAGACCTTTTTTTGAAATTATTTTTTTGCGAGCAAGAAGATACCTTTCTGATGGTGTATATACTCTTAACTATTCCGTTATTGGTACCATCCCTTGTCCTATTAACTAGTTTAAAGAACAAATATTAATAGCATTTTTGCTAACGTTATGCAAGGTATCCACCTTTAAATTAGCACTATTACTAATATCAATAATAACTGGATACTTCGAAATACTACTTATGTCTTAGTTTATTGTATAAGATAATAGCCGAGCTATTTGATGTCTTACCTTAAGAGGCAGATATAAAGTATCGCCTGTCGACTTTAATTTATCAACAAAAATGTTGATGTCAAAAAAAACAAGTTTGTCACTATAGTGACTCACAAGAAAGTAAAACAATCACAATTAACACAGTATAACAATCAAAACATAGATTTCCTCTTATTTATCAGTCTTAAATTATTGCTAGGAACTTAGTTTTTCAAGAATAATCAGCTTTAATTCATCGATCATCTTATTTCTTCTAGTTTTGATTATAAGCCTTTGCACTTCCACTTTCGGCAGTAGCAGCATGGTTGGGTGAGATGGCGTCTATCTCTCTTTTTGATGGACCCTGTACAACAAAAACTGAATATCATTGACGGATACAATAAAAAATAAATATGATTGTGTGTCTGTAATTTATTATTATTTAGTAAAAAAAATAGTCTACTACCAAAAATTATAAATTTTGTTAAGTATTACTCGTACCGTTGGAAAAGCTGGTTGGACTCTTGACTAGGTTTGTGGCTCTTCAAAACCCTCTTCAATAATCGATAGGATCCTTAACTCCATTTGGGAGCGGGTTGGTGCTACCAATGGACCTGTAGCACATGCTGACCGTCTGGCAGCTCCAGCAGCTTTATTGGCCCAAATGTTTTTAACAGCTCACACCTAAAATTTGGATATTTGGTTAATTTTAATTGCATGAAAGATATAATATATAAAAACACTATACTCGTAAGTATTCCTACAGATAATAACCAAAAATAGTAAATAATCAAAAATGCCTTTGCCAAAGCACCCAGATTTTCACATATCTAATCGTGATTGTAACCCCTACTGACTGGGTTATAAGTATTTGCAGGATGACTGACTATGATTGTGTGCACTTTACTGAGGACATTGATCCCCGCTGGTTCGTTAGTGGCTCACCCTCCTTTACGTTATGTGCAACGTCTCAATGCTACTGGTGAGGCCCGCTTGTGGGAGGCGAGCAGCACCGATTTGCTAACGTAACTGGGATATACCATGCTAAGCCCTCCGCTTGATGAGGAGTCACGATGATTCACACGATGTTTTCCCGTGGACCCGTGACATCCGGCTCGAAGGACCAAAAGATGTTGGGGTTTTCTCGTCGTTGCCGAGTAACCCGGTAGTTGTAGAAGTTGTATAACACCAAACCATTATTATGTTCCAAATATTTATTAAGGACACGTTTTTTAGGTTGCTGCTAGTAACCTGAGCCGCACTTAATGTTGAGTTACGTCAACACGCAAATTAGTTACGACTGATTTATTTAATATTGTGCAGTACTTTAATAGGCGTACTTTTGCTGTATGAGCATTATTGGCTCGTACGGGATAACTTGACTCATGGCTTAGGTACGGGATAATTCACTGGGGCAATAGTGTAGATAGCAACGATTATTGTATATCTTACAAAAAAAATGTATGGGAATAATGATTTACATTGATAATGAAGAAACTTGAAGACCGCATTTTAGGAAACCAGAAATTTTCCGTAACAACGTAATGTACTTTTACTGTCGCTGGTACTTGCATTTGCAACGCTTTTGATATCACTAGTGTTCGCTTTATCGGTGTTATCACTACCGACTTTCCTAACTTTCTAAAATTCGTTGTACGTGTGATCGAATCCTTTGCAGTACAAGCATCGAATGTGATTTCGTTTATCGTTAGAGTTAGAGATGGGATTGTAACCTAAATTGCGCTCGGGCGATAAATAATGCGCTCATCGACTCTAGGCAGATTCGGATAAACAGCGGAAACGAACGCGTTGCTACTAAGTTCTACGATAGAATCTTCCACGGTTCTCGCTCGCTCTAACAAATTATCTATATCACTAATAGTGTCTCTAGGTAAACGTTTGCGTACTCGACGGTGTAAAGCTAGAGATCTATTATCATCACACTTGGAACAATATGGTAATAAAATAACAAAGAGCGTCCCTTAGAAATCAGCACGTTCACTTTCGCCGTGTTAGTGCGCAAATACCTCACGCAACACCTGGCATGCAGGCTTTTGTACGCCGTAGGGCGTACGCGCTACGCGTGCATCCGGCCTCGTGGCGACGCAGACCGGAGCGCCACACCACCAGACCTCTGCGTTGCCACTCAGCAACATGGAGAGGCCGCGTAGCGCGTGCTCATCGGTCACGTCGGCACACTCCTTGTAGACCTCCACTGCATCTATGAACGTCTCCAGTACCTCGTTGTCGCGTGACTGCCCGTCAAATCTCGCGGTACACTTCGTAAAGTTACCGCCGCCGATGTCGACGCCACGTGGTTCCACTGGTTGCCCTGATGTAGGGATCATAGGCTTTCCACTAAGGTGCGGTGGTTTTGACGCTGCGGCTTACGCGCCGATCTAGGTCCCGCCGACCGTGTAGTCCTCTGTGGCAGGAGCGCCGGTGCGGGCCCCGAAAAGCGTGTGGTTGAGGGCGCGTGGGTGGCAGCGGCGCCTGCATGAGGCCCGACTCCACCATAGATTCGCAGTCCTCTTCTGAATAGCTGTCGTTATTTTGTGTTGATAACTGCTCGGGTTACTGGCGTCATTCGTGGCATGTTAAACTTTAGGGTTGGTTCGTTCACACGCTGTTACACTTAACTGGCTTTACAATACCATGTGGTTTTTAATAGCACGCGGTCTTTAAAAACATTTTTACAGCATGTGGCCCACGTTGGGCACCACTTTAATGGCGGCGGGCCTCGTAATAAAACGATTTGAGTTAATGCCACGATAAAACACGTTAATCTACAACAAAACTTTGTATACGGTAGAGCTTACACGCTAACAACAGTAGCACCTAGGTCTGTGTGTGAGCTAATGAAATAAATACAAGCCTTTAAACTTATTATGAGGTATGCGGAACAGGGCCTGACGGCTGTTGTCCGACTGTTGTAAATGTTCAAATCGCGGCGAAAACTCTGCTTGCGTGATGAAGGATTTTATGTGACATCAGTTCATAAATGTTGCGACATAAATGCGGCCAGACTTATGACATTCAGAACATAACGATCAGCTAGGATATTGTATAACTTGCAAAAAGGGCCTGTGCCCATAGTCAGTTTTTTAAATATAAAGTTCACTGAAGTTGGAATAAAAATTGTTTAAAAAAAATGACTCCTCTCTTTAACATTTCAATTGACACTTGAATGTAAACCAAAGCATGAGCTAACACTTGTACAGTGTGAAAAAGTATCTGGAAAATGTATTAATTACATACGTAATTCATTTCTGGTCCACACAGTTGCTCACATTCGGGAAAATGGTAAGAAGAAAGGGAGATTTTCTCTTCTGTGGGACAATTCAAGCTTGTAATGGAAAAAAAACCTTTTCTTTAATCTTCAAGAAACAGAAAATAATTCACTTACGAAATAACGAAAGCAAGCTATATTATTGTCATAGCATTGTCATAGCATTTTAGTATATCAACGTAAGCCTGAAACAAATTATTTCAGAAATTTTCGACGCATGTGCCATTCATGACTTTAACTTCAGAATTTAAAGCTTGAATATTCCATAATTATACTTTTTCTTCTAGCATTTTTAAAACTCGAATGAAACATGATACTTTTAAATAAAAAAACACGACGAAGTGGGAACTGAACATTATATAAAAGATAAATCTAACTTAAAGAGAAAATAAGTGAACACGGAGCATTTATAGCCAAACAGTGACACACTTGCGGCAATCCAATTCCAGATGACAGTTAATCTATAGAGGAGTTCATTGTTGAGGCATCTGTGCAGTTTTTGGAAAGTTAGAAAAAACTGAATATTTAGTTTGAAAGATTCCGGTGAAGAAATTAATAGCAAATCCCAAATAATTGTAGAAACAGTCATAATAGCCAACGATATACATGAAGGCAGTATTTCCTAGATAACCTTTGTAAAATTAAAGCGTATAGGTGCGGTAGATGGTTAAAAGACTGAACGATAGTGTACCAACAATTGAAACAAAATTAGAGATTAAACTATTTGGAACTATGACATTGTTTTTGATGCTATAGTTGGGACAAAACATAAGGAAGTTTAACAGATTGAAAGGTAATAGCATCGAATGCACATCTTTGTTCACTGTATTTTACTATATATCCCTTGCGGCAATACGTTTTTCTTCATGTTGAACATAATTATCATTTTCAGCCGCTGTGCTGCCTGGCACACAAATGGTAATACATCAGATGATAATGTGTTAAACATACGCTTTGGCCTCATTATAATAATACTCTATTTCTAATTCAATATTATTTCAAGGTTTTTCATATAAATAACATACCACCAATCAAACTTACCAAAGCTATACACAACTGGTACAATGATATATTAATTTAACAATATGAAGCATATTGACTGAGACTGAATGCCCTATAACTTCAAAGTGTCATATTTGAGGAAGTAAGAAGGCTGGCAGAAGTAGCAAAAACGTATATTACAAAAGTATTCGTTAATTAATCTACCAGAATATGCCAAAATTGGCTTTATTCTTCGCCGTCCACCGTGCCGTGCTTCGACCTGATATTGTATGCTTGCAATTCTTGGCACATCTTCTAGGTCTATTTAAACGGGAACTTTTGGGCCGGGAACTTCAATTCGGTCAAAATAAAATAAGTATGTAACAATAATATAAAATACATGTAGACTAAAACTTTAATGGTACAAGGATTACAGAAATGTGAAATGTAGCCAAAAAAATAGTATAGATAGTGAGAAGCGCCGCCAGGTGCAGTAGAAGACACACGTCTACGTAGAACAGTCGACAGCCGCGCATCTTACTGAACGATGCTCGGCACAACTTCTTGTCTCCATCTGTAAATATATATTTTTTAAATTTTACACAACGTGCGATTGCTAAACGCAAAAATCTTACATACCAGTACAATTTGACAGCAAAATAAAAGCGCATAATATCCTGAGATTTTTTCAATATGTCCGGACTTGTAGAAATAAAACTTTAAGGCCGTTGACTAACATAAAATAACAAGCAACACAAAGAATTGAATTAGGTTCTCTTCACTGAGTAATTAATATGAAATACTAAATATACTATACATACATACATACTGAGTTTCATACCTGTTTGTTAGTGCTTTCTGAACGATGTCTACCAAAAGAAAGAGCAAGTGATTTATTGGTTTTAGTGATCAACCAAAATTTTTGTCGAAAAACGTTGGTTATCATTAAACGAGTGTAATAACTGATGATTCCATATTACATTTTCTGTAGCAATTTAATAAATCTGATTGCACTATGATTAAATCAACATACATTAAAGTCGCAAAACTAACAATGAAATGAGTTTGAACATATATATGGTTTTACAAAATTATAACAAATACAAAATATAATGTAAAAGCTTCTAGTAATACTGATCCAACTGTTCTTGGCATTACTCTCATCTTTGAGAAATCTGTGCACTTTTTGAATGTTTTTTCTTCGTTTCAATGAATGTAATAATACAATTTTAATAAAATACCGAAGACATTGTAGCAGAAGTCATAAAAAAAAGCTGTAGATAATATTCTTTAATTCTCTGTGTTTTAAAAAATCTAAATGAATATACCGACATGCGTATGACTGTTCCACAAAGTAACAGATATTTATTTACGAGATTATTCGGAGTTATAAGATCATTCTTGATGCAATACTTTGGACTTATCAGAATGGTCTGCATGAGAGTGAAAGATAGAAATATGGACTGCACATCTTCATCAACGGTGTTATTCGAGCAAACTTCTTCTTTTAGTAGACATCGTTTCGAAAGGACTTTGTGATTACAAATGAATCCCACCATGAGAGTGTCTTCATATCATAAGTTTATAATACAGGAACATACTTAACTTGTTGTGTAATAATTTATTTGGTTTGAAGTGATTTATATTCGACAAACAATATTAAATGACTGTTACTTGATGTGATAATAAATATTAAAATAAGAAGTTTGAGTAACTAAATTTTTATAAATAATGTTAAGACAAAAACGTATATGTTGTATTAAACATGGGTCGTAATTACAATTTTTCAGCCGAGGATATTTAAAAAAAAAAGAGTTAGGTATATAAAAATTGCGTATGACAAAATACTTGAACACTTAATTAACCTTTGCAGGTATTAGGATTATAAAAATGCGAACTGTAGCAATACAACGGTATAGTTAGTAAGAAGTGCCGCCAGGTGCAGTAAAAGACACACGTCTACGTAGAACAGTCGACAGGCGCGCATCTTACTGAACGATGCTCGGTACACGCGCCTCACATTCTTGCACAACTTCTTATCTTCATCTGTAAATGTATATTTATCAAATTTTCCACCATTTGCAATTGCTAAACGTAAGAGAAAATGTTTCATACCTGTACAATTTGACATCAGAATATAAGCACATATATCCTGAGAATCCTCCATAGCTATATAGAACGCCTCGCAGTACAGACTCAATACAGTTTGTAACATCAAATTCTTGAACAGCCAAATATATACAATCACTGTTAATGACAATGCTATATACTGGAAAAAAAAATATACCATCAACTTTTACGTGATGAACAAATAACAAACAGGAGCATATTTGTAACCCTTTTAGGGTTAGGCATTGAGAACGAAAAATAAACAAGTAACGTTTACTACGTACGCGCTCCTTTGTCCCGTAAGGTACTTGATAAAGTTCTATGGCCACCTCAACGAACATTAAGGAATGTAACAAACTATGCGTCGTGTAGTAGAGAACCTAAAATTAAAATTATATTTTTATAAATATTGAGATTATGCACCTTCCCCTGCATAACGCAACTGTTTTAGGAAAAGTGAGCCTGTGTTTCGGGACAGGTACGAGTAGGAATAAGAAGGTGACTGGAGCTGCTAGTGGAGCCGCGCAGTTGGTCCAACATTTCTGGGAGGTGCCGCTGACACGTGCCCTCCGCACGCTCAACCTGTCAGAGACGGACCTATTTCACTTTACTCTGAATGAATTCACAAGGAGTATATTTTTAACAATTACTTCTAGATATTAAGTAACTTTGTATGCTGAGAGATTGTTACAAGATGCCTCTGTCCATCAGAGCCTCAGTGAGCAGGAGGCTAACAGTCTCCTAGTTATCGATTTTGATTTTTCGGGAAACGAGATAAATTAATTAATTTAAGAAATAATTATTTAGCGTTTAATTTTACTTTCAACTAACCATTAGATGAAACATGTGTTTATAAAGCTCATATGTTTTTAATATTTGAAGATAAGTATGAAACAGCACTTTGCGAGACATTTCATTTCTGTTATCATGGAACGAGTGTAAAAGCCGATGATTCCATTGAAGAGTTTTATTCTGTAGCAATTTTATAAATCGAATGGCATAAACTATGTTAGAATCAAAGTGTATAAATGTCGCCCAACTACAGATGAGGTGAATTTTAGCATTTGGGATAACAATGTAATAGCCAACACAAATGATAATGTAATAGCAAATAGTTGTACTAATACTGATCCAGCTATTCCTGATAAATCTCTTGGAATTACTTTCATCTTTGAGAAATCTGTGGACTCCTTGAAAGGTCAAAACGAATAACATACTAGTCCTCGACCCAACGAAGTTGATAACAAAATATAATAAATATCCCCAGAAATTATAGCAGGAGTCATAATACACGACATACATTTGTACTTTTATAATTGATAAATCAATTCGATTCTTTATCTCAATAATTCGATAAAAATATATCGACATGCATGTAACTAAGCCACAAAATAACAGACATTTTCTTAAGAGATTATTCTGGGTTATGACGTCATTCTTGATGCGATACTTTGGACATAACAGAATGTTCTGCATGAGGATGAAAGGTAGAAACATAGACTGCACATCTTTATCCACGACGTTATTCGACAAGACTTCTGAACTATCACTAAGATCAATAATTTGGTTGCTCCTTCTTTCAGTAGACATCGTTTCGAAGGGACTTTGTGATTACAAATGAACCCCACTATGAGATTGTCTTCATATCTTAAATCTATAATATCGAAACATAATTAATTTGTTGTGTAATAAATTTATTTGGTTTCAAGTGATTTATATTCGTCAAACAATATAAATGACTTTTACTTGACGTGATGATAAATATTGAAATAAGAAGTTTTAGCGAATAGATAATCAATCTATCAAATTATTGTTAATACGAAAACAGATATTTTTATTAACATTTGGTGAAATAAAAAAATAAATAAAGTATTTTTTTTCAAAAGAATAATTAGAAATTAAAGCAATTATACTTATCACAAAACACTTGCTCACTCAAATTTTAATGGTACTGACACCCGGTTTCTCAACACTCGGTTATCTGGCTGGGCTGTTAACGTAATCGACGAATAATCGCCGGTTAATTCTACTTTCAGTTTCTCGAAACCCAAACTATGGTAACTATGGTGTGGGTTTGTTTATAAAAAATATGTTAATTAGATCAATTATAGTTGATTCCCAAGGTTTAGATTTTTTTCGGTAATTACAAACTTTATTTTAAAAACTTTACACAATTATAAAAAATTGATATACAGAAAGTAAAAAAAAAAATACTAGGTATCGATCTCAGAACCTCACGTTCAATAATTTATATCGCCTGGACTTTTTTTTTTTTTGGAACTTTTATGATGATAAATTAAAGAGAGCTACAAAAGTAACTATTTTGCGTTTTTCTTTAAATTATTCGGCTTTTATCCGTTTGACATTTTGTTTGTTTACCTTTTAGTTTTTGGTTCTGCCCCCGTACCTTGACGTGTCAAAACTATCATAGTTTGACTGTTAAAAAACGGACAGGTGTATACAAGTCACATATATCTGTCCCTTACGCACACTCAAAATAACCTTACTCTAAGAGCTTATGGTCACCCCCATGAAGTTTCGATTTCAAATAAGGACTTGATTGGTATTATTACACTGAAGAAAGCTTTAGTTTGCGGACTCCATGCTAACTACCAACGACGACTTTTGCTATTGTTTTTCGGACGCAGATCAGCAAAGATATCGGTTCTATCCGCTGTTGAGTTGTCCAGCGAGGAGGAAGACAACGGCGGGCCTTCACGCGTTTATCGGACGCATATGAAACCCCTGGAGTATTACAATCAACAATGAGCGGCAGTTCAGGGATCGGTACAGAATTTCTAAATCGACTCTACATCATCTCATGAGTCTTTTGGAGCAGCATTTAATAAGACCCATGACCCATCGCATCGCATATGTCAGCGCCTGCTGAAATTGTTGCTGACCATGATTGTTTATGCTTCAGGAGGTTTTAAAATAATCATTGCAGACCATATCAGGGTACATTTTTTTTTTTTCACCGTAAATTACATGAGTGGGTATTATACAAATTTTCTGCCAAACTGCAGGACAGTTTGTCGGCAGTGTTCTCGTGAATACAGCTCTTAATTAAAACAATATTATTACATCATAAAGTTAAGGGAACACATCGTATTATTATGATATATCTGAGGGTCAGTACATCGCCTTGTATTTCTAGTACGCCGTACGCTCACACAGACGGACGTACGCCGCGCCCAAATGCACATATTGTATTTGCGTTTACGCTGCCCAGTTTGTATTTGAAAAGAGACTTACATAATTTTACTGATCTACAGCTCGAGCATCCGTACATGTACACTGATGTCTATAAGTTGGCTCATATCGAATTGCCCACCATGCCAGCACGCGCGGCGAACGCACCAGCCCCTACCGTCCCGACCACCGCCGCCGAACCTCCGGATGGAAGACGAGCAACCCAGCTCGAGTGGGACAGTCGGTGGCCGCCCGACCGACAGCAACACGTCGCGCGCACATGTTAACATGGCCAACCCATTCTTGTTTTAGTTACATCATTATATACCTACACTTCAGCCGGCGTACCCGCACAATCAATCGCCCAAAAAAGCCGCAAAGAAGAAAAATAAAAACCTTTATTTCGACAACACTTAGATATTCTTTCCATCAAGAAAGTCAATAAATAAATAAACAGACGCGAATCTCCGGACGAATACGCCAAGCGAAGCGACACCATAACAATTTAGCTTCAAATGGGACACAAACCCAACAAATAGTGCTTGCGCAGAATATTTTTTAAGACGTTTTTAGACATTGTTTCGGTAGACATTTCCTTAGGTAATTCATTTAACAATGTTGGAACTAGCCATTGCCGCGTCCTTTGACCGAAGTAATTCCTCACCTTAGGGACCGAATATTTGTTTTTCTGTGTCATTTTACGGGTTGGTCGGTCATACACTTTTTTTACTTTAAGTTCATTTTTGTTGTGTTGTTCTAAAATTATAGTTGATTTAACTTTTTTCTGTATGGGTATAATATTCCACAAATTTTAAATAATTTTTCGTACTCCTTATTAATGCTATCTTTAGTTGTCTTGTTAACTAGTAATTTTAACAATCGAATTTGCAATAGTTTAATTTTATTTAATTGTACTGGAAAGGTCAGTCCATAACCACCCAAACCGTAGTTTATTGTTGCCTCCGCAAGTGCATGATAACGAATATACAGTATACGCCTACTAACTATATATTTTAAATTGTTAAGTTTCCCTAGTACGGAGCGTAGTCGATTACCTACTGTGTCTACGTGTACGTCCCAAGAAAATCGTTGGTCAATTAATAATCCTAGGTATTTATATTTCGCCACACGCTCAATACACTCACATTGACAGTTTGCATTGCTGTCGTGGAGACATTCGTACGAGTGGCCTTATAACGAGATACTGGCATTTTTTGCAATGTGGTTATATATACGGAGACGATATCAACATACACTTGGTTTTATTTATATTTATAAGGCCATTATTGTGCGCCCATTTGAACACATTATCTAGGTCTTCTTGCATTGCCGACCGGATCAGTTCAGTCTCGACCGCTGTATGTCAAGCACGTATCGTCTGCACACATAAAACAACAGCATGCCGCATAATTTGGAAGGTTTCAAAAGAAATTGCAAAACTGAGACAAATATTTGTGAAGATACCAGAGACGGACATGAAACGGGCTACGGTCGGAAATCAGTTTTATGCCATCCCAGAGTTATTGTAGTAGATTTACCAGAGTTATTAGAGTAATCGGCCCATATAAAAATACGATCGCCAGGTGGTCTGAATGCTGTGGAGCGGGCCGGGGCTGCCCTCAAGCGACTCCTGCCCAATCTAGGGGTTCCAAACGCCTCCTGCCGGAGGCTCTACCCGGGGGTCGTGCGGTCTATGGCTCTTTACGGCGCACCGGTGTGGGCGCGTTCCCTTAGGCGGCGACCAGCCCGCTCGTTGAATGCGTCCCAAAGGGTCATGGCCATCCGGCTGGTCCGGGGATACCGCACGGTGTCCGGTGAGGCGGCGAGCCTCCTTGCCGGATTGCCGCCATGGGATCTGGAGGCAAAAGTCCTCGCGCACATTTGGGAGTGGCGTGAGGAGGCGAAACGCCGGGGCGAAACTCCGCTGCCACGACAAATCGCGGCTCGGCGGACAGAGCTCTGGCAGGATCTCATGGCGACATGGAGAGAGCTACTGTCGCAACCCAGTGCTGGGCACGCCACTATTGCGGCGATAAGGCCCCTCTTTGAGGAGTGGCTTGAGAGGCGACACGGCGTCCTCACCTTCCGCCTGACGCAGGTCCTCACCGGACATGGCTGTTTCGGGAGGTTCCTGTTCAGGATAAGGCGGGAGGAAACGCCCGGGTGTCACCATTGTATGGATCGCCCGGAGGACACGGTGGAGCATACGGTGGAGGTCTGCCCCGCTTGGGCGGAGCACCGCCGTATCCTCGTGGAGGCGATCAGCGGTGACGACCTCTCGCGTCCGGCCCTGCTTCAGGCCATGGTACGGAGCGAGAGGGCATGGGAAGCCGTCACCTCCTTCTGTGAAGCAGTAATGCTCACAAAGGAGGACATAACCCAATCAAACTACTGAGATTTTCTATAGTGGCTGTACGGGTAAGGTACATTTAAATGATAAACTGATTTAATTGCAAATAATGTATTGATATAAACACCCGAAAAACTGATATATGATCGACCCGCGGCGAATGAGTCAACCCAACAACGATGCTATGCAACTACTACTTTTTACTCTAATGTGTGATTTTTATTCATTCGCTGTGCGTCGATGTCAGCATAAAAATGATACTATTGATATGTACGGGTTTGCTCGTACATGCTCCCCGAGGAAAAGATATAAAGACAATGTGAGAAGAAACAAATAATTATAATAAATGATTTGATATTAATCTAATTTCTTAGTGTCTCTATGTTAACACACTGTTCACAAATTTGAAATGCTTGTGTAAGAACCTAGCATAGGGGAGGTGGCTTTATCTAACACTCGCGCACTTGTTACCACCTTCGCCCTTTCATTGTCACACTGGTACACTACACTATCACCAACACACGCACGTTGCGTGGCCGGGCATGCGCCGCCGCCGGGCACGCCAGCTGCTGCGGGCATCGCCGGCGCTGGTGCGGGGGCGCAGCGCGTGCGCGCGCGCCGCCACGCGAACACTCCGAGACATGCTGCTACCACGCCGATCGTAGAGTAGATCGCGGTGTAATGGTGAATGTCATGAGATGACAGATTGTCAAATAACAATCCACTCTCTTTCATGATTCTGATTTTTTCCTCAATCGTTTTAAGCTCTCGATCGCTCTCTATGCTGGAGTCGTTCAAGACATCTTGAGGAATAGACACGTTTATAACGTGGTTTATGGATGCAATGACTGGTGAGTATAGGTTAGCACTAATACTAACATCGCTCTTTCTTTGTTGATGCGCAATTACTTCAAAATTATCTGATTTGATTATGCAGCCGTAATCTATAGTTATAAGTCCGGAGTGAGTCAGCTGATGCGCGGTAACTTGATCTCCACATACTGTTCGTAGGTTACATTGACCGCAGCAAAAATAGATATAATTGTTGATAAAATGGCTTTCCATCCATAGATTTTTACAGGGATCGACGTTGACTTCACACGCTGATGACCTTGATTGGCAGAAGTCTTTATCTCTGCTTAATTTATAGATAGGAGAATGAATATAGCACAGATGTACATTTGTCACTAGACATGAATCTATGATATTTTCTGTTATCATAATGTATGCATCCTTTTTCAGGTTCACAGCTATGAAATCGGACACTGGTTTAATTGAAAGCATTGTGTCGTTGGGTTTCTCTGTAGGAATTGGTATAAGCTTGAATATTTCATAGGTGTCCCTGCTAATCAAGGGTATTTGTACTTCAAATATTGAGTAATTTTTAAGCATTCTTGCTTTGACCCGTAGAAGTTTAAAAAGTTGTGCAAGATCTGCATGAATGTTTTCTACAGGTAACGTGACGTCATTAGACAAATGACTAGCAATAATGCTCAGCTGATCCTGTAATTGTTCTGCTGTTATTAAATGTGGATTAAATCGACCATGATAGATGTCTGTGATTGTGTCCACTAAAGCATTCTGTAAATCTTTCAAGTCGCGTAATAGATTGCTGGCGACCACAACTCCCATAGAAACTTCACTTACTCTCGAAATGTTTTGAGTTGCAGCCTTTAATACTTCTAATGTATTTTCGATGTTTGCAAACTGCTGATGAATCATTTTATGTTGTTTATGCATTGTAGCCTCTGTCCTCTTTAAGAGACTGAATTCTGCTTCTATGACCGAAGTTTGATTTTGCCAATATGATACAATATGCTTTTGATTTTTACGAAGAAGAGTGATATCTTTCTCGTATTGTTCTGCGAATCGAGCGTCCAATACACCGAAGAGGCCATTTGCTATGTAACCGACACCGTCGATAAGACCTCGCCGCCACCTGTTCGCTTGCTTTGCAAAATGCTGACTGAGTAACATATGATTATTGTAATCGAGTTCATTGTACCCATGACGTAGTTGCAATAATATTATATCACAATATGTTTGCTCTTGGATCGTACTGCATGTTTGTTCCAGGGCCATTATACTTTTGTTAAGTGCGGTAATTCCTTCCCAATAAGGATCTAAATCGTAATATATGATTAATTTCCAGTCGTCGCGTATGATCTGCATGTTTGTTAGTTTGTCGAAGTAAATATGTTGATTATTTCTGAATTGTGTGACGTTAAGTGCGCATTGGGAAGTTGTTATGATACTAAAGAATAACATGATTGCTGCAAATACTGCAGCTATATTGTAACGAGTGCCTCCTTTCCTTGTTTCAGAGCGCTTATTTATGTTAGAAACTCCCAACCGCGCGGTATTTGCTTGCTTGATTTGCGAGGTTTGTTCCGTTTTTGGTTTTCACTGTAACCACGCGAACTTTGCCGTCGGAACCGGGATGTAGTTCGATGACTCTGCCCATCAGCCATTTTCCCGGCGGAAGATTGTCATAATGAATCATGACAATATCATCAACATTGAGGTTGCTTGTAGCTTGTCTCCACTTACTTCTTTCTGTTATTTGTACTAGGTACTCATTCCTCCATTTTTTCCAGAGATCCTGTACAATTTTTTGTGTCAACTGCCAACGGGTTCTCAAATCCGTTTCAGTCTCATGTATGGAAACCTTTGACCCACCTGTTAGGAAGTGAGCAGGCGTTAAAAAATCCACATCGTCTGGATCTTCTGGCAGATCCATGGAGCAGGCTCCATGAACCAGATCGTCCATGTAGAAAGATTCTTCGATGACCTTGGCGGCTTCTGGGAATTTATCCCGTTCATCAGCCGCTAATTGTCTTAATGTCATCATTGCAAGAAATGGAGCAGGTTTTGTGCCGTACGTCACGGTTGTCAATTGATATTCTACTATTTTTTGTGACGGGTTATCTCTCCACACAATTTTTTGTAAAGGTTGATCTTCTGGGTGTACCCAAATCTGCCTAAACATTTTTTCTATATCAGCCGTGTACGCGAACTGATATTGTCTCCATTTAATGATAAGAGACTGAAGGTCTTGCTGTAAATTGGGCCCCGTGTACATCAGGTCATTTAAACTTTTATTTGTAGATGTTTTTGCTGAAGCATTGTAAACAACTCTTAATGCAGTCGTTGCACTTTCTTCGCGCAATACGCAATGATGCGGTAGGAAGCATTCCAGTGTCTGGTTGCGAGGTGAAGGTTTCATGTGACCTAAGTTTTTGTATTCGGTAATGAATGACTTGTATGCGTTGAATAAAGAATTGTTTTTATGCAATTTCTTTTCTAAATGTATGAATTGAGCAACAGCCTTATTTTTGGACTGCCCCAACTTCTCCTCAAATTGTGGTATAAGTGGAAGCCTCACTTGGTATTTTCCGTCTTCCAAACGATTTGTTGTTGCTTTGTAGTACTGAATGCACTCTTGATCTTCTGATGATAGTGATTTTTCTTCTATAACATCTTCCATCTCCCAGAATTGCTCTATACTATCCAAATCAAATTGCACGACGTTGCATATTAGTTTAGTTTTGATATTTCCACATAATATCCAACCCAGATACGTTTCTTGAACAAGCGGAAGTGATTCGCTTAATCTGCACATGCCCGTTAAAAGAATATTCGAATATACGTCCGCACCCAATAAAATGTCTATGGGTCGGCTGATGTTGTACTCAGGATCTGCTAATTCTAAATTATCCAGAAATTTGCATACTATTTTCGGGAATGAGTATGATGGTAAATGTTTTGTTAGGTTATTCATGATGTAAACATCGATATTAAATTGATATAGTCTGATTTTTGAGTTTGACCTACAGTTCAGGTTGATAATTCCTTTGCAACTGTTTTCTTTTTGCCCTATGCCTGTGATAATGCCGTCACACCTGGAACGCTTCAAACCTAATTGCTGAGCAGCGTTTTCTGTGATGAGAGACATTTGTGAGCCCTGATCAATAAGTGCTCGCAGAATCAGATATGTCCCATCTGCTTTCTTAACCTTTAGCAGTGCAGTTGAAAGCAAAGTTTCTTGCATCATATTATTATATTGTTGTGTCACGTGCGTGTTGCCTTGATTTGCACGTTCCTGATTATAACGGATGTTGTTTTGCTGTGTAGAAGGCGTCGAATTACTTCCATGTTTTGATAATTCCTTTGAATACGATTCATGAAGCAATGTGTTGTGAAATTCATTGCATTCGAGGCAACGCTTTTTTGATAAGCATTCTTTTCCTCTATGATCATATAAGCAGTTTTGACAATAATTCAAGTTAGTAACACATTGCTTTTTCTTCATTGGGGAAAAGTCAGCAAATTGTTTGCATAAAAATATTGCATGGGCATCATTGCAGACTGGACAGTTTGGCCGATTGTTTTGCAATTTCCTGTAACTTGGTGATTGCGAAATAGCCTTGTTGCTTGAATATGACTGCTTGAAATGATAATGTTTTGATTCTGATGGTTTATTGGTGTTCGAAGAAAAGGCTTTTTGATGATTGATCTCCTGTTTTCTTCTACTTGCCCTCTAGAAAGGCTAGAAATTCATTCAATTCGAGTAATTCTCGAGGTTGTTTGATAGCTGCGTTGTATTCGCTGAACGTGTCTGAATCCAATTTCTGACACAGGATGTGCACGATCAACGGATCCCATGACTTCACGTCTACGCCGAGAGTCTGTATGGCGTTCATCGCTTCAAGTGCAGTATCATGGATTCGTTTGATATGATTAATTGATGCTTGCTGTGAAATGGGCATATTTAATAAAATGTTAATATGCGATGTAAATATCATCCTTTTGTTGTCATAACGATGGCTCAAGATGTCCCAACTTATGATGTAGTTGTCCGAGCTGATCGGAAGATGCTGTATGAGACGCTCTGCTTCACCTTTTACTTTCGATTTGAGGAACTGCATCTTCTGAGCTCCAGATAATGATGGGTTGCTATGAACTGCTTCTGTGAAGAGATCCTTAAAAGATGTCCACTGATGGTAATTACCGCTGAATGTAGGTATTTCTATTTTTGGCGTAGTATGCTCTCTATGTGAAATGGACGACATCTTCTTGTTGATTGCTTTGATAGCAGCATTATATGTGTTTTCGTATTTGAGGTACATACGATGATACTCTTGATTTCGGTCTCCCAGCTCACTGTCTAAGTCCCAGTGCTGAGTGTCAATCTTCGCCCAGCGAGACATTACCATGCTCAACAAATGATCGAATTCCCATTTCTCCGTTACAGTATCCATGTCGATACTTTCATTGATCTTCCATGATTCTGAATAACCGCTCTGATTTTCTCATATCTCTCCTTCACAGTGTCAAATTGCTTCGAAGTGAAGTAAGTATGCGATCTGGCATATTCGATGCTAGACAATCTTATATGATTCGAATGATACTCTTGCCAGCATGCATCCAAATTCTCTAACCTTCGGCGTATGTAGTCCGAGGTTTTGCGATCGGAGCCATCCTTTTTGGAGTTGGTGTAAACTTGCTCTATCTGATTGAGTAGCTGCTGTTGTTGGGCGAGAACGTCCTCCATTGAAGACATATCGTTGATGGAAATGATAATAAATGAAACGATCTTACTTGATTGTCCAAGCGGGAGCTTTGTTGCTCACGAAATGCGGATCCCTGTTGATCCCTGCTGATTGCTGTTGCTGCTGCTATGTACTGCACTCTTGCTGGCAGTACAAAACACCCTCACTGCTAGTTCGTTTGACGTCACTAGTGAAATACTTTACAGTACTTGATTGCTACACTGTGATGTACACACGCGACATCCGGCTCGAAGGACCAAAAATGTACGGGTAAGGTACATTTAAATAATAAACTGATTTAATTGCAAATAATGTATTGATATAAACACCCGAAAAACTGATATATGATCGACCCGCGGCGAATGAGTCAACCCAACAACGATGCTATGCAACTACTACTTTTTACTCTAATGTGTGATTTTTATTCATTCGCTGCGCGTCGATGTCAGCATAAAAATGATACTATTGATATGTACGGGTTTGCTCGTACAGTGGCCACCTTTACCCACCTTGGCACAAGCAACTGAAGGAACAAGGGTGGGTTTTAGTCAGTTAAAGTCTGACACGCCCTTCCGCTTCACCCAGAGCGGTAGAAGTCATTTGATGATTTAAAGAAAAATAACCTTTACTATTTCTAAAAAAAACAGCATTCAGACCACCTGGCGATCGTATTTGTATGGGTCAATTACTCTAATAACTCTGGTATATCTACTACAATAACTCTGGGATGGCATAAAACTGATTTCCGACCGTAGCCTGTTTCATGTCCGTCTCTGGTATCTTCACAAATATTTGTCTCAGTTTTGCAATTTCTTTTGAAACCTTCTTAATAATGCGGCATGCTGTTGTTTTATGTACCCGGATATGGTCTGCAATGGTTATTTTAAAACCTCCTGAAGCATAAAAAATCATGGCCAGCAACAATGTCAGCAGGCGCTGACAGATGCGATGCGATGGGTCATGGGTCCTATTAAATGCTGCTCCAACAGACCCATGAGATGATGTAGAGTCGATTTAGAAATTCTGTACAGATCCCTGAACTGCAGTTCATTGTTGATTGTAATACTCCAGGGGTTTCATATGCGTCCGATAAACGCGTGAAGGCCCGCCGTTGTCTTCCTCCTCGCTGAATAACTCAACAGCGGATAGAACCGATATATTTGCTGATTTACGTCCGAAAAACAATAGCAAAAGTCGTCGTTGGTAGTTAGCATGGAGTCCGTAAACTAAAGCCTTCTTCAGAGTAATAATACCAATCAAGTCCTTATTTGAAATCGAAACTTCATGGGGGTGACCATAAGCTCTTAGAGTAAGGTTATTTTGAGTGTGCGTAAGGGACAGATGTATGTGACTTGTCAATTGTGACATCTTTCCCTTTTTTAACAGTCAAACTATGACAGTTTTGACACGTCAGGATACGGGGGCAGAACCAAAAAATAAAAGGTAAACAAACAAAATGTCAAACGGATAAAATCCAACTAATTAAAAAAACGCAAAATAGTTACTTTTGTAGCACTCTTTAATTTATTATCATAAAAGTTCCAAACTCCAGGCGATATAAATTATTGAACGTGAGGTTCTGAGTTCGATTCCTAGTTTTTTTTTTACTTTCTATATATCAATTTTTTATAATTGTGTAAAGTTTTTTAAAATGTAATTAATTTAAAAAGTTTGTAACTACCGAAAAAAAACTAAATCTTGGGAATCAACTATAATTGATCAAATTAACATATTTTAAATAGAATCCCGAAGCAGACCATGTCAGTTATCCCAAATGTATTATATGTCGCATCAAGGCTGGCCGATAGATGTAAACCATCGGAAAGTCAGTATGTATTCCCTTAGGTTCAAGACATCGTGTGTGCGTAGGTCGGTGGGTACAATCGTACAAATGAAATCACAAAAAATATTCGATACACTGGGTTTATTCCAAAAGACACAGTTACAATCTTGTTTACTAATATTACGGATCGACACTGATTCTACGACGTGTTTGCTTTAAGGCTGTCAGTACTCAACTGCCATATTCTGTGTTCCCCACAACGCAAGTGGTTAGAAAAAGCGCGCCAATGCGTAGTTGTTCTTGCTTTGCCGCCAGATGGCGTGCTTGCTATTTGTTTTGACGTCCGTACCATTGTCTACACCCGACACGGCCATCTTGCGAGACAGGCCTTCTCGTCTGTTCCTCATTGTAAGGTTTTAAAATTGTATCGAATCATGTAGAAATCCTCAATTGATGTCCTCAGCCCTTGTGGAAAGCTGAGGAGTCAGTCAGACTCCTACTGACAAAAACCACATGGTGTTCAATAGGCCTTAGTTCCACTTGAGAGGCGAGCGTGGAACACAGCACGTCGCCTTTTCGGGCCTCTCTCAGGTGACAGATCCCCAAATCTATCACCCGCAGGCATCATCTACTTGACCTTGCTCCATGTCATCTTATGGTCACCTCGTGTTGCACTACACGTGGTCTTAGACCACTCCATCCTGGCAATCTCCCATCACACAAGGGATGTTTTTCTGAAACATATAAAATTTGTAAACTGTATACTCTCGTCCAATCCTGACTCATACTCTAGGTGAGTGAGGAAGCATTTTGAATCAATCAAACATGATTATTTAAATCTCTCTGTTCACTATTACAAGGAACGAGTAATTCTATTTTCAATTAAAAAAAAATAGCAACTTAGTCATTGTTTACGCCTGTTTTTAATATAAAGACTCTCAGTGCGCGTCGTAATTGCCAATCCAAATGGCCAGGCGCGTTACGTTTGTTTCACGTGTACCGACACAACTTTTTTTTTTTTTTCTTCTATAGTGGGTGCAAAACTATCACCACGATTTTGTACGCTCTGCATTATAATATTGTAAAAATATAGTTTAAAGGAATTAAACAACCAGTACCTATATTCGGGAGTTTCATTCAAGTTCATTGAAGCCCCAACATCTGGCGACCTACGACAAAACCTACAATCTTCGGATATTACGACCACGCGCTGCCGGTATAGCCATTGCGCCGCAGCTACGTTATCTTATCTTATCTTGTGGAGGGTCCGAGAAATAACTCGGACACTTCGACCCATTGGGATCTATTGTGGTCCCCAGATACCTTACTCCTCCCCAATCTCGTTGAAAACTCTTTTCATGAATTTTACAACGAGACTGGGAGATATGAGCCTATAGTCTTCTGGTCTTGGATATCCAACCCCTAAGAGACTCATTCGCTTACCAGCCAGTGCATCGCATGTGCAAAGAAGGTGCTCCATGCGTTCCGTATGTTCCCCACACAACCTGCACATGGGTGTCGCGATTAAACCCATCTTCATGAGCATGTCGTTGGTTCCAAAGTGCCCAGTAAAGGCCCCAAGCAGGTAGCGGATTTGCCCCCTGCTCATGTTCCAAATGCATTCGTAGAGCCACGTAGAGCCTAGGAATTTCTTGGAGTGTTGTAGACCGGTGCTAGATTGCCAATGACATCGCCGTCTGTGATCTGCAAACTCCCTAAATGCGGCTTTTACGAGGCACGTCGAGATGCCTACACATGGTTCTGGACCCACAAAGTCATTTGCTGAGCCCTCTCTTGCCAGTTCATCTGCCATTTCGTTACCATGGATTCCTTTTTGCCCAGGGACCCACATCAGTTGTACCCTGTTGTGCTTCCCAAGCCTGTTTAGGGTTTGGAGCTGTCCAAACCCTAAACAGGCTTACTCCCGACTTGTAGCTTGTCCAGCTTTGTAGGTTGCCATGGCTTTGATTACAGTCTGACTGTCACTAAGAATATATATGGATTTACATCACTATCACTTTGGGCTTTAACCCCCAAGTTTTATCGTAGGTGGAACGACACATGCCGAACACTCGTAGGGCTTTCGTCGTAATATTTTCCACATGAGTTTTCCACCTGAGTTCTCTATCAAGCGTTACACCCATATATTTTACTTCGGTAGACCAGGGTAGCTTTATTCCATTGAGGGAGAGCTCTCCTAGGTTTCCTAATTGTCTCTTTCTCGTGAATGGAACAATGAATGCTTTGCTTGGGTTGATAGAGAGGTGGTTCTTTGTACACCATTCCTCTGTCATCGTCAATGCCTGTTGTAATAATCCAGAGACTATGTTCGGGAATTTACCATTAACCATTATAGCTATGTCATCTGCATAGCCTACTGTGTAGAATGCTCCAGTATTGAGCTTGGTAAGTAGCGAGTCTACTACCAAGCACCACAATAATGGTGACAGCACTCCACCCTGCGGACAACCTCTTGTTGTTTTTGCACTAAGTCTGTCTCCCATCAGTTCCGATGTGACTATTCTGCTTCTCAGCATATAGTCAATCCAGTTGCACGTGGTATCATTGATGCCATGTTCCTTTGCAGCGATGCGTATGGACTCAAATGTTGTCTTGTCGAAGGCTCCCTCTATGTCGAGGAAAGCCCCGACACAGATCTCTTGTCCCTCTAGCGCAGCCTCGGCTCGACTCGCAACATAGTGCAATGCCGTTTCTGTAGATTTGCCAGGGCTGTAGGCGCACTGTAGTTTATGTAGAGGGAAGATTTTAAGTGGTCCCTCTCTTAGGTACCTGTCTACCAGTTTCTCCAGAGCTTTTAAGAGAAAGGATGATAGACTAATTGGCCTGTAAGCTTTAGCTTCTTCGTAAGTCGGCCTTCCCACCTTCGGTATAAAGGTGACTTTGACCTCCCTTCATGCCTTGGGTACGTACCCAAAGGCTATGCAGGCTCTGTAGAGCTTACTCAAATGAGGTATCAAAACAGATGCCCCTTCTTGCAATAGTATTGGGTAGATTCCATCCGGACCAGGGGATTTGAGAGGCTGGAAGCCCGCTATGGCAAGCTTCAGTTTATTTTCATCTACCACTTTCTTTGCCGTGAGCCAGTTATTTTTGGAGTGTGCCTTGTGAGCTCGTCCCTTGTGACTGGATCCTCTTCATCGCTGTCGCGCAGTATACATTCCGGGAAGGGAGTTCTAAACATCACGCCCAGAGTGTCCTGTCCAGTTTCCGTTAGATACCCATTCTCATCCTTTACAGATGATAGTGGGTTTGTCTTAGTCATGGACATCGCTTTGCACAACCTCATTCCATTTGGCAGAGCTTCGATGGAGGTGCAATGCTGCCGCCAACTAGTTCTTTTGGCCTTGCGTACCGCCGTCTTATACCTCGTCAGCATGCTATGATAGCCAGAAAAATATTTTCCTGGCTTTTGCATCATTAAAGGCCTGTCGTGTTTCCTGACGTATTTTAGCTAGTTCAGGAGTCCACCATGGTACCTTTTTGCAAAAGGCCTTTTTCTCTGGGCAGTTATCTACCCATGCACCGATGGTGCCCACCTTGATTCTATCAGCTTCAAATTCTAAATCTAGTATGGAATTGAGCTTACCTTTAGGGCTCCCTAGATTTACTTTTAGGTCCCTCCTGTACGAGTCCCAATTTGTATGTCTTGGGTTTCTCCTTCGTCTAGTTTCGGCTTCTGCCGCCGTCCTAAACCTAAAGCATATATAATTATGGTCAGACAGAGAGATTTCGTCCGATACATGCCAATTCTCGATGTAAGCGCTGGCCTTGTTTGAAGCCAGTGTCAGGTCAATAACTTCAGTTCTCGCCGAGGTCCTGAAAGTAGGTTTATTGCCTGCGTTAAGGATTTGTAAAGAAGAGCTTACCACAAAGTCCAAAAAATCCTCCCCTCCTTTGTTGACATCTGAGCTGCCCCAAACGACATGGTGTGCATTCGCATCGCAGCCAAGTATCAGGTCGAGGTTTTCTTGGTTGCCGTAGTCAACCAGTCTTCTGATTAGTGGTGTTACTGTTTCCTTTTGTTCATATGGGAGGTAGGCAGAGGCAAGGATAATTTTCCTTTTCTCTGTGCCCATCCCCACTTGGATCAGAGTTGTTGTGAGATCCCTGTAACAGAAAGTACGTAAGGGCATTGCCTCTATACCGCCCCTGATATAGATGCAAGTCCTCGCGTCTTTAGTTGGACAGTCATAGAGCACCATGCCTCCTGTCCCACCTAAGCCTTTTATAGTCCCCTTATACAGATAAGGTTCCTGTATCAAGGCAACGTCAAATGTGTTACGCATCAGTTGCCGAGCCAGAAGGGCAGTAGCGGCTCTGCAATGATGCAAATTAATTTGTACATACCTTAGTCCCTCCATCTTGGATGATTTGATGGGCCTGTGTTAATATAGGAGGGCCTTAGTTTTGAGGCTCATCCTCCATCGCCTGGCTCTCCTCAGGAGCAATCGGCGACTGAATCCCCAGGGTGTCGCAGTCCCTGAGGATGTCATCCTCGTGGTCTGCCTCTGACGCCCTGGTCCCAATCTCTGCCTCCTGCGATGCGCCGTAAGCAGAGATTTCCTCGATGGCCTCCTCACGTCGGTGTAGTCCATCCTCGGAGGGTTCCGCCTCTGCTTCCGCAGTGGGTGCCTCTCCCTTATCTTCTTCCAGGAGCTTGAACGAGTACCGTTCAATTCCTCCTGGAAGAGAGTAGCCCGCGGCCTTGATGACCCCAGCGGACACCCCGTCCATGAGGGCGATACGACGGATGCCGATCTGCTCTGTGAGAATATTCACGACCTTCCAGTCGCTCGTCCTCAAGGCAGGGTTTAGCCGCTGGAGCAGTCGAATGGCCCGGGCAGAGTCCTGCAACGCCAAGTTGCGACTCTTCCATGCAATTTTGACTGGCTTTGGAAGATCCTTGGCGTCAACAACCTTGAGTTTCAAGGAGCCAAGTTCCACATTGTGGATGGCCCCCCGAAACCAGCTAGCTGCATCAGAGTTGTCGCAGGATACATGAACTGCACCTGCGACAACTCCGGGAGCAACCGTTAAAACAGGCAGAGGATCCGGCGCCACTTCCAGTTTCTCAATTATGAGCTCCTGGATTGGCACCAAGTCCTCCGCCCTCAAGTACTCCTAGCAGCTACGTTACATCAAAACCAAACATCATACCTGGATTTCGTGGAGGTGCCGCAGCTTCGGCCAATGCAGCTAAGTGCCCATTTTCCTTGAATTCCCTGTAACCTACTCACTCTTACCTTTTATACCCATACCCTTAGTAAATCTATCCACAATCTATGTAAAATATATTCGTGTTTCCTATCAGGCTTATAGCTATTACAATAAGCATATATTTCACCCAAATCGCCGAACATTCCAGGCCGATCTCTCCGTCGAGCGCGTCTTCGGGCCGCCTGCCGTGTCACCGTGACCGGAGCGGAGCCCTACCCACTGCTGCGTCGCTGTACCGGCCTCAGATGACGTTAGGCGAGGAGCGTGAGCTAAGTCTTAGTTTTTTCATTATAATCACCTAGTTTTGTCTGTGTATTTCCATAATCTAACCCACTTGGCATCAATTTGCATAATCAATCCTATTTAACATTAAAAATATTGGCAAGGTTTGCGTTCACAATGGGTAAAGATCATGGAGGTGAACCTAGCACAAACAATCCTCAAGAATTACAGGATCTTTTAGTAAACGTAGTTCCATAAAAGGTCAAATAACTAAATTTAGAAACTTTTTATCAAATGTTACGTCTAACGAAGCGCTTACTCAGATTGAGTTAGCTGAGTTAACATTAAAACTAAACAAATTTGAATCTATCTATAGCCGTTTTGATGACTTGCAAAATCAGATAGAAGTATTAAACTCTGACAATTTATCCAATGAGATTGATGAACGTGATACTATCGAACAACTATTTATATCCAGCATTGCAATTGCTCAAAGTATTAAACAAAAACATAACTCGAACCGTCATGATGAAAGTAATTACAAAGATTTAAATTCAAGTCAGATAACTACAGGTCCATGTAATCACGATCATTTTGTCATAGGTTTTAAATTGCCTCAAATTCAAGTTGCTAAGTTCGACGGGTCTTGCTTTCGTAGGGTTCAGTTTCGTGACACCTTCTTATCTATAGTACATAATAATGACCGCATCGCTCCCGTTCACAAATTTCATTATCTTATTTCGTACTTGACTGGCGATGCAGTGCGCATTATTGCTAATTTAGAGATATCCAGCGCAAATTATGCGTGTGCTTGGAAACTGTTATGTGACAGATACGACAATACACGACAATTAATAACTCATCATATAAATTCATTATTATACATAAAACCAATTACAAGCGAGTCTGATAAATCGTTACGATTCCTTGTGGATCTAGTCTCGGTGTAGGTTTACATGACTGGGATATTTTACTCATTCATATAATGAACCCCAAGCTTGATAGTAACAACAAAGCCAAGTGGGAAGAATACCGGGGCACGTTGGATACTAACACACCTAATTTGCAAAAATTTTTCAAGTTTCTTATTGATCGCGCTGATGTACTTGAATCAATAAATAGCAGCCATCCATACTCTAAACCTAAGATTCAAACAACGTCAAAGCCTATAGATTCTAATAATAAAATAAAATCCCATCAGTCATATATTACTAATTTAGTGAAGACACTAATACTTCTGATTTATCGTGCGGCGTTTGTAACGGTAATCATCGCCTTTATGATTGTCCCACCTTTTTAGCTAAGAGTGTGGATGATCGTATCACTGAAGTAAGCAATTTGAAGCTTTGTCACAACTGCTTACGGTCTGGCCATTCTGCACGCAATTGTCGCATGCATCCGTGTCGCATGTGCAATACAAGGCATAATAGACTCTTGCATAAACCATCTGGTAACAAAAATATTTCCAGTGTTGTCACCATTTCACCCGACATCACTGACGACACTGTCGTTAATTTTTCAAATCAAAATAATCATCAAGTTTTACTGTCTACTGCTTATATTGATGTAGCTAATCCTACGACCAAACAAATCCAGAAGGTTCGTGCTCTTTTGGATTGTGGTAGTCAGTCATCGTTCATTACTCAATCTCTTAAAACAAAACTGTTTTTAGAGCCGACCACCACTTTGCATGTCAATATAATTGGCATAGGCAACAAAACCACCACTCAGGCTACAGAAACTTGCGTGGTTCAGTTGAAATCTTTGATGAATCATTTCACCGTCATTTCTTCTTTTCTAGTGTTGCCAGTGTTGACTGGCAACATACCTAGAATACCCGTTGACGTTAAAAAACTTAATATTTCGAGTGATTACTTTTTAGCGGACCCTCACTTCCACCAACCAGCACCTGTTGATGTTGTCATCGGTGCCGATATTTTCTGGGACATTATTGGACGGGATCAACTCTCTCTTGGTCTCAATTCACCTGTATTGAAAAGTTCAAATTTCGGTTGGCTGGTTTCAGGTCCTATGTATTTTAAGTTACCCACAAACAAAGGGTCAAAGGAAATTGATAACAATATAGATTCTAATCATTCAATTGTTTCATATATGTCGTCTGTTGACGAAATACATCAAGAACTATCAACATTCTGGGACTTAGAGAATGTTTCCCAAACTAAACCAATTATGAGTCACAGCGAGAAGGCATGCGAAACACATTTTTTATCGAACAGTATCCGTTTAGAAACCGGTAGATTCTCAGTTAGTCTACCCTTAAAAGATACTCCTGATTGTCTTGGTGAATCATATTCACTAGCTAAAAAACGCTTGTAGAAGATTCTTCATCAATCTGCCATAGACACCGAGTGCTCAAGTAGCTGGAACTTGCCATTCCGTAAGTCACAGTACCTAGCCGAAGCGTTTTGATGGGCAAAAACTCATCCTCTCTCCATTAAATAAGTTGAAGATTGCGATCCTCCTCGTGGTCACGGACTTGACGGTACATCTTCTCGACGTTACCCGTGAGTTACCCTTTAATCTTCGTATGTTTAAGACTAATTTACCATCATTGTTACTTTTTACTTGTCACTCACATAAGCAATCTGATGATAATCTTTTATTAAGCGAGTCAACTAGTACACTAGGCATGGGATGGAACCCATCAACCGACCAGTTACATTTCCCCATTAATTGCCCACTGTCTTGTAACAATAATTTAACTAAAAGATCTTTTCTATCGTCTCTTTTTAAGATCTTTGATCCATTGGGACTAATTAGTCCGTGTGTAATAAAATTGAAAATGTTATTACAACAACTGTGGCTGCTCAATTTAACATGGGATTCTCCAGTCCCACATGAAGTTCAAAGAGACTGGAACAATTTTATGCAGTCTTTACCTTGTCTGTTAGCTCTAGAAGTTCCACGGCGTGCTCTGTAATGAACCCGCAGTGGTAGAATTACATTAATTCAGTGATTCATACCAACATGCATATGGAGCTTGCATCTATTTACGTTCGATTAATGCTGCGAAAGAGGTCACAGTCAATTTGCTTTGTTCTAAATCCAAAGTAGCTCCGATAAAGGGTATGACTATCCCTCGTCTAGAATTGTGCGCGGCCTTACTGGCAGCAAGACTTTGCCAGGCTGTCAAGAAGTCACTGCGATATGAAGTTCAGCATCAAGTACACTGGTGTGATTCGTCAGTAGTTCTGGCCTGGCTCCACACCAGTTTTATAAATTTGAAATCATTTATAACTAATAGGATTTCGGAGATCTGTGAGCTAACAGATGCCTCCTCGTGGCGGTATGTTCCCACATCTGTCAATCCTGCAGACCTCATATCTAGAGGAATTAGTCCTGATAAGCTCGGCAGTACCAAACTATGGTGGTCAAGGCCTGCATTTCTCACGGAGCCTGAAGGTAATTGGCCTATCTTGAAAACTAGTAAATTTAATACGAATGACTTACCGGATACTAAATCTAATTGTACTTTCAATCATGTTGTTACTCAAAACGAATCTCTAATTAATTTTAAAGACTTTTCCAGCTTAACTAAAATAAAACGATCTTTCGCTTTTGTGCTAAGATTTATTAATAATTTAAGAGGGAGCAAAGATAAACATTTTGGTAATCGTACTGTTCATGAATTAAATAATTCGTTTCTGTATTTGTGTCGTTTCGCACAGCAAGAATCCTTCTTCTGTGAATATAATTTACTATGCAACAACAAGGCTTTAAGTTCTAAATTAAATATTTTATCATTGACTCCATTTTTTAGTGACGACAAGATCATTCGCGTTGGTGGCCGACTAGGTTCATCTGACTATAACTACAATAAAAAACACCCTGTTCTACTGCAAGCTTCGCACCATTTTACCAAATTGATTTCGAGTACGAACATAAACGCGGACTACATGCTGGTCCACAATTGTTATTGGCCGTTGTTAGGGAATACGTTTGGCCAATTAATGGTAGAAATTTAGCCAGACGTACTTTTCATAACTGCCCCATGCAGACGTTTGCAGGGTAAGACTATTGCGCCAATAATGGGACATTTGCCCTCACAACGCGTCATGCCAAATTTTCCATTTCACACAGTGGGAATTGATTTCGCTGGGCCATTCCTCATTGTAAACAGAAAGGGACGTGGTGCATCGCTAGTCAAGTGCTATCTTTGCTTTTTTATATACCTGCGATATAAAATTTGTCACCTCGAAGCCGTGAGCGATCTATCAAAGGACGCTTTCGTTATGACATTCCGAAAGTTTGTGCCACGAAGAGGCAGGCCAGCGGAAGTATTCTGCGACAATGGACGCAATTTTGTCGCGGGAGCTAAAGAACTTAATGATTTTTTTAAGATTCATCAAAACGAGTTATCTGATTTTACAACCACGGAAGGCATTCAGTTTTACTTTTCACCAGCTTACGCTCTTCATTTTGGTGGTATTTTTGAGGCCGGTATTCGTTCAGCAAAATTTCATGTTAGGCGAGTAATGGGTCCCATTTAAATTTTGAAGAACTGCAAACTCTCTTCGCTCAGGTAGAAGCTGTTTTAAATAGTAGACCTCTTTGTCCCTTATCCGCCTCTCCTGACGATTTCCATTGCCTTACTCCTGGGCACTTTCTCATTGGTCGGGCTCTAACCGCGCTGCCTGAACCATCTCTAGAGGATTGCTGCTTAACCAACTTGCAGCGCTATGCCAGGCTGCAGCAAATATACCAACAGTTCTGGCGGCGCTGGCAACGCGAGTATATCGCCGAGTTGCAACTTCGCCGTAAATGGAAGACCAACACTCACACAGTCAAAATTGGGGACATGGTCCTGCTGAAGGAAGATGGCGTCCCACCCCTATGTTGGAGGCTTGGACGCATTGTACTGCTTTTCCCAGGATCAGCAGGATATAGCGGGTAGGTAATTACAGCAGGTAAATTACCTTCGTAACTAAGCAGTAAGAAAAAATGGTTTTAAAACTAAGCGGAAAGAATTACTAGTTTTAGAAACTAAGCGGAAACACAAATAGCGGGATATAAAAATGTGATATTCGGTTAAAAGGCCGAGAAATAATGTTAGGTGCGGCTCGAAGGCCAAACAAATGTATGCGCGGGTAGGTGCTAGCTGGCTAGTGGTTGTATCTCCATAGGTTATATTTAATTAAGAAAGGGGGAAAGAACACAAGATTGAGAAAGGCTGCTGGTTTCGCAACTAAGGAAAGAAAATTGTCCAACCTTAGCTCCACGGTGGGCAGTCCAGCTCAGGGCCTCGCTCAACGTGCCAATGCTGCTGCAACCTTGATGCGCTCTTCTCGGTCTTTTGATGGTGAGGACGATATGAGGGTTGGGTACGGCACCAAACAACATCAAAGGTCGGTTTTAATCCAAAATTGTGGATAAAACAATCGGAGCGGCACGGACACGACCATGCGGCGGCGGTGTCGGTCGTATATCTACCTCAGTACAAAACCAAGCAGCGAAAATATAAAGGAAAAAGCGGGTGGAATAAAAACTAAACCAAAAATAAAAGAGCGCCAATGAAACGGCGCGAACACAACTTTTTGTTCCATCCGAAATAAGCTCGAAACTAATAGTTTATTTGAGCTCATGCACTTCTGTTGTGCATACTACTTATTTGTTTGTGCTGGTTTTTCTTTTTTGGCAATTATAGGATTTCCGATGTGGTTCACATAACCGCATACTGGTTAATAACGTTTAAAAATGCTTGATTTCGGCGAAATTTCTAATGCAAATTCTTTTGGTGTTACTCGGGCTTACTTTTGCAGACCTGGACCATGCACACGTTTAGCGTTTTATAACTAATCCAATTGAATCTATTAAAATCTTACTATTAAATATTCGTAGTAACTCTTGCAATTTCGATAGTTTCAGGGTATTTCTGGTTAGCATTAAAATTACGTGTGATGTTATAATCTTATCTGAATGCTGGCTACAAACGTACACAGCGATGTCGCCACTTGACGGGTATAAAGCCTATAATACTACCACGCACAGGAACCAAAATGACGCAGTCGTGGTTTAAGTAAGAGCTGATTTCCCTCACTCGGTAATAGAACGTCAGTTTGCAGAAGTTAGCGGGCTGCTGTGCCACTTGAGGAATATTGATCTGTGTGTACTTGCTCTCTATCGTTCAACCTCTATAAGGAACATCGGCTGTTTCCTTAATGGATTGAATTCTGTGCTTACGGCTAGGTCGGTTTGTAAAAATGTTGGTTTTGATGGGTAAAATTAACATCAATCAATCAATATCTTTATTGTGGGTCATAGGTAAAAAAAAAAGCCAGACGTATTTTTTTGGAGACAATGTTCCTATTTAACCTATTCAATAATAATTTTGATTGTATTGAAATTGTTAATAAGATAAATTATGTAGTACCTAGAACAACCACTAGGGTGCGCGTACGACCCCTTTTTGCCGTATCTTCTAGTCGTACGAATGCAGGTTTGCTAGCACCCTTACGTCGACTTGCAGATCAATATAATAGTTTCTTTGTCAATAATGATATCTTCGATATATTATTTGATATTTTACATATTTTTTGTGAGATAATATTATTAATTGACATTTCCATGTATATTTTGATATAATTATTATTTATTTTCAATTGTTTATTTTGTCATTTTTGTAATTATTGTGTTTATATTTTTTTTTTTATATGTTCATTATAATAACTTGGAAATATTTGCACGCCATAGAATTTGGCAAACATGTCCGCACATTTTGAACTTTTTTATGTTATCCTGCATGCAGGTATTATTTATGCCTGCATGTATACACGTGTTTGAGCAAATAAATATATCTTTATCTTTCGCTGTTTCGCCTTGCTTGTGAGACAATTAATTCTGTTGACATTTGACAGTTGTAATTGTAGGTTTTCCGTTTGTTGCTTTTTTAATAATTCATAATAATAATATTGATAGTGACTTATTAATAATAATTTAATTAATGTTTTTTTTATTGTTTGAAATTTTTCTGACATATTGAATTTTTATTTTATTTTGTTATTCGAAAAATTTTTTTTTTTTTTGTATACCAATTATGTCAGAGCGGCAGGCAAGTTGCAAAAAAAAACCGAATAAAATGCCACAGATTTATTACTTAACTTAATACAATTATTTATCGTTATAAAAATGGTGTCAATTGTTCGATGTGGGAATCAAGAGTCAGGTAAGTTCCTAAATTCGGTGCCGCCGTCCGATCGGGGTCGTGCGTCACGTCGAGCCGATTCAGCATTTCCACGCTCGTTGCCGGGCTGATGCAAGATTTATCTAGAGCGGCGTCATTTCCCTTAGCTTGCGGTTTTCGTAGATGATTGATACTTAACATCTCCCTCCCAAAGATCAGCGACTATTGGAAGATTGGTTCGAGAATAGCGCTGATAATCTTGGTTGAGCTGCAGCTGTGTGATTGCTAACTTCGGCGTAGACATCGCCGCGTTCCATCTCGCCATTTGTCTGTTATAATGTCGCTTTTAGTGAACGCCGTTTTATACGTTCGCGTACTGCGAACGCGATACCCAGTGCGCTTGCACTTAATATTATAAGGTATAGCGGTGTGATAGTGAACACGCTATAGATGCCCGATTCGTTCAGAGTCAGTGGCGTTTCCATGGATATCTCTTCCGTGGCAATATGGAGGCTGCGAAGATCTGCAGAGTTGAGTGTCAACCTTTTGGCTTCGGTATCGTGGCTGGTGACGTTACTGGATGGAATGTTCATAATCTTCAGTACTTGTCTCTTTAACCGATCATTCTTGTTAGCTAGGGTTAGATCTGGGGTTTTTACGTCACAGCCTACTAGAATCGTGATGAGATAACTTCCTTGTATTGTGTTGTATTGAGTCCCAGTGCAGAATAGTCGAACCTTTGTAGATACAGGAAAACTTGCTACGTAGTGTCGGTCATCAAGCGCTTCCACAGCTTCCGTTCTTAATTTGGCTATGGTGTACTGGCAGGATCTGTCGATTTGCTGTGTAGTTATCAGATGGTGGATGCAGTCGCCTTGACTCCTGTAGTGTTGATTAATCCTGTCCTCGCAGAGGTAGTGTTGGCTGGACCTCGGGCATTCTGCCTCTAAGTACATAAAATCTTTGTCGTGAATTGCTAAGATGGAGAAGGGATAGGAAGAAATTAACACTCTGTTATCTTTGTTGGTAACTATGGATAGTTTGTAAAGGTCATAGGTATATGGACGGACAACCGGGAGCTTAAATACCAATACTAAATTTTGGCTATTGTAGTAGTAACCTAATTTAACAATGTCAAAGTATTCTCTAAAACTAATGTTCAGTACATGTTCTCTGCCATAGAGAACATTTAACTGTTCTATCATCCTATTAAACATATGTAATCTAGACATACGAAAGTGTGTGCTCTTGGCACGTATAAAGGCTACTAAGTTCTCTAACTTAGACAGTTCATCAGATAGTGATTCGATATTATCTGCTAACATTGTTATACTTAACCATGTCTTTTTCATGTCGCAAATCACTAGTCATGATCTCATCTACGACTATCTTAATTTTGTACTGATTATGTACCAATTTGTCAAGGATATTCGAATTTTGGGACATCCAATGCTTATTTAGACTAATGTGATTATTTAGTTCCGTGACCATTTTATTCCCATTTTCTTGCAATGTTTTAATTGCGCTATCATAACGAATAGCGTCCGTATAGTCTAGGTTACCGGAAATACTTTTAATAACTGAACCTAACCCGTACAAATCGATAAGACTTCTTTTAGCTCGATTGGACTGAAACAGTTCTAGCTGGTCGGATAACTGTGTGATTTTGCTATGGAGATGTTCGATATGCGGTTCGTATAAAGAGAGCGTTTTATTGTGGAACTGAGGTGAAATATCGTCTAGCTGTTTTCTTACTAAATCTATATTACTATGAATAACATCTTAATTGACCGGTTGAATAAATGAGTGGTAATGGAAAATAACTCTTGTTTTTCCTAGCATGAAAGGCAAGATGCCTGGTTCGTTGTCTAGACTATCCAACGTTATTTCTTCCGCTTGTGCCATGCTCAGGATCAGAAGGGCAATCCTGTAACAAATAGCTGCTATTAGGAACCCTTTCAGGCGGGACTTAGCGACGGCCCCGCGTTTCTTTTTAGTGTAAATATGGATCGGTAGGTCAGCTAGTACTGTATCGCGCGTGAATCTAGGGGCTAATTTTTGACGACTAGCTGACGGGTTCCGTACAAAGATTTGTTGATCTAGCGAATATTCCTGTTCGGATTCCCGATCCTTATTAATATTTTCGGTGATCCGTGTGCGATCGTGCAGGGAGGACGCATTAATCATGTCAAACACTTTTTGCATTTTACTACGATGTTTCTGGCTATATACCTGTAGTGCGTTCTCTGTGAGATTTATATCTAGCGGATCGCGGGGATCTAAATGGCCAGTAATTATATCTAAGGGCCTGCACTTTGTGAAGCTATGAATAGAGCTATTGTAGCCGAGAATTGCGTATGGCATTAGATTTATAACAGACTCTCCACGGTGTTCTAGCTTTAAGATACGTAAATGTTCCAAGAGTGTAGAATGCAGCCTTTCCACCATTCCGTTTTCATTTGGTGTGCATGCTAATATTTTGTGGTGTTGAATTTTGTGCATTTTAACAAACTCTAAAAATAATTGATTGGTGAATTCTGGACCTATGTCGCTGACAATATTTATAGGAAGTCCGTGGTGCGTACTAAATATTAAGAGAGCCTGTATGACGCTAACTGCTGTTGCATCTTTTAGGTGATAGGCTTGAGCATATTTAGAAAATGCATCAATGATCGTAAGATATTTCTGCGTTTCAACACTTAATAAATCAACATGTACTATTTCTAATGGTCTAGTTGGGGGTGGCACATTATGGAACATTTGTTTAATGGGATTTCTATCATACTTGGCTTGACCGCACACATTACACTCATTTATGTGCTTCGTTATATGCTCTTTAATTTTCGGCCAATAGAACACTTATTAATGCCACGATGGTTGGTTTTACCCACGTGGTAGTTGCGAATTATCTCCTGTTGTTTTAAATAGTCTTTAACATTGTTTAACTCGAGTTTGGTTAGAACTAAATCCATAGATGAACTTTTGAATTTATTCTGAATAATGGGGATAATTTCGTACATTGCCAGTGGAGGATTAATGAGAATACCAGTCTTTACCTTGGGGTTAACATATTATTTTACAGCGCTTACAACATCCTTTTCGAGATTACTTTTAGAAATCTGAATGTGTGTCCTAACGTGTCATTCAAACGGTTTTGATACGGAAGGGTGAATTTTCACATCGTCGACCAATACTTTGTATCGGTCCTTGATTTATTTAATAGCGAGGATGGTTTTTCAGTAGGGTTGGCCAAAAGGGAACTAGTCTCCTCGTTATTTAGTTCAATGCGGGATAATGCATCAGCGTTATTGTTGCACTTTCCCTGCTTATACACCACTGAAAAATCATATTCACTCAATTTCAGGCACCATCGAGTAAGACGCGAGTTGGGTTCTTTGATATTCATTACCCATTGGAGAGGCCTATGGTCCGTAACAATTTTGAACTTCCTACCAAAAAGATACGGTCTAAAGTATTTGGTAGCCCAGACGATCGCAAGAAGTTCTTTCTCGATGGTACTGTAATTGATTTCACTACTATTCAGTGTCCTAGAGGCGTAAGCAATTGGTTTATATGTGCCTATAGTACCCTGAGATAGGACAGCTCCTACAGCTAAATTCGACGCATCTGTTGTTAAAATGAATTCTTTCGTGATATCCGGATATCTCAGAATAGGGTCATTGGTTAGGAGTGTTTTACACTCTTCGAAGCAGTTAATATTATCGTGGTTTAACGTGACTTTGGAGCCTTTCTTCAAACACTGCGTCATAGGTTTTGTCACTTTTGCGAAGTCGGGTATGAATTTCCTATAGTATCCGAGAAGACCCAAAAATTGTTTAATCTCGGTAGGGGTTTTAGGCATTGGATATTTCTTTATTGCGGATATTTTATCAGTGTTTGGTTTAATGCCATCTTTGCTAATAACATGGCCTAGGTAAGCTGTTTCAAGCTTAATAAATTCAGACTTGTCCATCTGAATTTTGAAGTTGGACTCACGTAGCCTGTTAAACACCTTTTCTAGATTTACCATGTGTTCTTGTAACGACGTAGAAAATACGATGACGTCATCCAAGTAAACCAGGCATATGGTGTTCTGTAAGTCTTTAAGGACATTGTCCATTACTCGCTGAAAGGTCGATGGACTGTTTTTCAGACCCATGGGCATTCTTAAAAATTCAAAATGGCCATATTCTACGGTGAACGCTGTTTTTGGCATGTCTGAGGGGCTTATTTCTACTTGGTAAAAACCACTTGCTAAATCTAGGGTGGTAAAATAATGACAGTTGCCTAATTTGTCTAAAATATCTGCAATATTTGGTATAGGGTACTTGTCATCCAAAGTTTTATCGTTTAGTTTCCGAAAATCAACAACTAATCGCCATTTAGTCTTGCCTGAGGCGTCTGCTTTTTTTGGGACGACCCATATAGGCGAGCTCCACGCCGAGTCTGATGGTCGGATAATCTCTTGTTTCAATATTTTACTAATTTGGTCTTGTATTTCTTGTCTATGTACAAACGGATACCGATAACTTTTGGTGTATATAGGGATTTCATCGCTAGTTTTAATTGAATGTTTGATTTTATTAGTAAAAGTTAAGTTTTCTCCCTCCATATAGAACACATCTGCGTAACGAGCACATAAATGTTCTAGGTTAGCTCGTTCCTCTTTATTTAGGTGATCGGTACGCAATCGCGATGGAACTTCTCTTTCGCGTTGGGGCGCTTGTTCGGTGCACTCCGTATTATAAAGCTGCGCACACACCGAGCGATCCATGGAGAAGATGACATCGCTACGATTTGGATTATGAATTTCTAATATACCTCTCTGGTTCTTTACGGTAGTTAAACATTCGCTAATGTGACAGTTAGATATAATCTGTTCCGGGATGACAGCTTCTCCATCCTCAATATTAATTGGTAGCTTAACTAACTTCGAAGAACCGGCGGGTATAATATCTTCATATAAGTTAGCATTTCGCGAATCGTAAACTTGTATAGGGTTCAATGCATGTTTTGTTACTAGTGACTTGGTCTTAAAATCAATGGCAGCTTCCCACTTATCTAATAGGTCCGACCCTATTAGTCCGTCAAAGTAATCGTGAAACTTATATACAAAAAGCTTAATTCGATCACTATCGTTTAACTCTGTGAAACAAGGTAAGGTTATTGAATAGTTGCTACGCGTCACCGCGTGTACATTGCAAACTTCAAAGGGGTCATAATTTAATTGTATGTTATTAAAATAAGTTTCAACCGCATGGGGGCTAATGAAGGACTGGTTAGCACCCGTGTCTATGAGAAGCTTTAAAGGTAGGTTTCGAATTTGTAAGTAGGGAAGTTGGCGTTGTGTTTGAAGATTAACTTCTATTTTGGTCTGTCTGATTGCTGAGCATTCTGATAATCCTCTTTTACAGTAACCGACTTAGTTGACTCATCATTTATCGTACTGTTAGGTGTATCGGGCTGCTGGTGACCAGTTTGATCGTAACCGGCAAAGTAATATCCGTCGCAGTATTCATTCATTGGCTCGTAGTAGGAATAATAATCAGTAACATAATCCTCGTAGTCGTAATAATTAGAGCAATCATTGAAATTCATTTCCTTACTTTTGAAATAGTTATTAGCCGGGGGATTACCTGACTTAGCCCAGTCGTGTCCCCTTAATGCGTTACTAGGTGGCAAGTGTCTCGGCACAAAATGACTGACACCGCTCATAGGTCTAGGTTGTTGAAAGTTATTCTGCGGCGCGGGCGCGTTACTATGTGGCACAAATTTGGGTGCGTTATTCTGATTATAATTAGGAACCGGAGCACGGAACATTTGCTGTGTACGTGATGGGCCAGCTTGATATTGGTTAGTGAAGTTAGGTCGCCATTGCATAGGTACTTGTGGCAACCTTGGATGACCAAATGGACCCTTAGAGGGTCCGGGCATATTAAAAGCAAAAGGTCTAGCTTGTGACATGTTAAAACCTTGTCCATGAAACCATGGAACCATGAAACCATGTCCGGGTACAGGTCTAGGTTGCATGGTTTGATTGGGTAATTTCCTATCTGAAACTTGGCTTCCACGCTGCTGTAGATATGTAGCGTCACCATTGATTGCTTATTAATATAATAGGTATTACTTTAGATTACTTAGTATGTAAATAATATTTTAAGTTAACGGTATTGTACCGCTATGTTAAAGATTCTTACAGCAAGCTCGCAGATGTTTTATTGCATATTGTTATCTTGCCCAATTTGTTTATTGTTTTAGCTTTAAGAATTTAGCATAATAGCCGTAAGGTTTTTGTTGTGATGCCGACGGCTCTTTTGTAAATGGTTAACTGTCCTATATTTATTGTGTAACCTTTGTAGCTGTAAAAAACTTTGTATTTTTAGTTTGTAACGTGCCGCTCCGACCGTATCCAGAGTTTTCAACATGTAAAAGTATGCAGTCTCTTTCAATCTAGTGAAGCGGTCGGTCGGCATTCTTACTCCTTGTAATTTATTTTAATAAACTAACTCCGACACGAAGTGAATCAAGTACTTATTTTGCGATTCCCATAACGCCGACTTAGCTAAGTGACCAACCTACGTTCCCGAAAGATATACTACATTTTGTTCCTCGTGAACAAACTCGAAGGCCTTTTCGATGCTTTCGGGTCGCATACACCTAATCCGTGAGCCTAGTGGATCTTTGAGACCACGTACGAAAAGCCTGTAAAGTTAACTTCCTATAGAGGTCCCTTTTTGCCTCGACAGTGGTTAACACGTCCTCGTGTAGAGTAACATAGGTCATCAATGTGCTGAACAGGTTCTGACATTTCTCATAAAACTCTTGCGGGCTGTCGGACCCTTGTGACAATAACGCCAAATCATTGTATAATGCCGTCTCATCTCGCTGGTCTGAGAAATTATTTAAAAGAGACTTGCGTATACCAGACCAGTTTGATGGGATGCCATTTGAATTGATCAATCGCGCCGCAGGGCCAGTTACCTTATGGTATACTTACCGTTGATAAAGTCTATTTCCATAAGCTTATTAGGTGGACTTTGCCTGGCAATAAATTCGTCCACCAACTGGTCACATAACTGTATGAACCTGGTTAACACATTAACATTACCGTCAAACTCAGACACCAATCGAAGGGCCTTAAAAATGCTATCTAAGTCTGCCATCTTATACTCTAAACTATCTAAACTACCACTAGAACTTAAGTTAATTTCTATATTTAAATCTTGAGCACAAGACCTACTACTCTGCCTACTCTCTACCCTAACGCTCCGCGATTCTCTTGGATGGAAAATTTTGGAAAAGTTATTAATACGGGACACTTAAAGATTAGGATGAGCAATCCACTAAAAAGATTTTAATGTACTCACTTGAACTGCATCTCGGCCTTCTTGCTGTATCAAAGTCTGGATACCCTTGCTGACGTCACGACGTGTAGATTCGGATCCTCGAACGGGGCTTGATAACCTCCAGGAGAGCTGGTAGATACTTTGCGATCCTCGAGGATCCTACCGACTGCGCCAATTATGTCAGTGCGACAGGCAAGTTGCACAAAAAACCGAATAAAATGCAACAGATTTATTACATAACTTAATACAATTATTTATCGTTATAAAAATGGTGACAATTGTTCGATGTGGGAATCAAGAGTGAGGTAAGTTCCTAAATTCGGTGCCGCCGTCCGATCGGGGTCGTGCGTCACGTCGAGCCGATTCAGCATTTCCACGCTCGTTGCCGGGCTGATGCAAGATTTCTCTAGAGCGGCGTCATTTCCCTTAGCTTGCGGTTTTCGTAGATGATTGGTACTTAACATACCTAATATTTTAATAATAATATTGACCCTACTTGTATCCTTCTCTGTTCGTCTCAGGCATGGTGGGAATTGATACCCTCGGGCTGAGACGAAAATGTGCACTCCTGTTACATTACTTTTTTGCTGCTTAACGGCAGGATCGACAACCCTGCGGCATTGTCCCGCTGTGGATTATCTGCACCGGCTCAGTACGCGCGACTGCGCTCGCGCCCTCTTTTGGCGACATCCAGACTCCGGACTCGTACCGCACAAAATGCAGCGTCAAATCAGGCGGTTTCCTTGCTAAACACCCTGACTGCTCAGCATCCGGATGTGGACATATTCCACTTCAATGTGCGTGTATTTTTGAAAAGCTGTAAAGACTGTTTTAACACCTAATTAAAGTAGACTGGGAATTATAGAATTGTTGCTGTCAATTTGCTAAATGGTTGGGTTATTTTTTTGTATTTTTATTAAATCATTGCTGTTTTTAGATTATTTAATTGTTATTGTTGAATTAGTTTTATTGAATTGTTATTATAGAATTGTATTGTTGAAATTGACTGATTATGATTTTTGTTTGTGTATTTGTTTGACATGTAATTTGATTAATTTGGTTGATATTGATGTAATAGTTTAAATTTTGTGTTGTTTTAATGTTATGATTGCGAGTCTTAAATTATTTGTGTGTTGTTTGTCTGTTGTAAATGTAATAACGTTAGCATTGACTCTTTGCACGTGTTGGGTCACACTGTTAGTGCAAGGAGTAATTGAAATAAATAATAAATAAAACGTAACGAATTTAGGTAGATACACATCAGTGAGCCACCGAACGCATCATGACCGAGGGGACTGTATTGGAGCAGTGATTTGTCTGATAGTGTTTTATAGAGTAGTAGCACTTGTTTACTAACAGATCATGGAGATTATTTTAATTTTTTTTCGGTGTCGTAATTATTCTTATGGGCCCCGGAATATTATTAAAGATACTTGAAGCTGTACAAAAGGTACTTTCATGCATTAGATAAGTCCTGCTAGCTACTGTGCGCAATTTGTCCTTACGTCGTATAGGCGTGTAGTAATTAAACATGCCAATATAATTTTTGACAAATACTGCGACCTCAAGACGAAGAAGTTATAGACACATGGCAGTGTCAATAACTTCACCTTTGTATAAAATGGCTTACAGGAGTCAGAAGGGCCAAAAGGCTTATTGGCAACGATGCACTGGTTGCGTCAAAGCTACAGAGCCTCGAACATGGAATTGCACGATCTAATTCCATCTAGCCCGTTTCATCATCGGACTACCAGACGTACGACGATTCGCCATCGATACATGGTGGACATCCCACCCATACGCACAAAACGTTTTGGAAACACTTTTGTTTTGCGTACAGCTAAGGAGTGGAATTCCCTGCCGGAGTTTGTGTTTCCCGACAGCTAGAATCTGAGGGTCTTTAAGTCAAGAGTGAATAGGTTATTTCAAGGCAAGCGTGTTTCACCCTCGACCAAATCATCGCTAACCATCAGGTGAGACAGTGGTCAAGCGCGAGACCAAAGGAAGTAAAAAAAAAAATTGGGTGCGTTTGGTGGACTACTGCCGATGTCGTTAACTACAGCTTTCATTAAAACTGTCCAGACGATTACGGCGGATGTCTATTGTCAGCAACTGCAAACGATGATGGAAAAGCTAGCTGCTAAACAGCCGAGTCTGGTCAATCGCTCTAGGCCACTGCTGCTTCAGGACAACGCTAGACAACACACTGCACAACAGACGGCTACCAAATTAGAGGAGCTTCAATTGGAATGTCTAAGACATCCGCCGTACTCCCCGGACCTTGCTCCAATAGATTACCATTTTTTTCAAAATTTGGATAACTTCTTGCAAGGGAAAAAATTCAACTCCGATGGGGCAGTCCAAAGCGCCTTCAAAGATTTTATTGATTCCTGTCCTAATGGTTTTTTTTTTGTAAAGGGATCAATGAACTACCTATGAGATGTCAAAAGTGCGTAGATAGCATTGGTACATCCTTTGATTAAATAAAAAAATTATTTAAAAAAAACGACCATGTTCCTCTCTTACAAAACTCCAATTTCATATGTAATGACCTAATATATTGCCACATTTACGGATTTGTTTTTTCTGAAACCATATTGACTGGACTTTAGAATGTTGCGTATTTCAAAGAAAGTATACAAGCAGTAAAACATTACATTTTCAACATTTTTTATGGGCCTATAGTTGTTCCTGTTAGTTTTGTCGCCTTTTTTAAATAATGGCTTTATAACTTATATTTTTAGTTTGTCAGGGTAGGTGCCTTCTTCTGTGCATACATTAATGATGAAGCTTAATGGTTCAGTTATAATATGAGCTACATCTTTAACAATATTTTTCATAATGCTATCATAGCCAGCACTGGTTTTATTTTTTAGAGCAATTATTATTTTATCAATGTCAATTATTATTTTATAAATTTTTATGAAACCGACTATCAGCATCATAAAAAATGAATTAGAATTATATGTCAGTTTATTGCAAGATTTTTGGGGTACACTATTATTATTAACATTGATGTTAAGAAAAAAAATTAAATGAATTCGCAATGTCTTGAAGATTATAGATGATTTCGTCATTTGTAATTAATTGATTTACGCCTTCATTAGGATATTTAGATTTGATTTCATTTATTACTTTCCAAGTAGCTTTGCTATTATTTGTGGCAGATTTAATAAAGTAGTCGTTTTGAGTTTTTTCTTGTCAGTCTGATTACAGTTTTATACCTCTTAGCATATGCTTTGAAAGCTGTTTTTGTGACTTGATTTGGATAATTCCTATATTGCCACAATAGTTGGCATTTACGTTTGCTGCATATTTTTATTCCACGCGTGATCCATTTCGGTCTAGACTTGTTATGTATCCTGACTTTCTGTAGGGAAACAGAGATTGTACAACATAATACAATTATCATAGAATTTGTTGTACGCACTATTCGCATCCGTGCAACTATAAACGTTGCTAATGGTTAGTTGTTTTAAATATTTTATACATATTGCTCTATTAATATTAATAGGTAGGTAGACACAAAGTAATACAGCTGGACAAGTTAATACATATATTGAGGTAACTAAACTTCCACAAATATTAACATTATAAGCGGGATATTTACCATGTTTACTGTTTGTAGCGAGTTTCCGATATTGCGGTGCCGTTGCAAGCACCATGATCACGTATAAACTGAAGTCATTGCGGGTGGGTGTTTATGAGGAGACAAAACGGTCTACCCTCTTTCTTGTTCGTTTTTTGCACTCGGTACCGCTACCATAAATAATAATAATGTAAATATTAGTGCGCGTTATAATGTTAATATTAGTGTTAGTGACCATGACAGTTTAAAAACTTATAAACTTCCACAGCTAGGTCACGGGTAAGTAAAGTCACAATTGTTCTGCACCGATAACTATCATAGAGTTAATACATAGGAAGGGTACCGTCCCTTGGTAGCACGTAGCAGACGCCGACCTCTCAGCACAGGCTCAGCGGTAGGCCGCCGAAACTATAGCGGCTAGGGTTGCGCAGGGTAGGCTGCTCAGGCACCGGCTCGCGTGGCGGTAGGCCGCAGGTAGGCTGGTCAAGACCTGGGCAGCGTGCGTAGACAGCGTGCAGGTAGCTAGCAGCGTGCAGCAGTAGGCAAGTGGTCCAGCCCTCAGACCGTACGAAGAGCCCTGGAAGCACCATAGGGTGCGCATGTTAGATGCGGTGCAATTAGCAGTAAGCCGCATGCGATGTACCAGCTTCTCCCCTTTTTAGGCCAAAGAACGGTGTGGGAAGCATTGTAGGTGAAATCTCAGCACGTCGCAGCGGTTTACAGATAAAGGTGGCAAACATAGCAGGCACATTGACAGATGCAAAGTTAGGTTAAGTATGAACATTTAATATGCATAAAGTATACGTGATCACTTACAATTAACGCAGTAAAGCACTACACCACCTCGATGCAGTAGAAATACATACATATTACAATCTCCTCTGCGCTGGATAACTACTAGCCACGCGTGGCATTGAAACACGCGAAATCAGATATCACATAGGTGATGAAATCAATATAGGTTATCCAGCGCAGAGAATCAGGCATAACTACTTATTTAATGTGGAACTCACCCTAGATCGAGATACAACAGAGTCCTAAGGGTCAGGAGATAGCTTTCATCTGCTAAGCCAGCGGAAACCAAATGAGCGAGCGATAGCGTTCCGGAAAATTAGTGTTGTGCCGCATTTGTAGTGTTGTCAGTAACTTACTAATTGTGATATTTTAGAATCACTCGACTTTTTTCAGTTGAGATCCTCACAACGCTACAAGCACCTGGTTTTAGATAGGAAAACACATCGTAATCGGATCTTGGTTTTGTAGTTTGTTGCGTAGACCCCGACCTTGTCCATCACCTAGGATAATTACTCTGTTGTGTTGTTCTGAGTCTCAACTGGCGGGCTTTCTGTACTTATTGAACGGTGTGTTTTACTACACATTTTATTTACAACGAAACAATGCTGGCTTTCGGATTGAATATCCGTATTGCATTCGAATTTATCCTTTTGGGTTGTACGTGAGCTGAGGCTACTTATGCAGGTAATTTTAGGTAGTCGTAGAGGCGGAAAAGCAGACGAGTCGGACTCCGACAACGAGTCCGTTATTAGTCCGTTAGCGGGCCTTCCTTAAGGATGGGTCCGACGGCTCCTCGGGTTCGGCGAAGGAGACCGCAAGGAAGGCTAAGGCCAAAAAGACAACCAAGACGGTAGCGGATAACCACGATGTGGGTCTGGCAGATGCCCAGCGCAAGTTGGACTTGACCCGGCGGGAGCAGCTCCAGCAGGAGTTGGAGGAGTGGGTGGCTGCCAAGGAGCAGCAGACGCGCATCGCCCGGGCCAAGTCAGGATACGGCGCGTCCCTCGTCCTATACGCGGACCACTCACTGGTCGAGCTGCAGCGGATGGCCGAAGAGGACGAAGAGGGGATCGTCGAGGTCGCCTCCAAGTCCTCACACCTGAAGGGGAACTTCCAAAAGGCCCTCAAATGCCGGGCCCCAGCTCCAGCTCCCCGACGAGACGCGGCAACTGCAGGCGAGGGTCGATCGCCTGCAGAAGGAGGTCAGCCAGCTACATCAGAAGCTGGCTGAAGCCACGGCCCGGCCAACCACAGCCGACCCCAGACCTGCGGCAGAGGGCCCCGCCTCCTTCGACCTTGAGGACACCATCCGCAAGGTCATGATGGAGGAGCGGGACTTCGTCCGAGCCTGCCTGGCAGCAATAGAGGACCGGCTCTTGCCCGAAAAGAGTTACCGGCTGCCTCTTGCGGCGGACAAGAGGAGGGGTGAGCCGGGGCCAACGTCACAGAGGGAGGAGGACCCTCTACTGCCTGCCACCACCCCGACCAACCAGCAGGGCTGGACGAAGGTCGCTAGCAAGGGGAAGGGCAAGGGTAAGGGCAAGGTTGCATCAGCGGTCGTCCCAGCCATCCCCACCACCACCGCTCCTCCCAGCCAGCCAGGCAAGGGCAAGGGAAAGAGGAAGGGAAAGGGGAAAAGCTCCCCTCCAGCCGCCCCCACCACCGGGAAGGCACCAAAGGGGAAGAGTTCGCCCCCAGCTGGCAAGAGGAACCTGGTTCCTCCCAAGACCGCGGCCGTTGTGGTGACGCTCACCACGGAGGCTGCGGAGCGGGGAGAAACGTACGCGTCCATACTACTGCAGGCGCGTGCCAATGCCGACCTCACCCAACTGGGGATCGGAAAGGTTTCTTGCCGGCGGACCCAAGCCGGGGCTCGAATCTTCGAGTTCCCGGGGGTGGAGGGCAGTGCTCACGCGGACCTCTTCGCAGCAAAGCTGCAGGAGGTCATCGCGGACTCGGCCAAGGTGGCCCGGCCAGTCAAAACGGTCGCCATCGAGGTAAACGACCTCGATGACACCGTCACCAAGGAGGAGGTGGTGGCGGCGGTCGCAGCCATTGGGGGCTGCGGCGTCGCAGCGGTAAGAGGCCGGGACATCAGGCCCGGTCGCGGCGGCATGGGCACCATCCGCATGGAGTGCCCAGTCGCCGCTGCCAAAGCCGTCCTTGAAAAAGGAAGGCTTCACGTCGGCTTCAGCTCGGGTTCGGTCCGGGCACTTGCGGCACAGCCTTTGCGGTGCTACAGGTGCTTCGGGGTCGGGCACACCCGGGCCCTCTGTCCGTCTACGGTGGACCGGACAGAGAGCTGCTACCGCTGCGGCAAGGTGGGCCACAAAGCCGCCGAGTGCAAGGCCGCCGCGCTGCACTGCGCTGTTTGTGCCGCCAGTGGCCGCCCCGCAGACCACATAATGCAGGGGAGGATGTGTAATCCTCCCCCTAAGAAGGGAAAAGCGCAGGCGCCGAGCAAGCCTGCCGCTACCGCCGCTGAGCGCGAGGTTGGGCCTTCGGCTGCTGCGGCTGAGGAGGGGGGTGCGATGTCAGATTAAATGTCTAGAGTCGAACATCGCATCCTCCAGGCGAACACCAACCACTGCGGGGTGGCCCAGGATCTGCTGATGCAGATCATGGCCGAGTGGTTGGTGGGCGTGGCGGTGGTTGCCGAGCCTTACTCGGTCCCCAGTACCTGGCTGGGCGATCAGGACGGCTTGGTGGCGTTGGTGGCGCGGTCTTCCACGGACTCTCCTCCCCTCTCGCTTTTAGAGAGGGGACCGGGATACGTGGCCGCCGCGTGGGGGTCTATTTCTCCCCAAACCACCCACTAAGGGATTTCGAGAACTTTCTCGAAGTTCTCACGGCAGTCGCCGGGAGGGCGGCACCACGCCAGGTCGCCGTGATAGGCGACCTGAACGCCAAGTCGGAGGCTTGGGGCAACCCGGCTGCCTTCTGTAACGTCCGGGGACGCGCCACCGTGTTTTGGGCGGCCTCATGCGGCGTGTCCCTCCTCAACAGGGGGGCGGTCCACACGTGTGTGCGGCAACGGGGAGGGTCGGTGGTAGACGTGTCGTTTGCCACCCCCGCCCTAGCCGCCCGCGTAGTGAACTGGCGGGTGAAGACGGTGGAGACCATGTCGGACCACCGATACGTGTGGCACACACACCGGCCGCTCGGGCCAATCTCCCTTCCCGCGGTGGGCTCTCACCCGCCTGGACCGGGAGGCAGCCAAGGAGGCGGCCTTTCTCCAGGACTGGCTCTCGCCTCCTGTCGAGCCTGTCCTGGACGTGGACCGCACGGCGGTCCAGCTCAAGAGGTCACTGACCGAGGTGTGCAACGCCAGCATGCCTCGGTCACGACGTCCGCCTACCCGTCGCGCCGTGTATTGGTGGTCGGAGGCAGCTGGCAGGGCTCCGGGCCACCTGCGTGGAGGCCAGGAGGGCCTACACGAGGAGTCGGCGGCGCACTACCCGATCTCAGGCCGGGGGGGACCGCCTCTATGCCTCTTACCTAGAGGCAAAGACGGTCCTCAAGTCGGCTATGTGCGCCGCCAAGGACTCGGCGAGGGCCGAGATGCTGGAGGGCCTCGACAGGGATCCGTATGGGAGGCCATATAAGGCGGCGCGAAACCAACTGCGCCCCTTTGGTCCCCCAGTTACGGAGACCCTGGAGCCGGCGTTGTTGGATGGGGTGGTCCGGTCCCTGTTTCCGCGCAGGACCGACTTCACCCCACCAACGATGAACCCCCCGCTTGGGGGGGCAGTGGCTTCGCCGGAGGAGGAGGTCCCTCCGGTATCGGCGGAGGAATTTCGCGCGGGGGTTCAGACCCTCCGCGCGAAGAAGACGGCCCCTGGACCGGACGGCGTCCCCGCACGGGTGGCGGCCATCGCGGCGTCCCTCATGGAGGGCAGGTTTCGGGACCTCTTCAGCGCGTGTCTTACGGCTGGGAGGTTCCCGAAACAGTGGAAGGAGGGGCAATTGTGCCTCCTCTGGAAGGAGGGACGACCGGTGGACTCCCCCTCGGCATACCGGCCCATCGTTCTGCTCGATGAGGTCGGTAAATTGTTCGAAGGGATCATCGCCACCCGGCTAAATAGCTACTTGCGGGAGGTAGGGCTAGACCTGTCGGACGCCCAGTTCGGTTTCCGATGGGAGCGTTCGACGATCGACGCGTTGGCCCTACTCAGGGGCCAGGTCAAGGAGGCGGTCGAGGCTGGGGACGGAGTGTTGGCGGTGTCGTTTGACATCGCCAACGCTTTCAATTCCGTGCCCCACTCGACCATACTGGAGGCACTCCGGTATCACGGAGTGCCCCAATATCTGCGGGCGATCCTGGCCAGCTACTTGGAGGACAGAGAGGTCCTCCTCGTGGACAAGACGGCCAGGATCAGGCGTTACGGCGCGGAGTCCGGTGTTCCACAGGGGTCGGTGCTAGGGCCCCCCTTGTGGAACAACGGATTCGACTGGCTCCTGCGGGGCGACTTCCTCACGGGCACGAGTGTCATCTGCTATGCGGATGACACTCTCCTCACTGCCCGGGGGAGGTACTTTGGAGAGGCGGCCTGTCTGGCCTCTGCTGGCGGATCCTTAGTGGCAGGTAGGATCCGCCAGCTTGGATTGAGGGTGGCGCTGAACAAGACCGAGGCCGTGTTCTTTCACGGGCCTCGGCAGCGCTGCCCTCCTGCCGCCCACGTTGTCGTGGAGGGCGTCCGAATTGAGGTGAAGGCCCAGATGAAATATCTGGGCCTAGTGCTGGACAGCAGGTGGCGCTTCGGCCCGCACTTCAGCGGGCTGTCAACGCGCCTACTGAAAGCCGCGGACGCTCATGCCGAACATGGGGGGGGCCAGTGCACGGTGCCGGCGATTGTATGCCGGCATCCTGCGGATCATGGCCCTCTACGGGGCACCCATCTGGGCGGACTCCCTCCACAGGAGGGAGAATGCAACCGCCATCCGCAGGCCCCAAAGGGCCATTGCACAGCGGGTGGCGAGGGCCTACCGCTCGGTGGGCCTTTCGGCGGCGTGCACTCTGGCCGGCACCCCTCCCTGGGAGTTGGAGGCTCTCCAGAGTGTACGAGTGGGTGGCAAGGCGGAAGGCGCTTGGAGAGCGCCCCGCCAAGGAAGAGCGGGAGGCCGTGCGGCGGGAGGCGAGGGACGCTATCGTCGTCCATTGGACGGAGGACGCGCTCGGTCCAGTCTTGCAAAGCTGGCTCGAGCGGCCCCACGGTTTTCTCTCGTTTCGTCTAGTGCAGGTGTTGTCCGGACATGGGTGTTTCGGAACGCACCTACACCGGATCCGGAGGGAGGAAACCCCGGGGTGCCACGACTGTGGCGCTGCGGAGGACACGGCGCAGCACACCCTCGAGGTGTGCCCAGCCTGGGCAGAGCTGCGCCGTGTCCTAATAAATGTGATCGGGCAGGACCTCTCACTTCCCGGCGTGGTCAACTCCATGCTGGGGAGTGAGGAGGCTTGGGCGGCAGTTGCCTCCTTTTGCGAGCAAGTTATGTCGCAAAAGGAGGCGGCGGAGCGTGCGCGGGAGGACGATCCTCTCGCGCCGCCGCTCCGCGGGCGGAGAAGGGGTGGGAGAAGGCGGTTGTACGATCGTCTCCTCCCACCTCCTGGTGGTGATTAGCGGGCGACAGGTGCGGGGGTGCCTCTCGTCTGCATTGCACAATCACCACCCTCGGGCGGGTACGGCCGAGTATTCGCGGGAGGGGCGTGAAGGGCCTGCCCTAAAAGGCGGGCGGTCGTCGGCGGAGGACTGGACGTAAAGGCTGTGCCAGTTTTCCAGTCCTCCTCCATTCAGACGATGCGGGAGTGCCGCTGGGTTATTTTAGTGGGTATACCGGGCTTGCCCGGTGGGTCCCACATAGCCCGCCCACTCCCCCAATGGGCGGGTATGCGTAATGCATTTTTTCCCAGCGAGATCAAAAAAAAAAAAAAGGTAGTCGTAGAGGAGAATGACGGGAAGTATTCATTATCATGCTTAGTATTCGCCTCGAGATAGTGGATGAGTTATTTTTTTGCGCTGCGGTGTAGTGTAGGTAGTATTATTAGTGTAGGTACTATTTGCCGTTGTTGTTCCTGTGTAATCTGTTTCAGCTAAATATTTTCACAGTTGAGATTTTCAATTTCATTGTCAGCGCTCTTAATTTTTTTTTTTCGTTTATTTCCCGCCTTAGGTCCTCCGAATATGAATGATAGTAGTTTTGCGTATCACTTTGTACTCTCATCACAGTAGTGTCGAACATTGTAGAGTTCAATAGGTATTGGCTAGTTGAAGACGATAAGTTCATTTGTGATTGTGATCTTATCAATATCATTCCAAAGGCTCTAAGCCAACAAAGCTAACGAATACCTAAATCTAACCGCTTATCATGGACTCCTTCCGTCGCACGTATACTCCCCTCATGATTCGAATTGCCTAGATCATGTAATGGTCAAGACTGATTTAGATACGTTTACTTTAGTTTTTGACACGCACATCGCCGACCACAAACCAACACTTCTTGCTATAAAACCTACCATGGACCATATACCCCCAAAATCAAACGTATTGTTGTCGATTATCCCGCTGTTATTTCAGGAATCACAGATATGGATTTAGTCCAATTCTGCTAGCCAGTGACGCGAATGTTGCAGCGTGGTATTGACTCAATTATTATCAAATAAAAGAGTCGTCGATGTCTCCGGCAGCTTGACTCGCCATTCACAACAGCGCGCTGGTGCCTACACTTATGTATGGAAGTGTAGGATGGGTATAGCAAAAAAGACATGAAACTAGGATTAATGTAGTAGAAATGCGCTCCTTGCGAAGTATGTGTGGTGTAACTTTGAATGATAGATTGAGGAATGAGGTAATAAGGCAACGTTGTGGTTTAAAATAAGACGTACTGACTAAAATTTAAAAGAGTGTGTTAAGATGGTTTGGCCATGTTGATAGAATGAATGAAAGGCGACTAACGAAAGGTATTTACAAGGCAGACGTGGATGGAAACGCCGGAGGAGACGAGAAAGGAGACGCTCTAGAAATACATACATAGACCTTATAGGTGATGTTCTTCAGAAAGGCCAGATGCGCAGTACTCATAACCAGCGTGTGTGTATGACTATGTAAAGATGAGTATGAGTATGTAAAGATCGTAGCAGGTAGCGTTCTGCAGTTTCTGCCTACCCCCATGGGAAAAAGGCGTGAGTTTATGTATGTATGTATTATCAAATAGAAAAGCACTCTAAGGCCGTGCGTGTACCTGCCAGGCAGAGAACTATTAAACCTTGTATAACGAGTGGCTTGCTTCGCTGCATCTGCAATAGAGACCAAATGATGCAAAGACTGAGGACGAACTCTGCCAACCTTACCCTCAAACTTACTTTTACCAGATATCGGCATTTTTGGCACAAATTGCTGAAGAACTTGAACATTGCTTGTGAAAAAAACAGAATTCTAAAGGGCCAAAAATAACCCTAAAGCAACTTGGAAAGTAATTAAAAACATAACTCACAAGCTTCAAGCTGCAACTTCGCCTACCAAGTTACTTGATAATAACCGTGATAAACCAGCAATTAACAGTATAAATGTTTTTTTCGCAAATATAGGCAAAAATCTAGCTGAAAGGTCACCCACCAGTAGGCGATACTCCTATCAATCTCTTCTATCTCTTACCGACTGACGAAGCAGAGGTTGAGAATATTATCATTGGCCTGCGTCCGGACCCTGCAGTTGGTAGGGATGGAATATCATTGCGTCTCTTAAAATGTTGCTCACATACTCTTGCCCAGCTATAACACATGTTTGCAACTGCGCCATTAGTTCAGTTTACCCTAAAGCGTTTAAGAAAGCCCTCGTACATCCGATTTCATCAAGAGTGGGGACAGACACAGTGTTACCAATTATAGACCTATATCTGTTTTACCCGCCCTTGCTAAAATCTTAGAAAAGATTCTCAATACTAGGCTTACTAACTTCCTGGAGACGCATCATCTCTTGGCTATTAACCAATATGGATTCAGAAGATGCAAGTCGTCTGAAGACGCTGTTAGTTATTTTATTGACTGTACAATAGCTCAGCTCGATTGCTGGAAAAAGTGAATGGGAATTTTCTGGACATTTTCAAGGCTTTCGACACTGTGTCTCTTTCTAAACTAGAAACTATTGGTGTGTATTGGTGTTGTGTGTTGTGATACCCTCAAAATCTTCAAAGATTATCTCGCTGTTCGGGAGCAATGTGTTTGCAATTTGCAATTGATTGGATGGTTTGCGACGCCAAAACCATGAGTTTTGGTGTGCCGCAGGGCTCAATTCTAGGTCCAGCCGTTTTTCTTGTTTATGTCAACAACTTGCGCAAACTCTCCTTGACAAATTGTTCAATATTTGCATATGCTGATGACATAGGATTACTTGTACATGGTGATAATTGGACTGAGACTATGACTCATGCTGTCATGCTGAGAGTGCCCTGGCGTCGGTGACGGAATGGCTGTATAACTTTTTAACTCTGAATTTGTCAAAAACCACCTCCTTACCCTTTTCCTTGCGAGCCATTACGTTACCTGCCCCAGACGCGATTGTACTGAAAGCTCATTCGTGTTCTCCAAACTCAAACTCGCACAGCACACAGTTTTCTTGCCCTTCGCTAACGAGATCGGAAACAATTAAATAACTTAGGGTACAAATCGAAAGCCTATTAAATTGGTAATCTCATATTGATGGTATCACTGGACGGGTTAGAAAACTAATTTATGTTTTCTGGAAATTGATACACTCAGCTGACCGCACTATCCTAAAGTCAGTTTACTACGCTCTATGCCAGTCCATGCTTACGTACTGTGTCACTGTATGGGGGGGTGCACCCACGACTCAGAGACACATATCTGACACATATCATATACAGTGCCTCTTGAGAGGGCACAGAGGGCTGTCTTGAAGGTCATGTACTTCAAACCCTTTAGATATCCTACAGTCATTCTTTTTAGGGATTGTAAGTTGGTTCTTTCTGTAAGGCAACTTTTTGTGCTTCATGTGGTTATGCGTAAAACATCTCGCTTAAGTATAATGCCAGCTCTCGAGTTAGGTGCCAACGCTATAGAGTTTAGCCTACTCAAAGCTACAGGATGGCATTGGCCCGCAGACATTTATATGGTATCGGAAATCACCTTTATAATAAAACCAACAACCATTGCTCCATTTATTCCACTACTTCTCAGGAATGTAAGAGGAGGGTATATGACTGGTTGCAGGTTGTTTAGATGTGTTCCAGTGGTGATCAGAACTGCTTGTTTAGCTACTACTTTGGCGTTTTGATGGGGTTTTGAGTGATTAAAATAAAACAAGTTGTCGTTACAAATGGTCGTTAGCGAATATATTCATTTTTTAGTATACATCAATCGAGGGAAAAAGGACGGGAACAAAATGGCCAATCAATAACAAGGTGTCGCGTCATTTAGCTGTGCTATGATTGGCTTACGATAACGTGATAGAATTCTGTTCGGATACTCATCCCAAACATCCCCGCGGCTTTGAAAGCTTCAGCTTACAATCAAATTTACTCATGTTCAACCAGAGGGCAGAACTTCGTGTATGGCCGTCTCACGATGCCAGATGATGTCTGAATGTGGCCCCGACGAGATACCAGCAATTGTCCTTAAAACCTGTGCACCTGAATTGTCTCCGATCTTGACACGCCTATATCGCCTTTCGATAGAGACTGGAAAAGTGCCGAAGGCTTGGAAGCAGGCCAACGTACAGCCCGTGCCCAAGAAGGGCAGTCGAGCTGACCCGGCCAACTACAGATCCATATCTGTAACGTCCATCCTTTGTAAGAGTATGGAACGTGTGCTCAACGGTAAGCTCCTGGCATAGAATAGAAGCGAACGACATCCTCAGTGACCGCCAATATGGCTTCCGCCGAAATCGGTCCACTGGGGATCTTTTAGCGTATGCCATTCACATCTGGAGTGAGGCCATCGAGAGACACCGGGAAGCGCTAGCCGGCTCCCTCGACATCTCGAAGGCTTTCGACAGGGTCTGGCACGAAAGCCTCATTGATAAGCTTCCTTCCTTCGGTCTGCCTGGTGGTCTGTGTGATTGGATTGCGGACTTCCTGAGGGATCGATCCATCCCAGTGGTTATCGAAGGCTGCTCGTCCGGTCAGTTAGATATCAACGCCGGAGTCCCTCAGGGGTCAGTGCTCTCGGCAACATTATTCTTGCTGCACATTAATGATCTGCTAACTCCCGGAACCTTTGGGTACGCTGACGACAGCAATGTTGCTGAGAGATACGTGTCTGGCGCACGGGCTACTGGGCCTCAGATTCAGTCTCTCCGGGAGGCCATGGTTGAACGCTTGAACCTGTCCTTGAAGGCGGTCTCCGAATGGGGTGATGCCAATCTGGTCAGCTTCAATGCTTCTAAGACCCAGGCGTGTCTTATTTCCGCTAAAAAGAGCCAAATCCACCCGGCTCCTTCTTTCCGTGGTGTTACGTTGACATCGACTCTCAACTTCGGTCCTTACATTGAGGCGAAAGCTCAGTTAGCTGCAAAAAAGTTGGGGATTCTTGCAAAGGTGCGACGGTACTTCACGCCAGAACAGCTGCTCAACTTGTATAAAGCGCAAGTACGGTCATGCATGGAGTACTGCTCTCAACTCTGGGATGGATCTGCCAAATACCAGCTTGATGCACTTGAGTCGATTGACAGACGGGCCAAAAGGCTTATTGGCAACGATGTACTGGTCGCATCAAAGCTCCAGAGCCTCGAACATCGACGCCGAGTCGCCAGTCTGTCGGTTTTTTATCGGTTACATTTCGGGGAGTGTGCGACGGAACTATCATTGGACTACAAGACGTACGGCCATGCGCCATCGGTACATGGTTGACACCCCTCCCATACGCACAAAGCGTTTTGCTAATACTTTCATTGTGCGCACAGCTAAGGAGTGGAATTCCGTTCCGGAGTCTTTGTTCCCTGATAGCTACAACCTAGGGGTCTTTAAGTCAAGAGTGAATAGGTTTCTTCTAGGCAAGCGTGCTTCACCGTAGACCACATCATTGCTTAACATCAGGCGAGATGGTGGTCAAACGCGAGCCTATAGATTATAAAAAAAAAAAAAAAAAAATGTCTGCTTCTCGTGAGATACCATCTTTGCCAGGTATCGTCTTCGTGATTCGACCCAATTGCCATTTCGGTGGCGGAAGTTTGACTTCCTTAATAATGACTAGCGTGTCAGGTTTCAGGTCAGCCGTATTTATCCTCCATTTGGTCCTAGTTTGTAGTTCCGAGATGTATTCCTTGGCCCAGCGCGACCAGAACTGCTGCCGGATCTGTTCCACTCTCTTTTAGAGAGTCAATCGATGAACAGGTAAGTCTCTCAGGGCGTCTTCACAAACTGGTGCGGTGAGTGGTCGTCCGATCAAAAAGAGTCCAGGGCTAGACCACATCATCGTTTAACATCAGGCGAGATGGTGGTCAAACGCGAGCCTATAGATTATAAAAAAAAAAAAAAAAAATGTCTGCTTCTCGTGAGATACCATCTTTGTCAGGTATCGTCTTCGTGATTCGACCCAATTGCCATTTCGGTGGCGGAAGTTTGACTTCCTTAATAATGACTAGCGTGTCAGGTTTCAGGTCAGCCGTATTTATCCTCCATTTGGTCCTAGTTTGTAGTTCCGAGATGTATTCCTTGGCCCAGCGCGACCAGAACTGCTGCCGGATCTGTTCCACTCTCTTTTAGAGAGTCAATTGATAAACAGGTAAGTCTCTCAGGGCGTCTTCACAAACTGGTGCGGTGAGTGGTCGTCCGATCAAAAAGAGTCCAGGGCTAAGGGGAATATAATCTCGAGGATCCGAAGACAAAGGAGTCATTGGTCGAGAATTCAACATAGCTCTGATTTGAGATAACACCGTAGTAAGTTCCTCGAAGGCTAAATGAGCGTTGCCCACTACTCGGCGCAGATGATTCTTGCATGATTTGATGGTAGCTTCCCACAAGCCACCAAAATGCGGGGAATATGGGGGAATAAAAGAAAATTGAATTTGTTGACCCCTCACGTAATCAATAATATATTTTCTACATTTTAATAAAAACTGAGCAAAATCATTGCCTAAGCCTACAAAATTGAGTCCATTGTCCGAAAATATTTCTGACGGCTTCCCGCGCCGTGAAATAAAACGCTTAAGTGCAAATAAGTATGCATCAGAAGAGAGGTCACTAACTAATTCCAAGTGTACTGCGTGCGTCGTGAAACATATAAACAGAAATATGTACGATTTGATCAGTTTCACGCCTCTGCCCTTTCGGTTTTGTATGAACACCGGCCCTGCATAGTCTACACCAGTGCGAAAGAAAGGAAAACTAGCGGTTACCCGTTCTTTAGGTAAGTTGCCCATGAGTGGGGTTAATGTTTTACCCCGAATGCGTTTACAGACAACACATTGTTGCGTCACCTTCTTAGCTAGGTTTCTACCTGACAGAGACCACCAATTCTAGCGCAAACGGTATAATAACGCTTGAAGTCCGCAATGCATAGATTGGCTGTGTTCGTGCCTAAACAATAAAAGTGTAAAGTGATGTTCAGAAGACAAAAGAATCGGATGTTTTTACTATAATTAAAGTCAGGCGAATTCTTTATCCTACCTCCCACTCTAATTATATTTTCACTATCTAGAAATAAATTTAAACTCGCAAGGCTAACGCTCGACTTGACATCTCTTCCATTTAAAAGTAAATTATACTCAACTGGAAATGATTCCATTTGTGATAATCGTGCAAGTGTATTAATGGCATGTCTTAACTCAATAACAGTAACCGTACCTATCAGCTGATTTGTTTTGTTGCGCGCACAGCTGTTGTGAATGAAGCGAATATTAAAGTAAATAATAAACATACCACTGGTATTGAGGAAACAACTGAAGTTTTGCTGAATACTCTTATACAGAAAGAAGAAAAGAAAGAAAAAAAATTATTTGTGACCCGCACAGGAGACACGAGATAAGCAACACAAACAATAATAAAAAAATAAAATAAATAACCCCGTGCGAGAACAAAAAGGCTCCTATCTCAGCATGTGCAACGATATTAAAAAGAAAATAACGCTGCGCTGATATACTGATAGAGCCCACTGTTGATGCCACGGACACATTCATGGAAACGGAACATACAATATTTAAAGCAATAAAATAGAGTTGCGGACACCAGCCCGTCTTAACCTAACCTAACCTATAAGATAAATAATTACAAAATAGTATAAACACAAGGTGAGTCAGTAGTATGTGTATAACGTAGACAAATATATGAATAAAACACAATAAATATACGACCAAAATCCTGACGGCTCAATGATCATTTGTCGAAACCGTAGACAAACGACAGAGCGCGCCAATCTCTATCTGTGGTCAGCGTCGGCTGTCAAAATAAAAAACGAAATAATGGTGTAAAGATTACTATTACGTAAGACATTTCTGTAAATAAACAAAGTGAAAAGGTTGCTAGTATTCGATAAAACAGAGTTGTGTAAATATTACTGTGTGTGGTGTATTGTTGGCCAGAATGTTTAAAAACTAAGAACAAGGAACATGGCTTTAGAAAACATCAACTGCGTGCAAACCCCGAGTAAGTATAGCCGCTGGCTTCCTTTTGCTTGAGTAATAAGTACTGCTTGAAATTAGTACTAAATGTTCCAATTGTCTTTATAGCGCGAAACGGTGGAGGAAGATCATTCCAGATACGAGAGGCAGCGAATTTGAAACTGCCACGGAATGCAGCAGTTTTATGAGACGTCAACAGAAGGTACGCAGAAGCTCTCGTTCTGACTTTGTTTACATCTCGAGACCAGGTCAGTTTACTGAATAGATAGTCTGGCTTTTTTTGTGAGAATTATGCCAAAGAGCAGGGTAGCCAAATGAAGCTTTCTACGATCCGACATTCTCATCAAATTACCCTTATTTAGAAAAGGAGTTACATGAGATCTAGGAGGAATGGTGAAACAAAATCTTGCACAAGCATTCTGTACTCGCTGAATCAACCTTTCGCTCCTGCCCAAAATGCACGCCCCATACACAGTGTCAGCGTAGTAAAGCTTGGATAGAACTAGTGATTTACAGAGCAAGATAAGCATATCTACACTTATGTAGGAACGCACACGGTACAGGAGCTTAAGCCTGTAAAAGCAGTTGCGCACAGCCTCCATAATGTGGGTCTCAAAGTGCAGATACTCGTCAAATACTACCCCGAGATTACGGGCTTCCCGTACCCTTTCAATGGGACAGCCGTCAATCTACAAGTCTAAACTCCCACTAGCCATTTTGCTCAAAAAATCTCTAGATCCCATTAATATAAATTTAGATTTGGCTGGGTTCAAAACTAAGGAGTTTCTCATAGACCAGGCTGAGATCCTATCCAAATCCTCATTCAGTCTTTATACAGTGTCAGCAGACTGCTGGGGATGAAAAGAGAGATACATCTGCAAATCATCAGCATATAAGTGGAAATTGGTGTTGAGCAGACAGTTAATGATGTCGGCACTGTAAAGAATGTAGAGTAGCGGGCCCAGGATCGATCTCTGCGGTACACCCCTATTCACACGCTTAGGACCAGAGGATTTAACGGCTCCATCACTGTCGCTCGTCACCTGGACAAACTGAGAACGGTGAGTCAAGTAACTCTCAAACCACTTTACTGTCTCAGGCTGACATCCGTAGTAAGACAACTTCGATACGAGGTATTAATAGAGTCAAAAGCGCGCGAAAAATCTAGTAAGACCAGCAGGGTACCCATGCTCTTATCTCTAGCTTCAAGAATATTCCCAACCACATCAAGAAGAGCTGTGGCTGTGCTGTGCCCCTTGCGAAAACCCGATTGAACAAGCGGCAAAATGCTATGTTCCTCAAGGTAAGACCGAAGCTGGTTAGAGACAACCTTCTCCAGGACCTTGGAGAGGCATGGCAATAAGCTAATCGGGCGAAGTTTTTTCACGCAGGTAGGATTAGAAACTTTAGGGATGGGTCTAACTATTGCCATTTGCCACAGATCCGGGAAAGATGAGGTGGTGATGGAACGGTTAATGATGGCCGTTATAGCTGCCAGGGTCCGAGGAAGGGTCATCATCAGCATCTCCAGAGAGATATGGTCACAACCCTGTGCATTGGGCTTGAGACTATGCAACAGCTTCAGCACCATATCCTCATTAACGGGCTCAAGCTGGAAGTGACTGTTACTGAATCTGTGGTGCTCAAAGTGTAAGGTAAATTCCCTTACTCACCGGCCAGCTCAGGGGTAGATGTTCAGGATAAGACAGTTGCAGGGATGATTTCGCATGAGGGTCGACAGAAGTAAAAGTCTTTCTATTTGGTCAACTAGTTTAATAACACACTGGCATCACTGCAGCATCACAATTTAAAGGTATTACACTTACTTGTGTATGGGATATAAAATACCCTTTAAACTTAGTACCAGATGTATGATATCTCAATCAGCATCGTTCCCCTGTGCAGATGGCATTCAGTATCTCACCGGCCAAAATATCATGGGTGTTCGGAGCCTGTTGTTGAATGCTATAGCTGTTACTTTTTCACGTCGTTGACCATTTTTTAATTCTATTGTCTATCTATATTTAAAATTAATCCTAAGGAGCCCTGTTGATGGAAAAGAATGCAAGATGAGCGTCGTACAAGCACATGTCTCACAAACATAAAAATATAGTTTAATTCCACTAATACTCACAGCGCTTGCTGGCACATAATATTTTATATTTAGGGCTGTTTCCCTGTCGCCTCCTAGTCATTCCGATTGCTTTATTTTTCTTTTCTTAAATAGGATTTTATTTTTAGGACTTCCTCGATATCCATTTGCAATGGAAAAAAATGTCACTCTTGTCGGCCATAGACACTGAGCATTTTATTAACCAATAGAGATGTCATGTCTATATTTTCTTTAAGTAATTATGTTTACTAGAAATCAATAACCTAGATATGTAGGAGATTGTGTGCTTGTTGAATTATATTAATACACACAATATATAACAGGTTTTGTAAAGAATTATAATAATTCCGCACCGACCTCAACGCCATCTAGTGCAGAAGTGCCTCAACCATCTAGTGACACACCCAGATGAAAGAATACACCTGATAATAAATACGCCTGACACCAGATGTCGCTAAAAGCCGTTACGGAAATTTATTTGTTACAAAAGTACTTCAAGACAGCAGAAGAAACTCTACCGGTGCCAGGCACATCCAAAAAATGATCATTAATTTTTTTCTGGGTTGTTACATAAATGTGGTAATCCATGGTCAGGTTTATTAGAGATACTAGTGGCTATGGTAGATTTGATGTGCTTCCATAATTTTTTAGGTTGTTTAATGTTATTATTTATGTATGATTTAAAATATGCACGTTTCACACTCTCAATAGCAGCCCTAACAATATATTTGAGCTCTTTATATGAGTTGACTTGACGCAAGGATTTAGTGGCTTTTGACTTTATGTGGCTCTTGTCCCGCAATTTCATCATTTCTTTGATAGTGGAAGTTATCCACGGGCAAGATTTATCTTTTATTAAGTTTTTTTTAAGTGGTGCATGTAAATCAAACAAGTTCAAGATAAAATTATTAAATGTTTCAACCATGCTGTTCACATCCTCTAATCTTTCAATATATTCCCAGTCCATCTTGTTCAAGTCCTCGTTAAACTGGTCAATTAATATATCCCTGAGAGGTCTGTAGGTGTAGGCTTCTCCACCCTGAAGTTTAGCTCAACCGACACAACCGCGTGTTGTTTATGTTTGTGCCAAGTCTCGTTTATCGCCATGATGTCCACCGCACAGTTTGCCATAGCCACAATAAACTCATCATGGCGCGTACCTAGCGAACCCGCGTTAAACAATCCAACTTTTAAATACTTAGACTTAATCATGATGACAATTCATGATCTTGGATGTGCATGGTTAGTGAATAGGTCATACACCTATTCACTAACCATGCACATCCAAGAATGTTTGAAATGTAATAATGCAAATTAGTGTAATAAATAACAAATTTAAAAGAACTATGTAGATAAGTATTATGTATTGTGACAAGCCGACGTTTTAATATGCAATGTGTATGATATCTATTTAGTGCTCGGGCAGCAGGGCCACAGAAAGAAACGACCATATGCTGAGAGAGAAACAGTGCTGGCCGCGCACAGGGTAAACCCAAAAACATAAGTACACCTAACATAGATAATAAAACCGTAGATCTAATAATTATTTTAACAGAATAAAGCTTGCAGGAGCCCAGCGGGCTAAACAACTTTCTCGGCAGACATCTCCCGGCCAAAAACACGAGCCAAGTCCTCCTCCGTGCGGATGCAATGGGTAGGCTTGCCGTCACCCTGCTTGGCCAGAATGCGGCCGTTCGTCGTCCAGGAATATCTCCACCCAAGACGACCGCCAGCCTCACGCACACGGTAGAACAACTGCTTGTTCGTTCTGGTCAGCCTCTCGTTCATGTAGAATCGCCGCGGGGGCTCGGGGAGACCGAGGTCTGCCGTCGTGGCACCCCGACGGACACGCGCACCTTGCAGCAGCTCGTCGCGCAGTGCACGGCGCGCCAGGCGCACCACGATGCGTCGCCCGCGCGCCGCCGTCGCCGCCACTCCCGCCGGGCTCGCCGCACCCGCGGCAGCCGCGTGCACCTCGCGTTCGACCCGCAGGCCCACACGCTGCGCGAAAACTATGTCGCGCGCCTCCAGTGTCATCCCCAGCTTTGCAGCGATCAGTCCCACAGTGTGAACCACGTTCTCCCCAGGGATCTCCGGGATGTTCGCCACCTCAAGGTCGGAGCCAAGCAGATCCTGTTCGAGGTCGTTGAGCTCCAGTTGAAGCCGCGCCACACTCTGCTCGAGCTGGTTGACCCTAGCGTCAGGCGGAGCCTCACCAGGCTTGCTCTCAAGAGCCTCTATTCGAGCTTCCAGGCTGTCAACTCGCTCAGCGCAGGCGCCCACCGAAGAGTGCAGGCCGGCCATCTCACGACGAAACTCCCGCATTTCGTCCCTCACTTCTCGCAGCTCGGACCTGAAGAGCCTAATTTCTTCCCGCAGGGTCAACTGAGTGTCAGGAAAAGGTTCCCCATCGGTTCCTTGCTCACTCCCTGCCCGAAAAATCACCTCAGTCACCGCAACAGGAGGCCCGGTAATAGTGGCCTGAACCCGGGCCGCCTTCCTACCCTGTTCAGGTGCGGCAGCTGTTTTAGTGGTTGGGACACCACTGCCCAGACCTCTAACGGGTGTGGCATCGTCATCCCTTGGCAGTTTATTCTTGCAGTCAGGGCACTGCCAGTCACTGCTTATCTGGGCTCCAGCAGGCAAACAAGAAAGGTGGAACTTGTTTTGGCAAGCTATGTTGCCACACGTGGCGCCCCCTTTCGTCGACAGGAACTTGCCGCATGTTGCGCACTTCGCCATGTTGCAACGTGATTCGGCCGAAAGTAGGTAGATGGCGTGCACGTTCCCCGCACTAGTTCCTTCGGTGCCGCTAGATGGCACTAGCTCCACAAATGGATATTGATCCAAAACCCAATTTTGAAAAAAAATACACCTTTTGGGGGTACCACGTACAACAAAACTGTTGAAGTGACTTATTTTAAAATATATGCGAAATGAATTTTAAGTTTTTAGTTTTCACGGATTTGCACTGCGAAATCGCTTAGCTCATCCCTGATAACAAACTCGCACGTAAGTCACACTGAGTTTAATTTGTAAATAAAGTTTTTTCACTTAATAACCCGTGTTTATTATTAATAATTCTAAGAGTACGAACAGGCGATATGCTCCGCAAAGTGTCCGTGACGTCACACATATACCTGATGACTTACTAGCTAATGACAACGAATACCATCAACAGATCAGAGCGTGGGCAGCTGTACCACCAGCGTCAGACCTTCCATCCACTGACGAATTCTTTAACGTTGTCAAGAGGTTACCACTCAACAAGTCATCAGGTGAAGTTAAATATCTAATCGGATGATTATAGAAGCGTGTAAAACAGCCGGTGATGCGATTTTAACCGTTCAGAACCGTTGTATTGCGGAAGGCGTATATAGCGACGCGGAATCATACGAATCATCCCGAAAAGTGGCCACAAATCCCCGGACGATCCAAAGTTGTACCGGCCCATAACATTTCTTCCATCTATGGAAAAACTCCTGGATCGCCTTTTCGTTCCACGTTTGCTACCGGACGGACCAAAATTTCATAACAATCAATTCGGTTTCTGGTCCCCTACAATCCGTTAGCTTCAGTCAATGATATAAACTCGTTCTTTGCGGGCGTTGGTAAATCGTCGGCTGAAAAAAATCACAACGTTTTTAGTTTACATCAACAACCTGTGTAACACAGACTTGACCAATGGGAAAATAATTACCAGCTTCAAACCTTCCATCGACTGACGAATTTATTAACGTTGTCAAGAGGTGCATGGCTAGGGGAGTGCTTCAGTTGCTAGTGCGCCAACTCTGGATAATAGGGGCCTCCAGTTTTATTTACCCTTGCCACAGTGAACGCAGGGCTCTGCTGTGTGCTGACTTTTTAAGTCCCTAGCTACTCGTGGGAATATCATGATAATTAGATCTAAAACAAAAAAACAACTTAAGGCAAATATGCCTCAAATGGATGACAAAACTACATAATTCTCTACGTCATCTACCCCATCTCTTTTGCCATCAATTCCATCATCATCACAATATTTTCGCGTCTCTCCAACGCCATCATCATCATCAATCAGTATACAGTCAGCGGATGTTGTACAGGAGACAAACGTTGTCTACGATACTGTAACCACCGCCAGAACTGCAGCAACTCGTAGGAAATGGAGTATTGAAATGAATAAATTCATCCTACGCACTTATCTTCATCTCACTAATATGGACACAGACAAAAATGCATATCTTCCATCGCTTCATACTAAGTTTTTAGAAAAATATCCGTCTATGCAAGTAAGCCGACAAAGAATAGGTGATCAGCGTAGAGCCATAATACAAAAGAAGCTATTACCACAAGTCACTATAGACGAAATTTATGAAGAAGTTAGGGCTGAACTACAAATGGTTCACACTCAGATACACCAACACACCACACAATCGAATACACAGTCCGGCCAGCGCATGAGATGGACTAACGAATACAATGAAACACTAATTATGATATATTTTACTGTAACACAGTTAGAGACAAATAAAACAGCGTATAGAAAATATTTACACGAGGCATTCATAAATATATATCCAGAATTATTACATATAAGTGAGCAAAGCAAAAAAAAAACATCTGACCAAGTAAGAGCGATAACAAATAACGGGTTTATAGACGCAAACAGATTAGAAGAAATAAAAAACCAGGTAGCTATAAAATTGAGGAGTATCAACACCAACACACACAATTTTAAAGACTTAAATAACGGTCTCTTTACCACTCAATCGCAGAATGACTCCGATCCAACTAACCCAAATACTTATAACATTATAGATACTGACATCGTGCCTCAGACATTCGTAAATACAAATGACAACAATTTATTGAACCACATAGAGATTGGTCAATTTGAACCAACGGAAACTAATGTAGATGCTATTAACCCTGAAATTGAAGCCATATTTCAACAGGCTCAACTAAATTTTACTGACACACATCCCACTAATAGACCATACATACCCAAGCAGAAGACATCTAGAAAGATTTCTGCTATAGTAACATATATAAATACTGTTATTCTTCCTAAGCACGTAAATGTCGACACCGAATTCATAAAACTGCAAACAATAATTTACTGTGCAGCGTGGACGGCAGCTACATACAATGGATCTAAAATATTAGACTTTACACAAAATTAACGCCGCACATATAATCAGAGAAAACCAAAGTGGAAAATCAGATTAGAAAATAAAATAGGAAATCTAAGAGCAAACATAGGGCGGCTAACACAATTCATTAATGGTAGGAGAAGTCTAAAATTGATAGCAGCAGTCGAACAAATAAAAATAAAATACCAACTTCACGCACAACACGAAAATTCAAATACACAATTAGAACACTCTTTGGACACTTTAAAACAAAAATTAAACGCAGCATCTAGTAGACTTAAAATATATATCACATGCACAAATCGTAAACAGCAAAACATAAAATTTTGTAACAACGAAAGAATATTTTACCGAAATCTTACTTCTAATAACACCACTAGCATACCACTAGAGACACCTCCGCCTGAAGTATTACGCGAATTTTGGGCAAACATATGGGAAAACCCAGTAAACTATAAAAATCATGCAAACTGGATCAATGACGCAACACAAGAAATCCCTGAAATGGAGTTTGAACTCATACCAATAAGCATTTTTATAGAAGTTTTAACACACACCCACAACTGGAAATCTCCACACGGCACAGACAATATTCACAACTATTGGTATAAGAAATTCACTAGTATCCACCCATTCATATATAATCACCTAAATGACTTTATTAAATCGCCACAGTCGCTCCCAACATACATAACAAAAGGAGTGACGTATATGATACCTAAAGACACGAATAATACCACAGATCCAGCTAAATACAGACCAATTACTTGCAAACCCTTTATAAAATCCTAACAGCCTGTATAAGTGAACTAGTCTACGATCACTTAAATAAGCATAACATTCTAGCAGAACAACAAAAGGGATGTCGTAAAAACAGCCAAGGATGTAAGGAACAACTAACTATAGATGCAGTTGCTATTAACAGCGCAGTCAAGAGCAAACAAGATATTCATACCATGTTCATCGATTACCAAAAGGCATTTGATTCAGTCCCACATAGCTGGTTGTTACATATCCCCAACATCTATAATATTCACCCCAAAATTAGATTAGTCTTAGATTCTACCATGCAAAGTTGGCAAACTGTACTTAAAATAAATCAAGCATCCATGACTGTAGCCACAGAACCAATTCAAATTAAACGTGGTATTTTTCAAGGCGATGCTCTCAGTCCTTTATGGTTTTGCATGGCACTTAATCCACTATCACACCTACTGGATAAAACTAACAAAGGGTTCCCAATAATAAAAGATAACACACAATTCACCTTGACACACCTTATGTATATGGATGACATAAAACTGTACGCAGCAGATAAACAATCACTTTTCCATTTAGCAGATACCACACAAGAATTTTCTAATGACATCAATATGCAATTCGGGGTAGATAAATGCAAAATTTTGTCAATAGTAAAAGGACAAATTCAAAATAGCACCTACACGCTCGGAACAGGCGAAACCATAGAGGCAATGGATGAACACACTTCTTACAAATACCTAGGTTTCAAACAATCCAGACAGATTGAACAAAAGATTACACACTTACATACATTACATATCGCCTTAATCTAATTCTTAAAACTAACCTTAACTCCAAAAACATAATTAAAGCTGTCAACACATTGGCAATACCCATCCTCACGTACTCTTTCGGGATCATACGATGGTCAAAAACCGATATTAAGAAACTGCAGCGAACTATCAATACTCTTTTTACATAGGAAACATCACCCGGAATCATGCATACAGCGACTTACGTTACCTCGACAAGAAGGAGGGAGGGGATTTATAGACGTACCAAATCTGCACAATAAGCAGATCCTTTCACTCAGATCTTACTTCCATAACAAATCATAACAATCGCCACTACATAAACACGTAACAGAGACAGATAAAAAACTTACACCACTCAACTTGCAAAATAGAAACATTCAAATCAATGAAAACATCGTAAGCACACAGCAAAAAATTACAGAATGGGCTGGAAAAGCTCTACATGGAAGACATTGAGCCAGTCTGAGCCAGACACACGTCGATAAAATAAAGTCGAACGAATGGCTCAAACGAGGCGAATTGTTTCCCGAAACTGAAGGCTTCATGCTTGCGATCCAGGATCAAATAATAGTAACACGTAATTACAGAAAGTATATAATGAAAGACTCCAATCAGCCGACTGACTCATGCCGACATTGCAACAGCGCCTCTGAGACCATACAACACATACCAGGGGCCTGTAAATCTCTCGCACAGACAGATTACAAATACTGACATGACCAAGTAGCCGCAATCATACACCAACACCTCGCATACAAATATAATTTTATAGGTGAGATGATTCCGTATTATAAATATAAACCAGAAATTATTTTAGAAAATAGTAATCAAAAAGTCTATTGGGACCGAACAATAATTACAGACAAAACAATTCATTATAATAGACCTGATATCACTGTACACGAAAAAATAAATAAAACAGTGTACCTAATCGATATAACTATACCTAATTCACACAACATCCAAACTACAATATCCGAAAAACTTAGTAAGTACCAAGAACTCGCCATAGAAATAAAAACCCAGTGGAAAGCGCAAAGCGTTCACATCGTCCCAATAGTACTTTCATCTACCGGTGTAGTGCCAAAGGCTCTCACACAAAGTCTTGATACTCTACACATGCCTTCTCACACACTGTACATGCTCCAAAAAGCCACCATACTCAATACCTGTCGCTTAACGCGAAAGTTTCTGACTTCTTCTACATTATCATCCACCTTTTCAATATAAATTCCCCCCTACACACTTGGCTCCGACCCGTGTGTAAGGTCGTATACTCTCTCAAAAGAGAAACAAAACAAAGAACTCGATAATAATAATAATCTTTATTCAAACTTGAAATTGGTAAAATATACTAATTGGTCTTATATATAAAGTGGGTACAACAATGTTAGGTGCCTGTACTAGGTAATCCTGTATCACAGGCGGCGGAGGCTCAAACAATGTAATTGGAAGGACAAGGATTTTTTACAATATTTTCTTAACATTAGAATAGTGACAGATATATTGATTTATTGATAATCTTAATTACTAAAACAGATTAAAATTAAATTCTATTAATAATAATAAACATATGATTCCTAACTTAGCTTCGATAACGTTAATTTGATTGCACATAATTATTTACACACACGGCCAACGAACTTTGAGCGTCAGCAGATATTTGAGCTGGGTTAACCACTATTGCAAAATGTTTTAAAACCATTTTGCCAAAGTACGCACGGTGGCAAATTTCCTAAGACAGCAAAAAATCCAGGCGAAGTAGGTCAGTGCAGTGGCTTGTTTTTGTTGAGTCGGCATCACATGAGTGTGACGCTCTAGGCGCCCTCGTAATCGACAGAGTTGATGTATCTGAATTCCGCTATCTTCCTTGCAGGGCACTCAGGGTCTCCTGTTTTATGATTGCTGGGCTTTTTAAAACGTGAGCAAGTTGCACATTTTGGTAAATCAGCTTTCTTCGCGCATTCTGTCATAGAGTGCCCTGTTTCACCACAATGCCCGCACGTCGAGTTGACTTCTCTGCACGTTTTTTCTGCATGACCATATTGTTGGCACTTGTAGCACCGAGTTACCAGTGTAAAATCCCTGACAGGACAGGACGTCCAATTAATAAAAAGTCTCGATTGAGCGATTAGGGCTTTACGTATATCAGCTGGTACTTCAATGACGTAGTTGCAGGTCGACGCATCTCTCTTTCCAGATTTGTGGCTTAATTTTACCAAGGTCAGGAAGGATTCGAAGGGCATGCCTTCAAACTTGTCGGCTACATTTTGTTCAAAAATGCATCTGAAGACCTCATTTTCAGGCATAGAAGTCGGCACTCCTAAGATCACGATCCGGGGTTTGCGCTTGCTGGGTTCGTCGGCAGTAAGTCCTGAAGTAGAGAGCTGGACTGCTTGCTTTACTTTATCAGCGTCATATTTGATCTCGGTGCTGATAATTACGCCTCCGGTTTTGGTTTTCCGGACACCACGAACATGCAGTTTCATTTGCTCCGGGCGTATGATCTTTTTAACGAGGTCTTTTGTTTCGTCACTCGATTTAAATTTATCTTGGGGATAAATTGCAACCGAGCTTAAATTATTGGGGCGAACAAAGTTATTTGCTCCCTTTTTTACCATTTCGGCAAAAGAAACATTTCCCGCAGTACCTGAGTCCTGTATCGTCTTCTTGAGGTCCATGATGTAGTCTGACAGGTCTTGCTTTTCAGTAAGGGATTCAACCGCATTGTGCATCAGAAGAGATCTAGCCTTTAGCGACTTGTATATTACTGCCATTTGTGAGGTATCGGATCCTATTTTACGGCAAAGGTTTGCTATTTTCATTTTCTGCTTCGAATTGAGTTTTCCATCCGTGGCAATATAGCAGACTTCATTCAAATGCAGCTCAATAGAAGACATCCATTTTTGAATCTCGAGCGTGGGTATGATTTCAGGTGACGCCTCCACAGGCGAAGCAAAGGAGAGCACTGGCCCCCTTGATTTCGAGGGTCTGTTTTCCATTTTATGCGTACACTAAATCACTTTTACTTGTTCATAGTTTGTAAATACACACATACTAAGCTAAATTAAAAGTGCAAAGTTACCAATACACTTAAGGACACTATTATTAATAATTTATTTCAACCAAATATTGCTTGTGGGCACGTCTGTACGCGACAAGCGCCAATAGCTAATGATCAAAATAATTTCCTCGTATTTGGCGACGCGGATTTTGAATAAAACAGCTCACAATGTTAGGACCCATTAATATTAATTTTTATCCGTGGTGGTAGGCAACTGGGCTTATCCCAGTTGTAAACGACCTTTTGTGCCTATTGGTCTTGTTTTTTCTGTCTCCTGCTTGATATGGTGGGAATTTGTATTTTTTTTTCTTACTCCTCCATTATTATTTTCTGATTAATTTCGTTGCGGGATCCAAGACAGTTAAAATCATTCTCCGGGACTTCGTTGAGCTTCATTACCTCGGCGCTTTCAAGTGGTCGCCACTGTTGATTCTGGATTTCAGGAGTTGCAGTGGTTTGGGAATAGGGCGGTGGGATTGTGCCAAAAAAAATAGTATTTGGTGTAGGGAAACGGTGAAGTGGTGCCTTCTGCCACACGTTACATGCCCTAAATTCATCAATTACACAATAGCTCATTTAACTATGGACTATTTGTAGCCTTTAACTGACGTAGCACATTCATGGAAGGCAGAACGGTTAATACTCACTAATTGTATAAAATAGGCTATATGGCCGCCCTTAATTGGAGACATAGGACGACCAAGTGTTGCTGATGAATACTGCTACCTATAGAAGGTCTAGCTCGGAACACTTTGCGTAGTACTTTTTGTCGCACATAAACCAGGGAGAAGGAGTAGGATACCACGGTAATACCACATCACAAAGAACCAAGCCGATTGTAAGCAATAATGAATCGTCACTATTTTTAGACACTATATTGGATTGGTGCCGCTCAATAGCCGCACCGTATATCCACGAAATGGGCAGATTAAGGACATCTGAAGTAACTATTAAATCCAATTGGGCGTACAGCAATACTGATCGCAATGAGTTCTACCACAGACTGAAATCTACGGTACGCTTGCCATAGTTTTGTAGCCACTGGAGTGCCATTGGGACGATGCCGCGTTAAAAAAACCCTTTGGATTTATAGAAAGTACTTATTACAAAAAGCATACTAAAACCTTTTATGGTACTAAGATTACAAATATATAAACTGCAGAATCACTACTGTGTAGTTAGTGAGAAGGGCTGCCAGGTGCAGTAGAAGACATACGTCTACGTAGAACAGTCGACAGGCGCGCATCTTACTGAACGATGCTTGGTAAACGCGCCTCACATTCTTGCACAACTTCTTGTCTTCATCTGTAAATTATAGAATATAACATAAGTTTCTCCAATGTTCCATTGTTCATCAGAAACGTTTAGGAAATTCTTCGTTCATAAACACTGAGGAAAAATGATTAAATTTCACATACCAGAGCAATTAGACAGCAAAATATATGCGCATGTCTCCTGAGAATTTTCCATGGCTATATAAAACGCCTCGCAGTACAGACACAGTACAGTTTGTAACACCAGGTTTTTGAATAACCCAATGAGAACCATCATAGTTGATGATGATGCTATATCCTTGAAAAATATAACACAAAAACTTATAAGTGATGGCGATGTAAATAAATAAGAGGCGAGTTACAATACACTAACAGAAAAACAAGAAATTTATTCAAATAACACTACGTACACGCTCTTTTATTTCGTTAGGTGCTTGATTTAATTCTATCATGATCTGAACATATACTAAGGATTGCAAAAAACAACGCACTGTATGGTAGAGAATCTGAAATGAAATTATGATATAACTAGAAATTGGTAACAATTGAAAATAAACAATCATTATGTATAGTTATCCCTAACTAACCATTTGTTGAAACAGTTTTTCATAAAGCTGAAAACTTTGTAATATTTGGAGATAAGTTTGAAACAGCCTTTTGCGACACGTTTCATTTTGGTGATCATTGAAGGAGTGTAAAACCTTATAATTCCATAGAAGAACTTTATTTTGAAGTAACTTTATAAATCTAAATGCATAAACTATATAAGCGTCAAAATGTATCAGGGCCACCAAACTAACAATGTGATGAATTCCAATTGTTGCGTTAGTAAAACAACAACCAACACAAAGGATTATGTAAAACAAAATAGTTCCAGTAACACTTATCCAACTATTCCTGATAAAATTTTTGGACTCATCGTTGAGAAGTCTATGGATTTTTTGAATGGTCAAAACAAATAGCACACTAGTCCTCGTTTCCACGAGAGTAATGACAAAATTTACAAAAAATCCAAAAATATAATAGCAAAAGTCATAATATATGCCGTAGATAGAACATTTTATAGTAAAAAAAAAATTCATATTGTATATCTCAAATATTCGATACAAATATACAGACATGCATATGACTGTTTTACAAAGTAACAGACATTTATTTAAGAGATTATTCGGAGTTATGATATCGTTCTTGATGCGATATTTTGGATTTAAAAGAATAGTCTGCATGAGAGTGAAAGGTAGAAACATAGATTGCACATCTTTATCAACAATATTAGTCAGCATAACTTCTGTTTGATCACTTAGTTTAAATATGCGGTTATTTCTTATTTTGTTAGACATTATTTCCAAAGTACACCTCAAATGCAATTGATTCCAAATTGGGAATTTCTCTAAAGCCATATTACATTAATTACTTACCAACATCTGTAAGGGAACTCAAAAAAAATAACGTTGTTGTTTTTTTTTCTATATATTAATTTCTGTTTCGGGTGATTTATTTACGTCGAACATTATTAATCATGAGTAAGACTACTGTTCATTAATTAATGAAGACTGACAATCAATAAACAAAGATAGAGTTATTAATTTGACAGATTGATGAGTATGCGAACGTAAGGCAAGTGAAACAACAGATAGCTGGTAGTACACTGAGTTCATTTGGCAAACGACACAACTTATACAGGAGTGGATGCAACCACCCTCATATTGACATATAATATACAACATTCCTCCCCATAGCTTGACAACATAAACATGATTAGAATTATCTAGTAAAATTGTTTATAATCGACCCTAGGTACCGTTCGCAGTTTTTTCCATCAGTGATTTGCCTTTCTGGCTGTGGGGTCTGGTTTGACCCTGCCTCCACAAGCGGTTCATCATGAGTCCCTTCTGTGGCCTCGTAGAATTCGTCGTCTTCTTCATTTGATGTGCCAGCCGGTGTTTCTGTATACATTATTCCCTTTCTCTCACTATTTCCCTCCCCTCCCATGTGTGACTCCTTGTTGTCCACTGGGGGGTGTACGGTTTGGTGATGAAGTTGCTTGTGGAGTGATGTGTTCGACTTCAATCGAGCAATCCTCTAACCGGGAGGAAACTGCTGCTGTACCTTTATATGCTATTAATTGATTTTTATGTTTTTTTACGTTATAGGTTATGCAGTCCTTCACAATATATATTACTTGTCCGATTTTTTTATAACTATTCCTCTATTCTATTCTATATATGCTTGCTTTTTTATGTTGTTTTTTTTTTATACAAAACATAGTCCCCAATTTAAAAAAAAATTGCTAACTTTGTTGTCATTTAGCACTTTAAACTGCAAACATTGTTTGTTATCGACGTTTCGAGTGAGAGTGACAGACGCAGGTAGTGGTGGGTTTGGTTTGATTAAATCTAATCGTGGTCACAGTTTGTGTCCAAACACTAACTGGGCAGGCCAACAGCCAGTTGCCGAATGAATGGAATTTCGATAGTCAAATAGATATTTATATAACCTGTTGTTCAATGCCTTAGTATTGCTATTGCTTAACATACGGGATTTAATTCCCTTTTGCACTACTTTCACGTAGCCGTTATAAGCCGGTGACGTCACATGCGATGTTCCGTTTGATGTGCAAAACATTTTGAATTCTGCAGACGTAAATTGCGTGCCATCACTAACTATGGTATGCGGTAAGCCAAATCTTGCTATATACTCATACAATTTATTAATCAGCGAACATGATGACGTACTTGTCCCCATATCTGCTTGCTTCTTGCGCTTCTATCCACTTCGAGTATGCATCTACAATGACTAAATACGAATGGTTATGTATTGGGCCGAGATAGTCTATATGTATACGATAGAAAGCCTGCGGAGAGTGTGGCCATAGCGCTGGCGGCGCACGCGTTGGTAACTGTCTCAACTGTTAACAAACCTCACAATCCGCAATCATTTTTTCTACCACATTATCAATTCCCGGAAACCAAAATCTACTTCGCGCTTCAGCTTTCGTTTTTACGATTCCTAAATGTGATATATGTAGTTCTGCTAATAATTTAGTTCTTAGTGTCTTGGTTATTACTACTTTATATCCTCGCATAATGCAACCTCTTTCATAGGACAGCTGGTTTTTACATAAAAAAATATGGTTTCATTGATATATCTGATAACCGCTCAGGCCACCCCTTAACAATATATGATAAGACTTTATTTAATATTGCATCCTTAATAGTTTCACTATGAATTTCGCTACGCGTAACTGGTAAACTGCCATCGATTACGAAATTAAATCTTCTACCGGCACTAAACTACTGTTGGTTTCGTAACCACACCCTCCTCTTAGCGGCGTTGACTCATAGTCTGGTAGGCGGGCGCGCGAAAGATAATCGGCGCTGTTATTAGTGCTGCGTATGTACTCAATGGAGTAATTATAACCACTAAGAAACATCGCGTAATGCTGTAGCCTATTTGCAGAAACCTCTGGCATTCCACGATATGGCCCAAATAAAGATAACAGTGGCTTGTCGTCTGTACGAAGTACAAACGGAACCCGTATAAATATTGGTGGAAACGTCGCAAACCGAATATAATTGCCGTAGCCTCTTTTTGTAGTTGTGAATATCGCTTCTCTGTGGAATTCAATGTACGAGAGGCAAACGATACTGGTCGTTCCACTCCATCAACACCTATCTGCGATAAAATAGCACCTAGTCCACTGGGTGATGCGTCTACCGTAAAAATAATTTTGGATTGTGATCAAAATGTGCTATTTTATATAAATTGCTTAATTGCCTTGAATGCTTGATCATGTATGTCCTCCCATTTCCATGTATAGCCTTTTTGCATCAATGAATAAAACGGGGTCAATATTGATGATGCGTTAGGGACGAAGTTCCTATAGTAATTAACTAATCCTAGAAATGACTGCAACTTATTCACGTTTGTCGGTGTAGGCGCCTCAACGATTGCTTGGACCTTTTGTTTTGATTTACTTAACCCATTCTTATCTATGGTATAGCCTAAATATTCTATTTGGTTCTCAAAAATACACACTTATCTTTACGAAGTGTTAGACCCGCGTCCTGCAGTATTTGCAATACCGCACACAATCTCTCATAATGTTGCTCCTTAGTATGTCCCGTTATGCAAATGTCTTCAAGCATACACATAACACCGTCCAACCCTGATAATAAATACTCCATTGCCCGTTGGAAAATAGCCGGGGCACTAACAAGACCAAAAACTAAACGTGTATTTACAAATAAACCACGGTGGGTATTAATGCAAGTTAACTTCTGTGATGCCTCGTCTAGGACAAATTGTGAACAAGCTTGCGTCAAATCAAATCAAATGCGTCAAATGTTATATAAATCTATGGGCCTTAGTTGCCGGAAAATAAACAGTTATTATTTATAATAACTTTATATATATATAGGTGCATCCTTTCCTAACCCTTCAGAGAATACAGATGTGATATTATGTGTGTTATAATAAATTATGCCCTTTACCTATAGACCATACCGATTAATATTGTTTAATGTAACATCTAATCTAATCTTTAAATTCAGAATTTATAATTGGTTTACCCTAAGCTAGATTTTATAATGTATTTCTATAAAAGGGCCTTTTAGAGCCCTTTGGTGGGCGGAATGTTGTGTTTAGTTTATGTGTCTGAGAGAGACGATTTTGCATGTGTGTGTTACCTGATATAATAAGTTAAAAACTATTTGTAAAGACAGTCGCAATAAACCATCACTCGCATCACACGCATCTTTTCATTCTTAATCACCCTGCAGACCAAAGTGAACCTTAGTACCAAAACAGTGTGCTATAATATATAATTATAATAATATAGGTATGTGTGTTATCTATCAAATAATCAATCCATATTTTCTTTTAGCCATCCACATTCATATTTGACATTTTCCTTATGACATACCCTTCATTCATCATAACCAATAATTTATTATAATCAATTATTATGTACCTTCACCTGTCAGAAATTGTCACAACATACCTTACAGAAATAAAGCAGATTAATCGACGTCCGGCTGGATAATGTTATTTGATTAATAAATTAATAAGACGCCAATGGCTGCAAGAATTTTGCAAAATCAAACAGGCACTATATAAGCTTCAAAAATAGGAAATATGTAAATATGCCGCTAAAAAGAGCCAATTTCGCCCGGCCTCGACTTGCCGATGTGACCGTGCCAATAACGGACCATCTTGAGCTTCTTAGTGTTACGTTGATATTGAGTCTCTATTTTGGCCCATAGCTACCTTGCCCCAAGGCTCAGCTGGCTGCGAAAAAGTTGGGGATACTTGCAAAGATGACAAGGTACTTCATGCCGGAACAGCTGCTCAACTTGTATCAGTTCCATCATGCATGGAGTACTGTTCTCATCTCTGGGACGGATCTGCCAAATACCAGCTTGCTGCACTAGATTCGATTGAAAAGCGGGCTAAGAGGCTCATCGGCAATGAGGTACTGGGGGCCGATTCTACTAACCATATTGTGTGACAATCGCAGCGTAATCGCAGCTGAATCACAGCTTTATAGCGTTTTCTCATTCTACTAATGAATAACGATCCAAAATAAGTTACGGTTTAGTCGAAACGCAACGATCGATCGAGACAACCGCAAGTTCGTATTCTGCTAACAAAGTCGAACGCAAGCGTGACATTTACACGCATTCTACTAATGTTTTGACACATTGATAGAATCGCAGCGGAACGACAATCGGACGGTTCATCTGTCAAAATTCGCGGTTGAGTAAAAGTTGGTAAAGTGCAACTTTTGTGGTATCGGTCTAGGACTTTTTTCACTTTTTATCTAAAAATAATGATGTTCTATATGGATTTTGTTGACCTTGCCCATGAGGTTGACAATGGAAGTGTAAGAAGAAAAAATGTATCGTCAAGAATGTACAATGATGCTTTTGACTTGACGGATCGACAGTTCATTAAAACATACCGACTCTCCAAAGATCTTGCAAGGGCTCTAACTGAGGAAATCTGTCCTCATATGCCCGTTAATCTTCGTTCTGATGGAATTGATACGAAAACAAAGGTAAGCACTCAGTAATTGTACAATTATGCGCTAGTATGTGTTTCACAACTTGATAAAATATTCTTAATTGTTGTTTTAGATCTTGGTTGCACTGGCTTTTTATGCGACTGGTTCGTACCAAACACTGGTAGGACAGTCGCAATGTCATGCCGTATCACAACCCTCAGTTTCTCGAGCACTTAAACAAGTGACTGAGGTGCTAAACATGCCAAATATTTTTAAAAAATATGTTAAATTTCCAAGCTCCAGAGAAGATCGTGATGAAATCAAAAGAGGGCCAGTATTGCATTATATACGTTTCTGACTGTATGAAGAGCCATTAGCTCATATCCTTATTAATATAAATAATGTGTTGTTTACAGCTTCTATAGAAAGTTTGGCATTTCTGGAGTTCTGGGGTGCATTGACGGTACACATGTTGCTATAGTTCCGCCAAAAATTCACGAAGAACGTTATTTTAACCGAAAGGGATATCATTCCTTAAATACTTTAATTGTGAGTTGTTTCTTCTTTAAAATCTTTAAAGAGATAGCAGTCGAAATAAATAAATATTAATATCTTAAACTTTTTCAGATTTGTGATTCAGATGCCCGAATTTTGTGTGTTGATCCGAGTAACCCGGGATCAACTCATTATAGTGCTGCATGGAATAATAATCCCCTAAAGCCAATCATGGATGAATTGATTAACACTACTGGTGAAGATTTTTATTTATTAGGTAATTATTTCATCACAGTTTACTCAATAATATCTAATATAGGGGATACTAAACTATCATACTATTTGCATCTAGAATCATAGATCATATTTGACTAGATAGAAGACAAAAAAAGAGTACTTTGTGTTCATAATATTTATTACATACATTTATAGGATATGAGACTTGATCCTAGATTTATAACAGTGTAACGTCCCTCTTTGATTACATGCTTATTAACTATATTAATTTGCAGGCGATTCAGGATTTCCTTTAAGGCGAGCAATGATGACCCCTATACTCAATGCTAATCCAAACAGTCCAGAAGCATACTACACTGAGAAGCATATTTGTACGAGAAATGTTGTAGAACGATGTATAGGAATTTTAAAAGCTCGATTTAGGTATACATTTTATTATACCTCTTTAGTAAATTTATAATAAAATTAAAATTGCTTTTATTACAAATTACATTGTTATTGCAGATGCTTACTAGTTGATAGAAAGCTGCACTACAAGTCAGAAGTTGCAGCAAAAATAACAAATGCTTGTTGTGTACTGCACAACATTTCGCTCAAGTCAGGTCTTGAGTTAGATGATGAGGACCTAGAAGTTATGGGGCAGCAGCATGGAGAAGTAAATGATGCTGCTGGATTAATTCCTGGTAGTCATGGAGCACGGCGGCGCCCGAATTACCTTTTAGAACAAGGGCGGAATTACCAAGCAGCTTTGGTGCAACGCCTGTGGTCTTCAAGGCAATAAATATTAATTTTGTTAATGCCAACCGCAGTACCAATCCAAGTTAAATGTGTCTTTTTACATTTTAAAAGACATAGCTCTGTTAAAATTTAAGAAACAGATTGTACTTGTAGTGTCTATCTCAAATTATTAAATTTAGTTTTAGTCATTTAAGTTTTTTTTATATTTTAGGATATAAGTAAATGATAATATAGCTTAACCATTAAAACAAAATAAGTATTAGGTGTGGTTTTAATGAAACAATTGTTTTGAGCTTGATTATGAATAATACTATATACTGCAATAATCTTCTTGATCCATGCATCAGTCATCTTCATTACTTATTCATCTGAAACAAACAATATTGCCATTATTATAAAATATATAAATAAAACCTGGTTGCTTTGTATAATGTTATTATTAGCCTACAACTATACAAACTACAATTCGTAAAACTTTATCTAACACTGTTGATTGAACCACTGCACACAATGCAATCTCTATGCGACCATACTCAGGTACTCAATGTCAAAAAAAATACTTCGGCCCAAATCACTTAAGCTTGTCAGAGTTACACTTCATCCGAAAATAAACCTTATTACAATAACGTTGGGTAGCATATTCTTTCAGACATCTGGGATCAAGCTTATCATATGAAATAGAACATGAACTATATCCAAATAAGGTTAATTTTCGGATGAAGCGCAATTGAGCTCAGGTTAAGGTTAGATTAAGTTCGATCTATAAACCTGCGTCTAAGATATTTCGAGATAAGTAGATGCGCAGACTCCGCCATGCTGGTCAAAGCAGTCGATATATTTAATGCTGCTGTGGCCAATGTGGCATCTGTTCGCGCACGCATCTCTGCGAGCTATGGTTGCCCTGGCCTCATCGAGAGCTGTCATGTTCCCTACAATATGTAATTAATTATGGTTATCATAAAAAACAGAATTTGTCAGTTAAAATAATATAAATTGGGTTCTAATTGGCAGTTTTCTGTTAAACTAAATGACACTGATATACTTGGGGTCGGGCACCACATGCGCGCGGGCGATTTTGTCTCGGCTGTCGGTTGCTAGGACTTCCGATTATTAAAGAAAACGTAAGAATCTATTTTTATACACATTAAATATAGAGTTAATGTTTCGTTTTGGTTTGCATGGACGTATGAGTGTTGCTCGCCTTAGTACCTGCTGTTGGTTATTTATTAGTGAGCCAAGGGTCGTCAAGTGGAAGGACCCTTGAGAACGCTTTTTATGGATTGGCGTTTTTCTATGTTAAATAGATAATATAGGTCCATGAATATTTGAACTTTGTGTTAAGTTTTTTTTGTTGAGTTTGTTATTGTATAGATTTTATGAAATAAAAAGTGACTGTGTCAAAAACTTAACTTGCTGCTTTTCATTAATTCATATTTTAAAATACAATCTTATGACACAAAATCAATATGATAAGTTATTAAATAATGAGAACCTATTGGTGGTGGTGTGGAGCCTTGACTAGCCGGCTGAACATCTACTGCTTCCACCACTTCCACAGGTGCATCTCTCTGCTGAGATTCTGTTGTAATTGTTGGTGATTCCAGTGTTGCTGTTCTGCTGGAATCCGCTAGTGACATATTTCCATGAGCGGCGGAACTCTCTTGAATAAAATATAATTCTCTGAAAGAAGGAATTTATAAATAATGATTAGTAAGTAAATGGCTAATATCAATTCGCAAAAAGGTGAAGTAGGTTACTCACAAAACAGGTGAGTTTGACACTGGCAGTGCCACTTCCTGTTCCACTTCTATATCTTCAGTATTATTGAGGTACTGTTTGAACAAAAAAAATATAAAACATGTAAGATAAATTACTGAATTTTTGGAATTTAATTATCATGATCAACAATTATCTTATCACCTCAATTTGAATCTCTGGATCTTGACGGACTCCAGTAAACAGGCCACCATCTCTACCTAGAAGGGCAGCCACCCTTTTCTCTAGAGGAGTTAACTGAGGTACCCTGCTCGGTCCACCCCCTGTAGCCCTGAAACCTTTATTTATTTCAGAAAGCTTGGTCCGCACTCTACATTTGTAATAATTCCAAAACTAAAAGAGATAAAAAACTTAGCGTTGTGTGGAACCCTCAAGGCCTCAAGTGGGTCGTCAATATTTACATATACACTTGTCGCTTAGCACTGGATACAATACATAACAACAATAACAGTCTATGGTGCAATATTTGACTTGATAAATAAATAAGCAATAATATAATAAAATAACTCATAATATAATAAACAAATACTCCAACAAAAGTTTTTGCTTGCCGCTGATTGTTTACATTTAAATAACTTTGAGATAACCAAAACGTTTCATTTCACTTAACTGGCTTGCAAGAGTCATAAAATGAAACATTTTTCTAAGTTTATATTATTTTACCGTCTAGATTTTTCATTTTTGAATCAATAAAATATTAAGTAATATGGTTTGATTAATTTATTTTATTAAATAACACGTTTGGTGACCCTTTTATCTATTTAGTAACATTTATATTTTATACTGTGGTAACATCAGAACATACTATTTGTCATGCTGGTATCACAGGTTAACGTTTCTAAATTCGATTACATTCCCGTTCCAATTCAGCAGCGGTTCGGTTCCCGTTCTGACATAACAAATAGTAGAATGACTTTAAAGGTAACCATCGCACGGTGATAGGAATAGCACCGTTGCGTAATAGCGATAGGACGTGTAATTTTGCAAATTAGTAGAATCGGCCCCCTGGTCAAGTCAAAGCTCCAGAGCCATGAATATCGTCGTCGAGTTGCCAGCTTGTCGTTTAGTGTGTGATGGAATTGCATGATCTAATTCCACCTAGCCCGTTTCATCAACGGACTACCAGATGCACGGCGATGCGCCATCGGTACATTGTAGACATCCCACCCATACGCACAAAATGTTTTGTAATTCAAAGTTTGCAGATATTTTTTTTTTAGCTTTTATGCTTTTAGCTGTAAATACCATCATAGCTAGAACACAAAGTGAAATATAATTGACTTAAAATTTATTTTCCTCTATAATTTACCACTCGCACTCACGACCCTCATATATTGGCGGATTGGCGCCGTGTTTAAATCTCGGTAATGATAAGGAGAATGTAATAAAAGGTATAATTTTCGTGTATACGGCGTACACGATTAGTCTGTAGGACGCTCTTACAAAGACGTTTCTGACTCTCTACAAGAAAATAAATTAAGTCATAATAATTTAAAAGAATTCAATTTTAATTTTAGAGAGGGAGACCCTGCCAGAGCGAAATGTTGAAAGCGGAGCAGATGCGGCTTGCTGAAAAAACAACAGGCATAAAGGTATATCAACATTCCAGATAATACTTTTGGTCAGGGGTTCACTTTTAAATTTCCAAAAAGGAAGGTAAATTTGACGAAAATATTGTGGGCTTTTCCTAAATCTGACGTTTTTCTCCATAATTTTCTCATTGCCCAGAATATGCTTGCTCAATTGAACAATCCAGAAATAGCTGCAATGCTAAATGAGTCCGCAAAAAATCGTGACATAAGGATTCAGAAGAAGCAATCGCATATGGGATGCATCCTGGCTATCTTAGGAAGGACGATATCAGGTATATTGACCAAATCCAGTGACACTACCGAAATCCTTCGTCTTCGTCATTACTTAGAGACGGAGACTAGAAGATCTCTTGACACTTCAATGGTTGACAAGATCTTTTTTAGAGCCTTTTAAGAATAGAAAGAGAGACAGTCATCTTTTTGGTAAGAAATTAGGAGAATTTATTGAATCTTCGCGTGGAATACAGAATACAGGAAAACTGATCCAGTCTGCAGCTCAAACGAGCACTTTAAACTACAAAGTCCCGCCGTCACGCCAGTCTTTTCACCGCTTCGTTCGTGGGCAGCCGAAACAGGGCGGCGGGACCAGACAAGGATCGAACTACCGCCGCCGCGGGACAATGCAGACTTCGGCGATGACTCGTGCTCCACGGGCATCGTCCTCTCATCAGCACCCTGCATCACGCCACAAGCCAGCGGGGGCCCCCACAGCGAGCGCGAAGCAGTAACTTCTCAGGTATACTCGCATGCTGGTCGCTTAAGGTATTATATTGAAGCTTGGAAAGAGATTACTGATGAGAAAAAGATCCTTGAGACCATTTCCGGTTATAGAATTCCCTTTCTCAAGCATCCTGACAACATCCGGGTATGATTCCAAAATCATCTTACTCGAAAGATGAAAGGTTTTATATTAAACATGAATTGAATCGTTTGTTGCAAGCAAATGTCATACGTAAATGTAATCCTGCCCGCGATCATTTTGTATCTAATATTTTTATTATTCCTAAAGGTAATGGTGGAAAACGATTAATTCAAAAGTTAAAGAAAATAAATAAATTTGTCGATGTTAACCATTTTAAGATGGAAGATGCTAGGACAGCTGTCAAATTAATGACACATAATTGCTATATGGCTAACTTGGACTTGAAAGAAGCATACTTTCTGATACCTCTCCATAATGATCATGTAAAGTTTTTGAGATTTTATTTTGATAATATTCTGTACGAATTTTTGGTTTTACCTTTTGGATTGAGCTCAGCTCCCTATGCTTTTACGAAACTTATGAAACCAGTTTCTACTTTTTTGCGATCTCGAGGTTTTAAATCAGTATTTTACTTAGATGACAGTTGTTATTTCGGAAACAGTTATGAAGAATGCTTAAATAACATTAATGAGAGCATAAAATTCCTAGTGAACTTAGGATTTATAATAAACTATGAGAAGAGTTCACTGGTACCAAGTAAATGTTGTAAGTTTTTAGGTATCCTGACAGCTGCTTGCCCGGCTGTCGCGTACGGGTGGTTGTACACAAAATTTTTAGAGCGGGCCAAATATCTAGCCCTATTGGATAATGACGATTATGACAAGATGATGACTGTTTCAAATAGTTTACGTGTTGATTTGACTTGGTGGAAATCTTCAATTTTAGACACAAGTAACCCCATCAGACCAATGTCGATTGCATTAGAGACATTTAGTGACGCATCTAGTATCGGATGGGGTGCAGCCTCTGGGGGGAAAGTATAGGCGGTTCGTGGACGGAAGACGAGCGTTCTCGTCATATTAACTATTTGGAACTCCTTGCAGCCTATTTCGGACTTAAATCTTTCGCGAACAATGCCACTAATTGTCACATACTCCTGCGCGTTGACAATACTACGGCGATCGCTTACATAAATATAATGGGTGGAGTGCAATACCCACATCTGAATGAAATTGCAAGTAGAATATGGACTTGGTGTGAAGAACGGCAGATATTCCTTTTTGCTTCCTACATACCGTCATCCCAGAATATTGAAGCAGACACAGAGTCAAGAAACATTGATATTGATTGGGAATTGCACTCTACAGCATTTGATACTATTGTTTCAAAATTTGGTGAACCTGAGATGGACATTTTTGCATCGAGAACGAATGCTAAATGTAAAAAATATATATCTTGGAAGCGCGATCCCTATGCTTACAACGTGGACGCTTTTACTATTAAATGGGATATGTTCTTTTATGCTTTTCCACCATTTTCACTCATTTTAAAGGTTTTGCAAAAGATTGTTATTGATGAGGCAACCGGGTGATTGTAGTGCCTCATTGGCCATCTCAGGCATGGTTCCCAGTATTCAGATCTCTTGCTGTAAGTGAAATATTTATATTTACTCCGGATAAATTTCTGTTATCATCTAATTTTAGGGAAACTCATCCTCTGCATCGCCACCTTTCCCTGGCGGCGACTATATTATCCGGGAAGCCTTCGCGCGATTGCAGATCCCTCAATCAGCACTAACTGCAATGACGTCATCTATTTCTGGGAGCACTAAATCGCAATATACTTCCAGCTTTAAACAGTGGTGGTTATACTGTCACGATAAGGGATTAGATCCGTTCCAGATCGGAGTACACGATTTGCTGGACGTTTTGTCTCAATGTTTTACAAATGGTTCCACGTTTGGACATTAAACAATCACCGTTCGGCTTTATCACTTATTTCCGGAAATAATGTGGGACAAGACGAACGTGTCAAAAGATTCTTTAGGGGAGTATTTAAGTTGAAGCCTTCCTTCCCTAAGTATAATTGTACATGGAACCCTAATATCGTCCTTAATTATTTTGGTGATTTATACCCAGCGATAACTTAAGTTTGGAGCAGTTGAGCAAAAAATTGGTTGTATTATTGGCTTTGTCAAAATGCCAAAGATGTCAGACGCTCTCATTGATTAGGTTGCCCAATATTATGATCAATCAAGACAAAGTTTTAATTACTATTACTGATTTGATTAAGACATCTGGTATAGGTAAACCCCAACCAATTCTTGACCTTCCCTTTTTTCAGACAGCGTCCTGCAATCTGTCCTGCAGAGACTTTAATAGCTTACATGAATGTTACATCCACCAAACAAAGTACTGTGATAAATTGATTCTAACTTTTAAAAAACCTTATCATGCCACCTCTTCACAAACTATAGGACGATGGATAAAGCAGGGTTTGGCTGCTAGTGGGATCAACACTGAAATATTCAGTGCCCATAGCACTCGGCATGCATCATCGTCTGCTGCACATCATGCAGGAATCAGTGTCGATGTCATTAGGACAACCGCTGGGTGGTCAGATCAATCTACTACCTTTGCTAATTTTTATAATCGGCCAATCGCTCAAACAAATTGTGAATTTGCAAACGCTGTTCTTAGTAATCTGTAAGGCAGTTTTGTTTATTTTTTTGGTTATAATCATTTATGTTATCTTTTCTTTGTGTTTATTAATTGAAATAAGAATACATGTATTGTTAACATAAGGAATTCATTTTTAATTTAGTCCTAACTATAACATTGCAAATGCCTATCTCTAAACATCTACAGGTGAATATTTAAATCTCGAAAGACGAAGACAGGATAATTTAATAATCAAACGAACTTACCTGAAGTGAAGTTCGATTTTAATTATCCTGTCTTCGTCGAAGAGATTTAAGGTTCCTCCCGATCCTGACATTCAGGCGGACCTTCTATTTCCCTAAACAATGTTCTAGTTCGTCTATTAGACCGGAACTCTGAACTGAATGACGAATGTTGTAGTGGGATGATCGGGCGCCTGTGGAGATAGTGCTATCTCTTTCTTTCCTATGGCGCTAAACTATGTGCGAGTGAGTCGAAGCGTAGCGGGGCTACTACAGGTGAATATTTAAATCTCTTCGACGAAGACAGGATAATTAAAATTAAACTTCACTTCAGGTAAGTGACTTGCATATGGACACAATAAGTCCATATGCAGGGCTGCAAAAGAAGTCTGCGGCTGTTGCAGTGGACCGCACAATATCAGGGATTGCCTCACTCGAGCGGACGGCAAACAGCCCACATGCGCAAACTGCAAGGTAGCACACGGGACGGGCAGCGACCTGGCACACACAGCGTTCAGCGAAGACTGCCACGAACGCCAAAAGTGGGACGGCATAGCCAGATCGCGCGTATCCTTTTGCTAAGGGCAACGAAAGCACACTAACAAACCAACCAGTCACCCCCGAAATCGCCTCAAGACCGACAGCAAGATTGCGGTTTATCCAAGCAAATCTTCACCGCTCCAAGCTGGCCACATAACAACTGCACATGGCGGCCCAGGCAAGGGAAATTTCAGTAGCACTTGTTCAAGAGCCCTACGTAGGAAGAACAGGTGTGATGAAACAAAACCTCGGCACACAAGTCATCCAGTGCAGCCTCAACCGCCAAAAGCCAGTTAAGGCAGCGATTGTTGTTTTCGGTAACAATCTGGAGGTTATCCAAGACCCCCAGCTTGTGATCGAGAACGTTGCTGCTGTCTTGCTTAAGGCGGGTCAGCTCAGCTTTGGAGTACTGTCGGTCTATTTTGAAGGTGACCAGGACATCGAACCTTACCTATCCGAAATACAATACAAGACACACAAATTAAACACAAACAAAATCGTGGTGGGAGGAGACGTGAACGCCTGGAGCCATTTTCGAAAACCATCGCGGGGCGGCGTACAGTTCTTTCCTCAATGAGCGGGATCTCCATATCCTAAATACGGGCCAAACACCAATGTTCGAGACATACAGAAATGACAGGTGGTGCACAAGCATCGTTGACGTGACAGCTTGCAGTTCATCGCTGCTAGGTAAGGTCGAGGAATGGCAGGTAGAATGAAGTCTAACAACTTCAGACCACAACGCTATAACCTTCTCGATGCGCCTAGAAAAGGCCCCTGAACCCTTACGGCCGATTTCGACGCGCATCTACAACATCAAGAAGGCCAAGTAGTCCGACTTCAACACCCACTTCAAGATCAGCCTAGCAGACAGTGACATCACCCAAGTCAGAGTCTCGAACGCATCGAACCCAGAAGATTTGGAGACAATCATTTCAAACTATACTCAGAACACCCACCGCTCATGCGAGGAAGCGATTCCAAAACTGGGGTCGCCCAAACACAACGCCAAACCCCCATGGTGGAGTCCTTCTCTAGACCGTCTCAAAAAAGTCGCCATGACAAATTTTTGTTTTATTTTATTTTTTTAATTATATCTTCTATGCTATTTATTACTTAACAATAGAATTGAAAATGAAAATAAAAAATAGCGTATTCTTTTAATTTCGCACTCTATTTGTTTTTCTTTTCAAAATATTGTGTGCGATATAATAACTTTTACCCAAAAAGGAACAAGTTCCAAATAATGTCATTCTGCTTTACTATATTCATGGTATTGTGTTTATATAGAATGATTGCTATAAATATGACGAATAGAAGTATGAATTGAGCTAAAAATTACTTCGTCAAATTCCTTGCTATTTATTAGGTACCTTTGTATGCAATCATTTTTTTTAATATTTTTAATTCTGGATAGACATAGTTGGAACCTGGGCACAGCAATTTTATTCTACCGAGTTTATTCTATTACCCTTATAAACGAACACTTTAACACACATGGACACACTCACACACACTCTATTAAATATGTTAATTTCAATAACGTATTAAGACAAACATTGATATTATCAATACATCAAATATTTAGTTTAAGTAATATTCCAACAGAGTTGGACATAAGTTATAGAACATCGGGCAGTTTTTTTTTTTATTCACTTTTCTACCGCGGACATGTGGCAGTCCGCGCTCTTTTTTATTGTGTTTATATTTTGTTTTTTTTTTCATTATAATTACAGTTGTTTGACTCCCACGTCGGACATTATTTTTAGGCTTACTTAACTAACTTAAATTTACGTGAGTTCATCCCTCACTAAATACTATATATATATATATATTACAATTATATGTTTCTATTTACTACTTATCTTTATGTTATTAACTATTTTGTTTACTTATTTCTATTGATACACTAATTACGTGGGCTACAACCGGAGGATCCAAAAAAAAGCAAAAGTTATTTAATAAAATTTAATTATACTAAAAGTTACAAGTTAATTATTTCTAAGAGGTTTACAATGTTCGAAGTGTGAATCAATTATGAATTTGGGTCCGCGTTTCCGTTATTGCGAAGCCGCTGTTGTCGTCATCGCGCGGCACGTTTCTGCTGACGCTGCACTGCGTGGTCGAGCCGTGTGCAGTGTTGATTTGGGTCAATGCTGTCTCGGCGATCCTTATAGATTAGCACCGCGTAACACCTCCCCCCGAAGAGCAGCCACCACCGATGATTTTCGTAGTAAATTGAGGTGGGGGTTGGTTGCAGCTTATCCTCTCTTTAGGTTCGGGAAGAGCGTAAATTCTTTCTGGACACCTTGGGTGACATTGTGGTTCCTCGTCTGGAGTCTTCTTAGATTTTGACCAGTACCGTCGGTAGATAAAGTAACCCATGAGTGCACATGCACCGGTTAGTGCTATGTACATTGGAATCGTGGTGTGGTAGATTCCGTAGTCATTCTTAGCTGGAATATGTGGCTGTTGTTGCATTATCTTCATATTGGCTGCATGTAGGTGGTCCAAGTTTATTGAGTTCAATTTTAGTGTCGGGACTGGAAGCTGATTATCTATGTCTTCTAGAGGTAGGTCCATAATCTTCAATACGTGACCCTTCAGACGATTTTTCTTATTGGCGATAGTGATCTGTGGTGTCTCTATGTAACAGTCCTGCGGTATGGTGAGTAAGTAACTTCCTTGAACTTCTTTGTACAGGTCTTGTCCACAGGAGAGATGAACCTTCGTGGGAACCGGGAAGCTGATGGTGTAGTATCTATCATCAAGTTCCTCGTACGCTGGCTGGTCCAAGGTGATAGCGACAGGTTTGCATGTTGAACTTTTCCTTTGCGTGGTGATGAGTTCGTGTATGCAATCTTGAGAGGAATGACTCTGTAGACTTCGTTTCTCCTCACATATGAACCACTTGCTGGTCTTCGGGCATTCAGCCTCTATGTTCTTAGAATCTTTCTGGAAGATGGCTAGGAAAGGAGAGGATGGAATGAGGACTTCATGATATTTGTTAGGTATTATTGATAACTTATATAGATCGTATGTATGCGGTTGAAATATTGGAAACTTATATACTATAACTATATTATTGCTTACATAATATGAACCTAACTTAATTATATTATAATATTCTCTTATATCTATATCTACTACTTTCTCACTACTATATAAACTTGTTAATTTATTTATTATAGCGCGTATTTCGTCTATGCTGAGAATGGAATGGTGCATTGTAGAGGTTTTTATAAATGCTAGAACATTCTGCAGCCGGTTTAGTTCCTGTGAAACTGCATCTACGTTATCGCTAAGGATAATAAGTATTTGAGCTAAATGTGCGTATTTTATCAAATCATGATCTCTATCTGCGTTGCTTTCGTTAATTCTATTTAGTAGGGCTGCCATTTTTTTCTGGTTATCTACAATATCGTCAATGATTTTAGAATATTGAGTGGACATCTCTTTTGTTAGACTAACATGCTGATTGAATTCAGTGACTAATTTGTGTTCATCGTTTTCGAGAGATTTTATAGCTTGATTATAATGTAATGCGTCGGTATAATCTAAATTTCCTGTAATGCTTTTCACAACACTACCGAGACCATCTATGAGCCCTCTTTTTACACGAGTTATCTCGAAAGATTTTAATTGTTCGGATACACTACTGAGTTTGGATCTCAGGTAATCTATATGAGGCTGGAATAATGATTTGGTTTGGTTATTAAGATTAGGGCTGCTGGTTAGTAATTGGCTATCAATAGAATTTATTTTATCTTGTAGAGTGTCTAAATTAACGTATTGTATGAAGGAATGGTGGTGTGATAAGATCTTAGCTGGGCCTAATTTAAAGGGTACAATCCCAGGTCCATCGTCCAGGCTCTCAAGTCTTATTTCTTGAGATAGAGCTGTTCGCAGGAACAGGTGTAGAATCAGGAGCTTCCTGTAACAATCGGGCGGTTTTAGGAACCCTTTTTAGCCTAGACTTCGCAACAGGACCGCGTTTCTTCCTTGTATAGATGTGGATAGGGAGGTCCGCCATAACAACGTCATGAGTGTATCGAGGAGCTAATTTTTGCCTGGAAGCAAATGGATTCTTTACAAAAATCTGTTGTTCAGGTGAGTAATCGACTTCTGGTTCGCGTTGACGGTTACGACTATCAGTAGACTCCTTGCGGGTTTCGATACATAGCTCATGTATTGCATTATATGCAGTAGTCATTTTCTCTTTATGACTAGTCATATACTGCTGTAGCAAATGAGCGGATAAATCTATGTCAAAGGAATCGCGGGGATCAAAATGTCCGGTAATAACTTCGATAGGTTTACATTTTGTGAAACTATGGATACTGCTATTGTAAGCTAGGAGGGCGTAGGGCATGAGGTTAGTCACGGATTCACCTTTTTGACTTAATTTAAGGATACGAAGGTGTTCCAATATGGTAGCGTGGAATCTCTCAACTATACCATTTTCATTCGGAGTATGTGGTGCAACCCTATGGTGTTGAATTTTGTGTAACCTTGTGAATTCTGCTATTAGTTGGTTAGTAAACTCTGTCCCGTTATCAGTAACGATGGTAGATGGTATTCCATGGTGAGTGCAAAAGCTAAGCAAGGCTTGTACTACACTTATGGCTGTTCCATCTCTTAAGTAATACGCCTGAGCATACTTTGAAAATGAATCTACTAAAGTTAGAAACTTTTCGCTTTGAATAGTTAATAAATCGAGGTGTACTATTTCAAATGGTTTACTTGCTGGTGGAACTACTTTAAATTGTTGTTTGGTCGGATTGCGGTCGTACTTTGCCTGACCACAAGTAGTACATTCGTTAATAAATTTCGTTATATGTTCGCGCATTTTCGGCCAGTAGTACTTATGAGATAGAACTAAGTAAGTTTCGTTAATACCCCTGTGGTTAGTTTTCCCATCATGATGCTTGTTAATAATTTCCTGTTGCCTCAAGTACTCTCTGACGTTATCCAATTCCTTTTTGGTTAACGTTAAGGTCATTGATGAATTTTTAAAGTTCTTTTGAATAATGGGAATTATTGAGTACATGCCTAAAGTTGGATTTATTAGTAGCCCTGTTTTAATTTTAGGATGAACGTACTCTTTTATTGCATTAACTACGTCCTCCTCTAAATTTGATTCTGACACTTGAATGTTGATTCGTGTGTGGGTGTCAAAGGGTTTTGTTACAATTGTTCGACCCTTTATATCTCCTACTATATTAAAAATAATCTGTTTCGTAAACTTGTTTAATGGATCGTCAGAAATGGGAACCTCTAGGATGGGGTTCTCATTATCTGTGTGGACTGTAGCGGTACCCGAGTCATCCGCGGGTTCCGTAGCCGTAATGGTTCTAGAGTCATCAAGGGCAGGGTTATTTTCTGAAGGGTTAGCTACAATAGACATTAGTTCTTCGTTATTAATTTCAAGCCGTGATAAAGCATCCGCGTTAGTATTGCATTTACCTTGTTTATATTCTATTGAAAAATCAAATTCACTCAGTTTTAGCCGCCATCTTGTGAGTCTCGAATTGGGTTCCTTCAAGTTCATGATCCATTGAAGGGGTTTATGGTCAGTAATTATTTTAAATCTTCTACCGAATAAATACGGCCTAAAATATTTGGTGGCCCAAACAATTGCTAACAATTCCTTTTCAATGGTACTGTAGTTTAATTCGCTAGAATTTAAAGTACGTGAAGCGTACGCTATGGGTTTATCTGAACCTATTACTCCCTGGGATAGGACGGCGCCGATCGCAACGTTAGATGCGTCGGTTGTTAGAATGAACTCTTTATTGAAATCTGGATATTGCAGAATAGGGTCGTTAGTAAGGAGTTTTTTACAGTGCTCAAAGCAATTAATGTATTTTTGATCCAAAGTTATTTTGCTACCCTTTTTCAGACATTGAGTTAGTGGTTTAGTTAATTTGGCAAAATCCGGGATAAATTTCCTATAATAACCGATCAGGCCGAGAAAACGTTTGATTTCTGTTGCTGTTTTAGGAAGAGGGTAGTTTTCTATGGCTTTAATTTTGTCTGGATTTGGCTTGACACCTTCGTTGCAAATGATGTGGCCTAGAAAGCTAGTTTCTAACTTTAAAAATTCGGACTTATCCATTTGAATTTTAAAGTTAGATTCTCGCAATCTTTTAAATACTTTTTCCAGGTTATTAATATGCTCCTGCAGGGATGTACTGAACACTACAATGTCATCCAGATATACCAGGCAGATGTGGGTTAGGTCTCTAAGGATATTATCCATAACTCTTTGAAATGTCGATGGAGAATTTTTAAGCCCCATCGGCATTCTAAGGAATTCATAATGGCCGTTTTCCACATTGAACGCCGTTTTATGTATATCTTCAGGGTTCATTTCGACCTGATAGAACCCGCTGGCTAAATCCAGGGTACTAAAATATTGACATTTACCTAATTTGTCGAGTACGTCTGTAATGTTGGGTATGGGATACTTGTCATCAATCGTTTTCTCGTTGACTTTTCGGAAATCCACGACAAGTCGCCATTTAACCTTGCCAGAAGCATCCGCCTTTTTGGGTACGATCCAAATAGGGGAACTCCAGGCCGAATCTGATGGTCGTATTATATTTTGATCAAGCATTTTGCTTATTTGATCTCTGACTTCTTGTCTGTGGACATAGGGATATCTATAAGTTTTTGTGTGTACTGGAATTTCATCAGTTGTTCGGATGCGATGTTTCACTTTATTTGTGAATGTCAACGATTCGCCTTCGAGATAAAAGACGTCGGCATAGTTCGCGCAGAGGTTTTTTAAGTTAGCAAGTTCCTCTGGGTTTAAATGTTCCGTTCTGAGACGAGAAAGTACGGCATTAACACGATCTGATGGAATTGCAGTACCTTCAACTTCAATGTTAAATAGCTCAGCCTCTACGGGGCGGTCCATTGAAAAGATGATGTCGTTACACGTAGGGTTAGTAATCTCCACCCAGCCACGGTTATTTTTAACATTAGTTATACAGTTTGAAATTAAGCAACTACAGATGACTTGATCCTCGATCATTACTTCACCATCCAACGTATTAATAGGTACTCTAACTAACTTGGATGAATTAGCTGATATTATGTCCTCATACAAATTAACATTGCGTGAGTCATACATCTGTATAGGTAGTTGTGCATTCTGTGTTATTAGTAATTTACGGTTAAGATCGATTTTACTTCCCCAATTTTCAAGCAAATCAAAGCCTAGGAGTCCGTCAAAGTAATTATGAAATTTGTAAACGAATAATGTAACATCTGAATGTTCGTTTAATTCTGAAAAGCATGGCAAAGTAATGGAATAGTCATTCTTAGACGTCCCGTGAACATTCGTTACTTCGAATGGCTCATAGTTTAGTGGTATATGGTTAAAATATTTGCTTACGGCTTCTGGACTTATAAACGATTGATTGGCTCCTGTATCAATTAGTAACTTAAGTGGTGGATCCTGAATCTGAATAAATCCGAGTTGCCTCTGTATATGAAAGTTGAGCTCTATTTTGGTTTTTCTAATTTGGATACCTTCTGAAAATTTTCAGCAGGTTGGGTATCTTGGTCTACCTCTTCTACCGAAGGAGTGTCGTGGTAGGGATACGAATCCTCATAATATCCAGATTCGGGGTACTGTTCGTTAGTATAATAATCTTGTTCGTAATCGGCATAGTAACAATTACTATAATCATAGTCGTAGTCTAAGTTGTTAAAATTAACCTCGCGTGTCCTGAAATAGTTGTTCGGAGGTGGATTACCATACTGTCTCCAATCGCGACCTGAGGGTGGCAAGGTTTTGGGCACAAAAGGACTAACGCCGCTCATTGGCTTAGGTGCGTTATTATAACTTGATTGTGGTTGCGGTTGAGGTCTAGGAGGCATTCTAAAGACGTTACTTTGCGGGTGATAAAATGGCAAGGGGGCGCGCATCATTTGTTGTGTACGGGTTAAGCCACGGGGTTGCTGTTGCATAGGCATGCTGGGCCTCCATCCTTGAGCATAAGGCTGCATTGACTGCTGTCGCTGCGGGCCAGGCGTATTGAACGCAAATTGTTTTGATGGTCCAGGCATGACAGGAACGTTAACAGGGTTTACTTTGGGGGTGAAATTGTTCAAAGGTAAATGATGATTCGGTTGTGGTTGAGCCCAGTCCTTTCTACTGGGTCCTCCCTCATTGCGGTGTTGCAGGTAAAGCGTGTTTAGTTCGTCTTGCACGTATTCCAATGCCTTTTCCATGGACTCGGGACGCATGCAACGTATTCTAGAGCCTAGGGGGTCTTTAAGACCCCTCAGATAAGCTTGGAGGGTTAACTTTTTATATAGCATTCGTTTAGCCTCAATAGTGGTGTTAACTGTCTCGTGAAGCGAGATATAAGTCATTATGGTGCTAAATAAGTTTTGGCACCTTTCATAGAATTCTTGAGGGCTACTGGAACCCTGGGTTTGCAAGGATAAGTCGCTGTATAAAGCGGTCTCATCTCGATGGTCAGCAAAGTTATTGATCAGGGCGGATCGAATACCCTGCCAGGTATCCGGGATACCATTGGAATTAATATGCCTAGCAGCGGGTCCCGTAACCTTATTTAAAATTCCGTTAATGAGGGCTAAATTCGTTAGTTCATAACCTTTTGCGGTTTTAAAATAAGTAACTACCAACTGGTCACATATACTAATGAAACGGGTTAGTACGTGCGGGTTCCCGTCGAACTCCGGCACTAATCTCAGGGATTTATAAATCGTGTCTACGTCGTCGCTCGACATCGCGCCTAAATTCCTGTTCTCGTCTATAGCCGCGAGCCTACTCCTGCTTCGGTCACTATTATCTAACCTATCAGATCGATATTCCGTTGGATGGAAAATCTTGAACGCTAAAAACTTACACACATACAGAAATTATAAGTAAAAAAATAATATCATGAACATAGATTGGACAGGATATAAGAATATAGTAAGGATTAAGCTTAGGGCTTGTGATATTCAAGGATACTTAAGGGTAAGATAGGCAAGGACTTGAAAGATTCAAGGACTTACAGCATTGCTTCTTCTTGACGAATCGAGAGTCGGATTCTCCTCTGGACTGCAGCTCCCGTAGGTTCGGATACCCGTAGACTAATCGTTCGATACGACACTGACTCTACTTTACTGGTATCCTACCGACTGCGCCAATTACGTGGGCTACAACCGGAGGATCCAAAAAAAAGCAAAAGTTATTTAATAAAATTTAATTATACTAAATGTTACAAGTTAATTATTTCTAAGAGGTTTACAATGTTCGAAGTGTGAATCAATTATGAATTTGGGTCCGCGTTTCCGTTATTGCGAAGCCGCTGTTGTCGTCATCGCGCGGCACGTTTCTGCTGACGCTGCACTGCGTGGTCGAGCCGTGTGCAGTGTTGATTTGGGTCAATGCTGTCTCGGCGATCCTTATAGATTAGCACCGCGTAACACACTGCTTATGTTATACTTATGTTATGTTATTACTATATCTATTGGTACAATTTCTGGGAAGATGCATGGCAGTGCGAGCAGACCAGCCCCGGCCGACGGTTCCGGTTATAGAACCCCGTCGTTAGGACGTTAAGGTGAGTATGACTGACTCGCTCCACCATGCAGCTTCACATATATATATATATATATGCTTTATACAGGGTGATGGTTTGGGTATGTGTTTGGTTTGGAGTTTTTGGATGGGACTTGTTAGGTGGTGTTTTAGTGATGTCTGCTGACAGGGACTTCGCTAGCGTGAGCAAGGCCTCTATGACAACTACGTCTCGATGCTGCATGGCCGTCTTAAGATTTAGTTGACGACCGTTTTAGTCGGCGCATCCATCGCCCTCTTAGCAAGGCGGCCTGCGGCGTCATCGGCGTCTTCAGTGTAATAGACGCAACTGACTGTATGTCTGGACACCGCCACTACCGCGTGGGAGGTGCTGTCGTGGACCTGAAGCCTCCTGGACTTGGTGTTGATGATGATGACGCTGTCGTAGGTCGACCCTTGAGCCTCGTGTATGGTTAGCAGGCGCGACCCCTCGCCGGACCCATATCCCTGGCTCGCAAGAGAGGCTTTCTCCCCCTGCGTATGAACCAGGAACAGGGTGTTACCACATGTCCGCGGTAGAACAGTGAATAAAAAAATAAAAAAAGCTGCCCGATGTTCTATAACTTATGTCCAACTCTGTTGGAATATTACTTAAACTAAATATTTGATGTATTGATAATATCAGTGTTTGTCTTAATACGTTATTGAAATTAACATTTTTTATAGAGTGTGTGTGAGTGTGTCTATGTGTGTTAAAGTGTTCGTTTATCAGGGTAATAGAATGAACTCGGTAGAATAAAATTGCTGTGCCCAGGTTCCAACTATGTCTATCCAGAATGAAAAATATTAAAAAAATGATCGCATGCAAAGGTACCTAATAAATAGCAAGGAATGTGACGAAGTCATTTTTAGCTCAATTCATACCAATGCCAACACCCATAAAATTATTGGTTCCAAAGGTACATTATAACATAAAAGAGAAATTAATAAACAGGCAAAATAAACAAAAAGAATTTTATGATAAAAGTAGTAAGAACTTAACTCCGTTACATGTTGGTCAAAATGTAAGATATTTCGATACAATAAAAAATATTGGATACCAGGTGTAGTTGAGCGAATTCTGAGAAATAGGTCATATGCTGTTCAGTTGCATAATGGCAAAGTAGTTGTACGGAATAGAAGGCACATGATAATAGACCACTCGCACAGACACAGCCCTCTTCGAGACTATGAGTTTGACTATGATTATGAAAATTCATCGTGTCATAGAAATGAATATTGTTAGTCATCATCAAATTTTAATAATAATTATGTTACTCGTTCTGGCAGGACGGTGCGACCGCCGAATAGATGGGGGTATCCATGAAAAAATTAATGCACCACCCACAATGTAAACGTCATCCGTAATATCAACGGCAAAGTAATATTGATACAAATAAATAAACAAATAAATAAATTAAAATAATATTCTGAATAAATTGAAATGTATAATATTGTTTAATAATAAGATAATAATATATGTGTGTTTGATTGAGAATGAAATGTATATCTTTTAAATAATAATGTAATAGGAATAATATTGTCTAAGTAATTTCTTTCCTACTATGCAATAATTATATTATAAAGAAAACATATTAAATGAATTAATAATGAAATACTATGATCTAATTAAATTTCTTATGTTAGAATACAGTAATAATGATGTTACTGATCAATGTAAGTTTAGTGATGAATTAGTTATCAAAATAATGCTATGAGTACTCACTAGCTTATTATGCTAGTTTAATTGATTTGGTTATGTACATGCATGATATTAATGAACATACAATATCATATTATTTGTTTATGGAAATTAAAGTTTTTATTTTTATAACCTACTGTTTTTTTTTTAATTTTGTTAAGGGAGGAAGATGTTATGATATTGATAAGTGGGTACTTTAATAATGTTGGTGGTGGAAGAGAATTGGATTATTAAATATGGCAGTCATTACTGGAGCTTGTTGTTTGAATCACCTTCTACATACCTTTACATGGCTGGCTGGCTGGCTGGTTGGTTTGGCATGGCTTTTTATGGCTTTGGTATTGCTATTCGTCATATTTATAGCAACCATTCTATATAAACACAATACCATGAATATAGTAAATGACATTATTTGTTACTTGTTCCTTTTTGGGTAAAAGTGATTATATTGCACACAATATTTTGAAAAGAAAAACAAATAGAGTGCGAAATTAAAAGAATTCGCAATTTTTATCTTCATTTTCAATTCTATTGTTAAGTAATAAATAGCATAGAAGATAGCTATATGATATATATAGACTAACGCCTAACTCTGCAATAATGTTAATACGATTGCGTTCTAATATCTATAAACCGATCATATCTATGTTGTTATATTGTATTCACATTATGTAAATTAAAAAGTATTTTCATTTTGTTCTTGCTCTCTGGCCCGTATTCCAGATGCTCATACTCGACTGAAACTCAAAATTGGCCACACCTACCCATCAACAGCCAACCAATCACAACTCTCGAATTTGGCATATGATTCTTCAGCTTGACATATATGTTTACTGAATAGAGCAAGAGCCCAGACGCCCCAGACGTTACTATATTATTTCTACGTAAAATGTGTGGTAGGTATTGAATGAAAAAAAAGTCAAGGTTAGCAACTACGAGTTCGTTCCAAGTATATGTTAACACTACTCAATTCCACTGATTATGTCATAAAAGAGTTTGGTAACGTTTGGGGCGTCTAGGATCTAGGACTTGAGCACGTACATGTAAAAAAAAACAAGGCAACCAATCACAACCGTCCATTTTCTTGGAAATGGTTTGAGCATAGTTTGGAATACCACCATAACTTAAAATGTTAATTTAAGAATAGCTTATATAAATGAGAATTCAATTTTACAAACTGTCTTGGCAAATGTTGACTGAAGCTAATCTCATTTGTAGTGATAAATAATGGTCTATATTTATCTTTAGAAACACAACTATCGCAAAATATTTAATCAACAGTCAAGTTAAAGATTGATACAGTATATCTGTTGGCTCCATCTCTATCAGTTATCAGCTCAGAGTTCTTATCTCGTCCAGCCATTATAATATTAACTATCGTTGGTCTAGTTGTCGCAAGTGTACTACTGTGCATGAGGTCCTGTATTCGATTCCCGGGTCGGGCTGTTTCATCTGGATGTTCTCAGTAGCAGCCCGGCAATAGGACTTGTGCCGGGTTGATAGAAAATAGAATCGGCCCCTATAATTTTTATTACCAAAAGGCTCGCGCTTGACCACTATCTCACCTGGTGGTAAGCGATGATGTGGTCGACGGTGAAGCACGGTTGCCTAGAAAAAACCCATTCACTATTGACTTAAAGACCCCTAGATTTTAGGTATCGAGAAACACAGACTCCGGCAGGGAATTTCACTCCTTAGCTGTACGCATAATAAAAGTCAAAACGCCAAAACGTTATGTGCGTATGGGTGGGATGTACACCATGTACCGATGACGCATCGCCGTGCGTCTGGTTGTCCGATGAAATCATACAATTCCATCGCACACTCCCCGAAATGTAATCGATAAAAAACCGAAAGGCTGGCAACTCGGCGACGATGTTCAAGGCTCTGGAGCTTTGATTTGACCAGTGCCTCATTGCCGATGAGTCTCTTGGCCCGCTTTTCGATCGACTCTAGTACATTAAGCTCGTATTTGGCAGATCCGTCCCAGAGATGAGAACAGTACTCCATGCACGATCGAACTTGCGCTTGATACAAGTTGAGCAGCTGTTCCGGCGTGAAGTACTTTCTCACCTTCGCAAGGATCCCCAACTTTTTGGCAGCCAGCTGAGCCTTTGCCTCAATGTATGGCCCAAAATTGAGAGTCGATGTCAACGTAATGCCAAGAAGCTCAAGATGGTCCGTTATTGGCACGGTTACATCTCGGAAAGTTGGAGCCGGGTGAAATTGGCTCTTTTTATTATATTTAGCCCTATTACATGGCACTTAAACATAACTAACTGACCTAGGATATCGTTGAGTACACAAAGTGGGGTGATTTGCAGTAAAAATAGATTTAAAAATCTTTGGTTCTCTAGCAAACAACCCCAATTATCGCCCTGTTTCGTTTAATTCACGATTTTTTTCCCATCCCGTATCAAGACCAAATTTTCCCTGAGAACCAAGCAGTTACGCAGCAGTCACGTCACCAGATTAATTTCAAATGTTTTGTGGTGCGGGTTCCGACTCATCATCTGGAGACTTTCATGAAGGAAGAATTTTGGCGGACGGGTTTTGCGTTTCCGCGGATGGCTACATGACACCACGACTCAGCGCAATACGTCGCCGACCCAACGTATTAAATAGGGTTGTGTTATTTTTGTTAAGAATTATGTATTAGTTTTTTTATATGTTTAATTTGTGTATGTTATATAAATCTATGGGCCTTAGTTGCCGGAAAATAAAAAGTTATTATTTATAATAACTTTATATATGTATAGGTGCATCCTTTCCTAACCCTTCAGAGAATACAGATGTGATATTATGTGTGCTATAATATATAATTATAATAATATAGGTATGTGTGTTATCTATCAAATAATCAATCCATATTTTCTTATAGCCATCCACATTCATACTTGACATTTTCCTTATGTATGTCATAAGGACATCGACGACATAGCCCCTAGACGCCTAATGCAAGATCTAATACATCAAAACAATTCTGTCAACTAGCTGAGGTGTGAGGCACGGGGTACTGCGCTCTGATTGGTCCCTTACCAAGGTCATACGCATCATTAAGGGTGGGACAGGTTTAAATAAAACCAGGAAGGTATCGATTTTTATAAATAGTATTTGTATTTTTTAAAAATTAATATTACCTTTTTTATTATTAATTATACGGCGTTTTAACATTTTAGTAATAACATAAAATGCTAAAATTAAAAAAAAAAGAAACAAAATTCTAAAGGTAAACATACTTTTTTTTCGGTTGTTGGTTCTTAAATATAGTAATATTAAATATTAGTAAAAAACGTAATCAAAAAATCGTTTCAAAATTAATAAACTATTCAATTTAATGTCTGTATTTGTAAGGTTTCTAGTTCCATCGATACCAGATTTGGTCATAGGATATGGTGCGTCACTAGTTGGTAGCGCCATCTCTTGTAAATGTCATAAATCAATGACCAAAAACACATAGACAAACGCATTTGAGATTTCGCGGGCGATCGATATCCTAATTATCTCGTTCCTTCCTCATTCCTTTTCCCTTTATGTACGCCTTAATGACAGGTCGCCAGAACGAACCGAAACTTCAACGTGAACGGGCCTCGTATCTCAACCGCCAGCTTTCCAAGCCACCTGGCTGGAGACTGATGCATCTAATTAGTTAGATTGCAGAGAACCTTGTGAACCGTGTCTATTAACCCGCCTCGCGGATATAAAACAATTGTGTGAAGTGTGTGGATCCTGAAGGTCGCCAGTTTGGAGTAGAAGAACACCAGCTCGCTGCCACACGTGGGCTGGCATCGACCACTACAAGGTAAGGCGTACTACTTCCCTCATTTCCATACTAGATCGCCCGAATTGATCCGTGAATATTTTCCCGCTTATTTTCAACGCACTATTGCCAGAACCCTTCAAATACAGTCCACTTTTCATGATAGACACAAGGATGAAGAGGTTTCTCAAACCGCTATATCATTTTTGGTCCTTCGTAGCCCGATATATTACTATAATATATCCATTTTCCTTTATTTCTTACGTAGGAATCAATCATAAATTCCTACTAGGGTCGTGGCACCTAGCCGCCTACCCACATAATCAAGTTGTAAACCCAATACGTGGTTCCATCAACGCCGCTATAGCAGGTTCATAATTACGTATCTGCTATTATTAAAAATAATTCTTATTTAAAACTAACTTGTCGTATTGTAAATTTCTATATTTCAAGCGTCTTTTAGTTTAACCGCCCTTATAGGAATCACCTACCTCCAATTATAAATTGTTAGGAATAAGTTACTTTCCGAATACCGCGGGGTAGACATTCATTCTATAAGAGAAAAATAAAATAGGTGTACTACTTGTAGGTACCTACGCAGTATAAATATCATAACTTTACCGAATACGTTTCGACGATTGCGGGCTATAGGTTTCATATTTATACCTATTCATTTATCTTAAACAATATTCAAACTTAGCAATAAAACTGGTTGGGATAGTAATGCTATTAACATTTTGTACTATCTAATTACTTTGGTTAGTGGGTACTACGAAAAAACTTATTTCGTTACTACGCAAATATTGCGAAACCCGTTGTCACAGTACAGTCACAATCAGTAGTATTACTTTTCTACATATAGTTGTTCGTTTAAATAATTACCGTACATTGTTTTGTTTGTGTGGTTATTTGTAACTACATAACATAACAATGCCGCGTGATGCGAAAGCAATCGCTTCTTCGGAAGATCAACAGTTGGTGATTTTAGAAGCTAAGCGTTACTTACTTTTCGAGCGTATTCAGTCAATTTATGATCGCTCTAAAGTCGCTAATACTTCCGAATCGGTGAGAGAAGGCTTTCTCAGTTCTTGTGTAACAATAGATGATATTCGAACGGACTTTCATAAATTATTGGATGATTATAATGCTAGGTTACTGGCTATATATCCCGATGCGAAGCCTAGCCTACGCCTCATTCGAGGATATGTATTGTTCCGTGAAACGTGTGATGTCTCAATTGGAAGATAAGCCGTCCGGGAGGCACAGTATGAGTGATTCCGCAACATGTAGACCAAGGTTGCCGCCAATCGAACTCATGTCGTTCGACGGTGATATACGAAACTGGCCATTATTTTATGCAAGTTTTAAATCTACAGTTCATGACAATAAGTCGCTGACGGATGCAGACAGGTTGTACTATTTAATAGGTAAGCTGTCGCCGAAGGCACAGTCTGTGTTCGCGGGAGTCACACCGTGTGCTGAGAATTACCAAGTCATGTTCCAGGCACTCCTCGATAGGTACCAGGATATTCGTGTCCTCGCGTCTACCTATTTGGATCAAGCTTTAAATCTTAAATTATCCGGTCCCGCGTCTGTTTCGAATTACCAGCTATTTGTGGACAAGTTCGTCACCGCAATTAATTCCCTAAAGAATCTAAAATTAGTTGACCTTCTGGATTTCATTTTATTGCACCTCGCAATAAAAAAGTTTGACACTGAAACTATTCGCGCTTTCGAGATGACAGAACGTAATCGTAAGATTCCCACTCTAGATAGTTTTGTCACCTTCATCAATGATCAGTGTCGGATATTCCGTAATACCCAACCACCCTTAGCTAACAATAATAAGCCGAATAGTTCATACAATTCACATAAGTCTAATAAATCGCGTAGTTTTAATAATAAAATGACCTCCCCTAATCCACAATCCTATGTAGCTTGCTCTGAGTCAAATAATTCAAACAAGTGTCTGTGCGAAGCATATATCCATGAACACTTATATAAATGTCCCGCTTTTGATAATTTGACTCCGACAGCTCGTTTCAAATGTGTGAAAGACAACAATGCTTGTGTCAATTGTTTGAGTATTAAACATAAAACGGTTAACTGTTCTTCTAAATTAAAGTGTCGCACATGTAATCAACGTCATCATACATTGTTACATTTTAATAAAAACCCGCAATTATCAACTGTAGTGACGTCACAGCCGAATCCGGTCCCAACGCCTATGCCGACTGTACCTTCTATTACCTCACAGTCTGAGGTATCGTTGTGTACGACCTCTGTCGCTGGCGCCGCTCGATCGCGTTCGATTGACACTCGATGCGTTGCGGCGTCGCCGTCGGCGAGAGATAGCCCGCAATGTACGGCGTATACAACCGTTCTGCTCGCTACTGCTCAAGTCGTAATTTACGATATAAATGATAAGCCGCACATAATACGCTGTTTACTAGATAGCGCATCTCAAAGTAATTTTATTACTTCTGAATGTTTTAAGCGTCTAGGACTTTGGAAGAACTTTCATACTTCTAATTTAATAGTTAAAGGAATCGGTGGGTCGGAAAAACCAGTTCAAGGTTCCGTAGATATTAAATTATATTCTCGTTTTAGTAATGATATTAATTTTAACGTTTCTTCGCTTATTGTTGAACGTATAACGGAGACATTGCCGACCGCTCTCGTCGATGTCTCTAAACTTACACATCTCAAAACATTACCGCTCGCAGATTCGAAGTTTGCGGAGCCGAGCGGTATCGATGTTTTGATTGGTGCTGCTATATTCCCGCGCTTGCTTTTGCCTAACATAGTGCATAGCGAGCAATATAATATACCTCCCGCTATTGAAACTGTGTTGGGGTATGTGGTTATGGGTTCCGTACCTACGGCACATACTTCACACTGTACGAGTACAACTTCATGTTGTTCTGTTCTTCAAGATCCCAGTTTAGATTCGCTTCTCAAACGATTCTGGGAGCTTGAAGAAATTTCCGCCTCGCCCTCGCAGAGCCGTAAGGATCTCGAGTGCGAAGAACATTTTCGCGCTACCACTGTTCGCGATGACAGTGGTAGATATATTGTGTCGCTGCCATTTTGCGACGACCCTTATTCGCTAGGCGACTCATACGCTGCCGCACTTAGGCGTTTTCATTGTTTGGAGCGCAAACTTGATGCGTCCTTAGGGTTACGCAGCGCTTACAATGACGTCATGCGGGACTACATAAATAAGGGATATTTGAGTCCGATTTTAAAAGATGACAACGTTTCTAATCTGTCATATTACATTCCGCATCACGGTGTCGTTCGCGAAGATAAGACTTCCACTAAACTTCGCGTGGTTTTAGACGCTAGTAGTCGAACTACATCGGGACAGTCGATCAATGACATTCTACATGCAGGCCCCAATCTACAGGGTGATTTATTTAATATTATAATTCGTTTTCGACTCTTTCAAATAGCCCTGTCTGCTGATTGCCGCCAAATGTTTCTCAATGTCGGCGTTCGTGAATCGGACCGTAGATTTCAACGCATCTTTTACAGATTCAGTAAACATGAACCTATAATGGTCTACCAATTTAATCGTGTTTGCTTCGGATTTAAGTCTAGTCCATATCACGCGTTACGTGTAGTCCGCCAGTTAGTCGCTGATGAAGGCGATAATTTCCCTGCAGCGTCTGCTGTTGCTTCTTCCGCCCTATATATGGATGACATTGCCTGTAGTGTCATGTCCATACCGCAAGCAATTTCGCTTTGTGATGAGCTTATTCAGCTCTTCAAGCGAGGCCAGTTCGACCTTGTCAAATGGACAAGTAACTCGAAAGAGGTTCTCGCACACATACCTGATACTCATAAGGCTTCGCCCGATATCGAGTATGAGAAGTCTATACCGCATAAGGTCCTGGGTTTACGCTGGGACAAGTCTTGTGACAGTTTCCGCTTTGACGTCACCACACCAGATGATAAATGTACCAAGCGAACCATGCTTTCCACAGTGGCTCGGCTATGGGACTTAATGGGTTTTGTCGCCCCCACTATTCTGTACGCTAAGCTCTTAATTAAGGAACTTTGGCTAGCAAAGTGTGACTGAGACGACATACCACCTGAACATATAGTCACCGCTTGGAAGCAGTTTTGTACTGAGCTTTCTACGCTTAATGAAATTATTATCCCGCGTCATCTGGGGTTGGTCGACGGATGCACCATGAATTTAGTAGGTTTCGCTGACGCCAGCGAGCGTGCTTACGGTGGAGTCGTATACATGCAAATATACAATGGTTCTAACTACTCCGTGCAGTTAGTTAGTGCGAAGTCTAAAGTCTCACCTGTGAAAACCATTTCGGTGGCTAGACTAGAGCTGTGCGCGGCCCTACTGTTGTCTAAGTTTCTTCGCAAGGTACAAGACACAATATCGCCCCACTACCGCATCCATAAGGTATACGCGTTTACTGACTCTAAAGTAGTGCTCGCCTGGATAAATTCCTCACCGCACCGCTGGCAAACTTTTGTTGCCAATCGGGTTACTAAGCTGATAGAGCTTATACCCGCTAATTGTTTCAACCATGTCGCAGGTACTGAGAACCCCGCTGAATGTCTGTCTCGTGGTGTCACGCCAGCTAAGCTCTTGCAGCATCCATTGTGGTATCGTGGACCATCGTGGGTTTCTCATGACCCAGCTGAGTGGCCCATACATACTTTCGAACACAAGATTTCCATGAGGGCGTACCCGAACAGAAATCAGTCGCTCATGCCGTGGTTTCTGAGGTTACGGAATCACCAATTTACGCGCTAGCACTACGTGTTTCGTCGTGGTCTAAGTTGCTACGCGCTATTGTTTACGTCTATAAGTTTTTAAGACAACTGCCTAGTGCACGTACTGTATCAAGCTATGATCTGAAATATGCAGAAATTAAATTGCTGCGAGCTGTACAGTTCATGTATGTTCATTTCCGTAACGATATTTTAAATTTAAAAAACAATAAACCATGTACTCCCGCCATCCATAAGCTTAAGCCGTTTCTCGATGAGCACGGCATCATACGAGTTGGTGGTCGTCTCACAAATTCGGACGAACCCTACGAATATAAACATCCCTGTATTCTACCACGTCATGACCATATTGTTGATCTTCTTGTTGACTTTTGTCACAAGAAACATCATCATGCCGGTCCGGAGTTGCTTATGTCCTTACTCAGGCATAATTATTGGATTTTAGCTGCACGTCGAATAATTCGTCACAGAATCCACAACTGTAACACTTGCTTTAAGTTCCGCCCGCGTCCTATTCTTCCACTTATGGCAGATCTACCTAGCCAGCGTGTTAACCAAGTCGACAAGGCGTTCACTCACACCGGCTGTGACTATGCAGGCCCGCTACAGTACACACCATTTCGTGGTCGAGGTGTTAAGAGCCGTAAGGCTTGGCTCTGCATTTTTACGTGTTTGACGACGCGTGCCACGCACATTGAAGTGGCAACAGATTTAAGTACAGTGACTTTCCTTGCAGCCTTAAAACGCTTTCTTTCGCGACGCGGTCCTATTAAATGCTTATATACCGATAACGGTACTTGTTTCGTAGGTGCAAGTTCTTATTTACGCGACCTTCACAAATTTCTTAAAGATTTTCGTCCTCATCTTGAGGAAGAACTTTCCTTCAATCATATAGATTGGAAGTTTATTCCGCCTGCTTCCCCACATTTTGGAGGATGTTGGGAAAGTATGGTTAAGGTAGTTAAAACTCACCTTTTTAAAGTTATAGGTCAACAAATCCTCTCCTACGAGGAACTTATAACTGTCCTTAGTCAAGTTGAGGCTCTAGTTAATTCGCGGCCACTTACTGCTTTGAGTAGTGACCCTACTGAACCATCAGCACTGACCCCTGCGCATTTCTTGCACACCGCGCCATTGTTGTCCCTTCCCGCTCCTGAAGCAGACTCGCTCAGCTTGCTTCAGCGACATACTCTACTTGACAAACTGGTGCAGTCGTTCTGGCAGCGCTGGCGTTCAGAATACTTACATCAACTTCAGGCTAGATCCAAATGGAATAGTCCTGCACCTTCTATACAAGAGGGTACTATTGTAGTTATCATTACTGATAACTCTCCGCCCCTTTCATGGCCATTAGGCATTATTGATAAATTGCATACCTCCAAGGACGGTACAACCCGTGTTGTTACTGTGAAAACCGCAAAGGGTAGCTATGTGCGCCCTGTTGTGCGTCTGTGTCCATTACCGACTCAATAAGGCCTGGCTTGATAGTTAGGTCTCTTAGTTTTAGTTAGTTAGCGACGCAACATAATTTTCTATGAAATTTAACTATAGGTATGCAACTTAATGTATTATGCAACTCGCAGTATTTATCTTAAATCTTAATAATTGAAATGTAAAAATCCGCATCTTAGTCCGTATTGCTGAATAGGTATACGGTAGTACACCTCATAGGGCTAAGTTTAATTTTCATTAAAGGTGACCCTTTAAGGCCGGGAAAATGGTAGCGCCATCTCTTGTAAATGTCATAAATCAATGACCAAAAACACATAGACAAACGCATTTGAGATTTTGCGGGCGATCGATATCCTAATTATCTCGTTCCTTCCTCATTCCTTTTCCCTTTATGTACGCCTTAATGACAGGTCGCCAGAACGAACCGAAACTTCAACGTGAACGGGCCTCGTATCTCAACCGCCAGCTTTCCAAGCCACCTGGCTGGAGACTGATGCATCTAATTAGTTAGATTGCAGAGAACCTTGTGAACCGTGTCTATTAACCCGCCTCGCGGATATAAAACAATTGTGTGAAGTGTGTGGATCCTGAAGGTGGCCAGTTTGGAGTAGAAGAACACCAGCTCGCTGCCACACGTGGGCTGGCATCGACCACTACAAGGTAAGGCGTACTACTTCCCTCATTTCCATACTAGATCGCCCGAATTGATCCGTGAATATTTTCCCGCTTATTTTCAACGCACTATTGCCAGAACCCTTCAAATACAGTCCACTTTTCATGATAGACACAAGGATGAAGAGGTTTCTCAAACCGCTATATCACTAGTTTTGTTTACGAAATTATAGAGGACAAGAGATAGCGAAAAAAATACTTTAAAAAGAAAGAGACGCAAACATGCGGTGGGCGTGTTCACCTACAAACTTGACCAGTATTATGAACTCCGATAAATAATATTAGAAAATAAATCTAATTATGTTTATGTAACTATTAACTTATCAATTTAATGTTATGCTATTTTTCGGAAACTCGATGTCTGGCTGTTGTTACCATAGCAACGTATTGTACAAGAGGCCATTATAAAATTTATTTCATCAATTTCTTATTGACTGACACGGAAGTGTTTATGGCTCACAGAAGTGGTCGCTACTAATTCGAAATTGTCGAGTGGTGATCAGTATTACCTGTATATGATCTTTTAGGCATATGTGTTGACAGACATCGCTCGCCTGTTATTAGGCGTCTAGTGGCTATGTGGTCGATGCATAAGGAAAATGTTCCCCTTCATTCATCATAACCAATAATTTATTTTTCAACACACATGCTCATAAAGTGGCTCTAATTTCACCGCAATTAAGCACATAATGACACCTGTTATCAAACTGTGACTTTTTCATTACTATTATTCACAAGTGAGATCAAGAGTTTTTTTATTTTTATTTATTGGTTGAGTTGCTTTGTTCTTAAAAAAGTTTCGATACAAAAAAGATCGTGCTCAATAGTACAAATGTAAAACATTTCATGAAACTTCGTATTTAAATAGATAATTTCAACTTGTACGTGTTTAATAAATACAACTTTCACTTAAATATAACTTTTGTTTTTGTCTGTAATAAAGAAAACTTGAAATTCCCCATTTTTTACGTGGCTAAAACGCTATTCGTGAAAAGCCAAAAAAAAGATAACTCATTATTTTTAGTCTATGACCGATGGCCATTGTTAGATGCGCGCGCATAGGGAAACTGATTAATTTTGGCCGCCATTGCGAAAAAAAATTCACAACTCGTTTTCACTGTTGGAAATGATTTTTTTGTATTATTTTCTTCACAAGTGTGTTGAAAAACGTCGTATGATACACGTGTGTATTGATGATTACCGTCCTCGGCTCTCTTAAGACCCTCACCTAACGGCTCGGGTCTCAATGGCGCCTCAGCGGTAATCACCAACATTACACACTTGTACCATAATGTACTAATAATCAATTATTATGTACTTTTACCTTCACCTGTCATAAATTGTCACAACATACCTTACAGAAATAAAGCAGATTAATCGACGTCAGGTTGGATAATGTTATTTGATTAATAAATTGATAAGACGCCAAAGGCTGCAAGAATTTTGCAAAATCAAGCAGGCCGGACCGAATGCGGGCGTCGCGTGCTTGTGCCCCGCGCTGCCTTTTCGCGGCTCCGCCCTCACGTACCCTGACAGCTCGTCATGCGAGCCCAGGCGCTCAATTTGCTGAACGGCCTAATTTCTCAGGAACCTGGCGTCGACATATTTATGCTCAATGGAAAAACAATGTTAAATGTGTGTATTAGGTTTTTTAGTTTATAAGTGTTATTATATGTGTAGTGGTGGCTTGCTGTACGCTTTGGTGTAAACTGTAAGTACAGCAAGTAATTGTTATAAAATAAATAAATAAGTTTCAAAAATAGGAAACATGTAAATATGCCGCTAAAAAGCGCTAATTCCACCCGGCCCCAACTTGCCGAGATGTGACCGTGCCAATAACGGACGATGGTCTAAGACGTAACGTACCGCTAAAAAGCTCAAGATGTTGAGCTTCTTAGCGGTACGTTGACATTGAGTCTCTATTTCCCAAGGCTCAGCTGGCTGCCAAAAAGTTGGGGATACTGGCAAAGATGAGAAGGTACTTCATGCCGGAACAGCTGCTCAACTTGTATTAGTTCCATGATGCATGGAGTACTGTTCTCATCTCTGGGACGGATCTGCCAAATACCAGCTTGATGGACGGGCTAAGAGGCTCATCGGCAATAAGGTACTGGTCAAGTCAAATAAGGAGAATGTAATAAAAGGTATAATTTGCATGTATACGGCGTACAGTATACGAAGTGTGAGTAAAGAAGACCCATACAAAAAAAAAACATTATAAATATAAAAATAGAGGCGGACCGGTATCGGGAACATGGTCAGGGCTCCAGAGAGAGGAGCCGTGTCAAGAAGTACTGCTTTCCGAATCACGCCATGACCCAGCCGCCTAACGAGAGCCTACTAAGGTGTTGGTCGAGGCTCGTGGCTATTAAGCCATTGGCTGACACGACTATCAGTACAATGATCGTTGAGTCCACATCACACATGTCGACAACCTCGCGAGCCAAGTCAAGAAAATTGATGTGCTTATCTTTCTCGGATTTCACGAGGAAATTTTTTGTCATACGGGAAGGTTATGTCAACAATCATTGCACGCCTCTCGATTCGGTCCACCACCACTATATAAGGTAGAATATATATATATGTAGGGTAGGTAGGGTAGGGTAGGTAGGGTAGGGTAGGTAGGGTAGTGTAGGTAGGGTAGGGTAGGTAGGGTAGGGTAGGTAGGGTAGGGTAGGTAGGGTAGGGTAGGTCGGGTAGGGTAGGTAGGGTAGGTAGGGTAGGGTAGGTAGGGTAGGGTAGTTAGGGTAGGTAGGGTAGGGTAGGTAGGGTAGGGTAGGTAGGGTAGGTAGGGTAGGTAGGGTAGGTAGGGTAGGTAGGGTAGGTAGGGTAGGTAGGGTAGGTAGGGTAGGTAGGGTAGGTAGGGTAGGTAGGGTAGGTAGGGTAGGTAGGGTAGGTAGGGTAGGTAGGGTAGGTAGGGTAGGTAGGGTAGGTAGGGTAGGGTAGGTAGGGTAGGGTAGGTAGAGTAGGGTAGGTAGGGTAGGGTAGGTAGGGTAGGGTAGGTAGGGTAGGGTAGGTAGGGTAGGGTAGGTAAGGTAGGGTAGGGTAGGTTTTTTTTTTTTCTGGCCGTTGTGGAAAATCCTCCTTGGACGCCCCAAACTGCCTCGCTCAGAACGAGCCAGCCTGGGCAGTGTCGGACTCACTGATGGTGCCTACCGACTAAAAACCACACCTGTCTCTAAATTATATTACCGATATTAATTTCTGCATTTAAAACTTTATAAATATGATCTGTGACCTCGGTTCATTAGCGAGAGAGAATCATATCAGATATGTCTGATCCAATTCACTCCCGCAAACGGACCGGGGATTTATTCTGAGTGTGTTAGTGGTGTTAGTTGTTAGTTTTTTTTTTTTTTTTTTTTTTTGTTATATACAAGTGTTTTCTCTTTTATTTTCAGCACACAAAGCTGTAGCCGCTTACTTGAATTACAGACTATACTTAGGCTTAGGCTAAATTAGGTACATAATTATAACTAAAACTTATGAATCTAAAACATATATGTACAAATATGAATAGTCTATAAAACTAGAATGCTGCATCGCTTAGTGGGGGTTGGGCGTTAAAATCTGTCGACTATAAAATAACCTAATGTGAAAAATAGTAACATTATTTGAATAAAAGATTGACTACAACTATATATAAAAAAAATATTTTTATTAACTAAAATTATACTAAAATTGACCATGCGATGCAGCACCGTGGGTGATATAGGTTTCTGAGGTAGGGTCGAGCCATTTGCCTTTGCTGCCCTATACATGACACCCTCAGCAAAAGCCAAACATAGGTCCCGGCAATCGTCGTCACCAACCAGCTCCCGGAAGGTCTCCAGCGAGCGACCCAGCCTCTGTTCGCAACCGAACCTTGCCCGCACAAATCGGGGGCAGTCACTTTGTATGTGTTTAATTGTCTCAATTGTCTCGCTATCGCAAACACAAACCGGGTCACCCGCCAGCTGAAATCTAAAAAGGTACTCTCGTACGCCCCCGTGTCCTGTGAGGTGTTGGGCTCTTAAGTTGTTAGGAGGCCCTATTCTTTCCAGCACCCTGTAAGCTTGTCTTACATCTTCGAAGAAGAGCCGGATATCCCTGCCGCGATGAGTGTTAGCAGTAAACCGATCCTGCCACTTGACAAGTGTCGCCTCCCTGATGGAGCCCTTTGCGAAGGACAGGGGGAAATCGTCATAAACGGGGCTGGTCTTACGGTGCAGTGCCGCCTGCTTGGCGAGCTCGTCTGCCCTTTCATTGCCCGGTATCCCAATGTGGGCTCTCACCCAAAACTGATGAATGTGCCTACCTTGTAGCTTCGCCGCCGTAATGGCTCGCTGAATTCCCAAAGCGATACCGTTTGGGGTTTTGGGGTCCGTTATGGCCTCCAATGCTGACCGCGAGTCCGATATGATATTCGCGGAAATGGGCGGTTTTCTGTCATCGGTATATTTTATAGCCCTTCTAATTGCGATCATTTCCGCCTGAAACACAGAGCAGTGATTTTCGAGTTTGAGGCCCAATTTGGCCACCTCCTGATTCTGCTTCCAGCACGAAACTGAGGCCCCGACCTTAACCTCTATTTTACTCCCATCCGTGTAAAGGTAGAGGAAGTCATTTCCGACTTTGGACAGGTCCTCGGGCGAGTCGATGTGGCGGAACCCCAGCCTCGACCGGAGAGCTGGGTGTGGCAGCTCCGAGGGATGTGCGCGCCTCTCCAGGGTTCTGCCTGGGAGTTCATCCAGGGGCTTTCCTCTTTTGATTTCATATATTTGGAGGCACTCGATCGCACGCATGTCCAGGGGGATGACTCTCGCGATAACAGCTGCAGCAGTTTGTGAAGTTGTACGGTGGGCCTTTGAGATCTTGATCGCGAACATCCTGGTAATAGAATTTAGCTTTTTCTTGGCGTATACCTTATCGGCGACTTGCGCCCAGGAGCTAGCTGCGTAGGTAACGACCGGCTCGACAACGCCGAGGTAGATAGTCCTCAGGATGCTCGCGTTCAAGCCCCATTGTGCACGTGCTGCCCTCGCCACCATTTTAAAAATTCTGACAGTCTTTTTCGTGATCTCCTCAAGGTGTGGGAGGAAGTTCATACCGGAGTCCAGGGTGAGGCCAAGTAACTTAATGCGGCTGGTGAGTGAGATTTGTGACTCGGCAAGGTAAAATTTTGGCTGGTCATATTTTCCCCCTTCCCTTTGTACCGCGAAAGCGACTAGACGTGCCTTTCGTACTGGTACTTCTCATTTTATTTTGTTTTGATTTAAATAGTATATTTTTGGAAATAAACGCTCAAATAAATTTGTCAAAGTACTAGGCGCGCATAATTACGAACTTGTGAAAGTAACGCGCGTGTGTGACAAGGACAACAACTCCAGAGACCGCAATAGAACGGGCGGAGCCAAGCAGCGTCACCGCGCCAGCCGAAGCAACACGCACTGCGTCATACTCAACGCTTGCCACAATTTATGCGCGACAGCGATTAGCGGGCAACTACTTTGTGTGGTACAAAATATTTTTATTTTGTGGTACGAACTTATTTTGTGTAGTACAAACTATGTCTAAGTCACCAAGAACTCCTCCAAATCAATATACATCCCGGTCGGAATCAGACATCAAGAAATTATATTCAGACACATGCATCGAGGAAAATATTACCCAGCGAGCCAAACGCAGGTGCCCATCAGGTGGGGATAATGGAGATGGATAAGATGTATTTAAACATGAAATCAAAGAGATGTTCACTGAAATGATAAATGCTCAAAATTCACGGTTAGATAAATTGGAGAACCATATAATTGAGATAAAGAATCATTACTCTGAGATTAAGGCAACCAATAATGAACTCGGAAAAACAATGACTATTATCTCCGATCAGTTACAATCTGTCGAGGTTAAGATTACGAGTCTCGAAAAAGAGCGTAGCTCTATGGCGATCAAGATATCTACGTTGGAAGGAAAGTTAGAGTCCTATGATCATAACCTCGTTAAGACATCCATAGAAATACGTAATGTTACAAAAAGAGAGCAAGAGACTAAGACAATGTTGTTCAAAAATATAATGCACTTGTCTAAACACCTACAAGTCAACGTGGAACCGATCAGCATTCGTGATATTACCAGACAACCGTCTAAAAGGGAAGCCCCGACGTCAAGCATATCAGTCGAGTTTTCAAATACACTCATGAAAACAAAGTTCCTTGCTGCTGTCAAAAATCATAATAAATGAAATGGCAGTAATAAAGTAAATTCCGCCCATCTTAACATCAACACCGCCCAAAATACACCTATCTACGTCGCCGAGCAGCTGACCTCACTCACTAAACGGCTGTTTTACTTAGCTAGACAGTACGCAAAGTCTCAACAATACAACTATTGCTGGACTTCGAATGGACGAGTATTCCTAAAGAAAGATTCTGATATCCAACTTATAGTGGTCAAAGATGAGAAACAATTGAAGCAGCTGCCCATAGCCAACAATGCATGACTACGTAACTATAAGATTATCTACTGCCTATCTTGTTTATTTTTAATCGCACTATTTTTATATACTGTAATTATAAATTTTACTTTATTTTTTAAACTACATATAATTATTATCGCTTGTTTACAATGTATTTTGCAACTTGACAACTGTCACTACACACAAACATATCACTACATCATCTTCACAGCTCATACACAATACTACTATTGCTGTACACATTTTACACTCACACTATCTGCTTATAATTCTACAAATTGGTGCAATCAACAAGAGTGTGGTATACCTTATATATTTTATTTGATCATTTGCTGGTACTGACGTGGATAACATTTTAATACTGACACAATTATACCTATTATACAGTGAAACTCTGGTCACCTTCACGATCATCTCAGTTTTGGCCTTATCTCAACATTTCAATGGCTAATGATATTAACCAAGTAATTGATAATGTGGACCAGCTTTCTGTATCAGTAACCCATACATGTGCACCTGAAGACACTCATTCAATACTATTGCATCCGCATAACTATTTAAATATTTTATCACAAAATATTCGATCTATTTCTCGTAACTTCTTAAGTCTACAGACGCTCTTACACCGCATTACTTTTGATTGCGACTTGGTCGTATTGACTGAATGCTGGCAACCCTGTACTAGTAACTGCAATATTCCACTTATGCAAAACTACAATATATTTAAAACTTCCAAACACAAAAAACCAAAGTGATGGTGTTGTGGTTTATCTAAAGTCGAACTTGTTGGCCACCTGTGAAGAACCAGACCTCTATCAATCAGCCTCTGGTCTTACAATTAAGATCGGCACTGATATAGCGATAGTGTGTATCTATCGCTCACCATCAACAGACAATATAAATAGTTTTATAGCTGCCGTCAATGTGGTTATCCCTTCGCTTCATGCATTCAAATCTGTAATTATAACCGGTGATTTAAATTTAGATATAAAACCTAACACATCTGACCTGCGTTCTCACGAATATTTGGACTGTCTTGCTTTTCATGGTTTTCTTCCTGCCCATGTTTATCCAACGAGAGGTGGAAATTGTCTGGACCACGTGATCTTAAGAACAAAGTGTCTCACCCATACATTTGTTTATAGCTCCACAGTTACCGATCACTTCCCACTTTATTGTGCATCCAAAACCAAGGCTTGAGAATAGCAGCTTGCTCTACAGTTACGAAGATAGATTGTGAGGGGCTTGATAAAAGTATAAAGCAATTAGATTTTAAGCCTCTTTACGATGAGGGAGACGCTAATATTGTTACCGATAAATTCATTCAACTTATTAGTTCAGCCATTTCTGATAATACGACCATCAAGAAAGTTTCCTCTAAAAAGAAGATTTTAAAGCCCTGGATTACTCCTGGTATATTGCGATGTATAAGGAATAGAGGTGCGCTTCTTAAGAAATTAAATAATACTCCAGATAATGAACCAATAAAAATTACATATAAGAAATATGGAAACTTTTGTACTAGTATACTGAAGAAAGCAAAAAGATTGTATGATACACAAGAATTGACCAAGGCAAATAATAACCCAAAAGCCCTATGGGATACCATCAAACGTCTAACCAATACCTCAAAAACTAAAAGCACCGCATCACAATTACTTACACTATCACCTTCACCTACACAATCATGCAATACCGTTAATTAATTTTTTGTCAGTATCGGCGAAAAGCTTGCAAGTGATGTGGTAAAAGATAAAGACACTGAAGTATCTAGTCTGCCCCAAAACACATGTAATCCCTCATCGTCCTCGTCTTTTGTTCTACAGCGTACTGATCCCGATGAAATTATTACAGTAATCAAATCATTGCGCTCTAATGCTGCTACTGGCTGGGATGGCATCTCGCCTTATTTTCTGAAAGAATATGCATTTATCCTAGCACCTATCCTAAGCCATATTTTTAATACTTGCTTTGAAACTGGGACCTTCCCTACATGCCTTAAAAAGGCAATAATTCACCCAGTTTTCAAGGGAGGGGACGGTATAATCCCTAGTAATTACCGCCCTATAGCCGTTCTAAGTGCCTTGTCAAAGGTACTCGAACGCCTTATCAATAAAAAACTTATTAATTACCTTGAACGTCATAACGATACTCCGCTTTATGTGTCACTGTTGATGTTCTCCGTATCAAGTAGGGTACTGATCAGCAGTTTAATTATTTTGTCCTATCCTATAGTATAGCAGTACAATAGTACTGCTATATGTCCCAGTTTAAATGTCTAAATTTGGTACGCAATAAAATGCTACAATTGTCTTATACTAAAATATAGTAGCACAAAAGTGCTAATATAAGTATATGTTCTATATTTAAAAAGTGTATGGGTTCACAAAATGGACAAAAAAAAAAAAAAAAAAAGGTAGGGTAGGGTAGGTAGGGTAGGGTAGGTAGGGTAGGGTAGGTAGGGTAGGGTAGGTAGGGTAGGGTAGGTAGGGTAGGGTAGGTAGGGTAGGGTAGATAGGGCAGGGTAGGTAGGTAGGGTAGGGTAGGTAGGGTAGGGTAGGGTAGGTAGTGTAGGGTTTTTTTTTTAGTTTTTTTTTTTTTTAATTTGACAGGCGGGGAAATCCGGTCGGACTTACACCCAAGCTGCCTCACAATACGAGCCAGCTTGGATAGTATCAGGCTCCAACTGACTAAAACCTCTCCTGCCTTACACAGATCTCCCTCGGACATAGTCCGAGACTTTGGGGACTCATTTTTTCTAAGAACTTTTGCACTTTACATAGTTCTTTACTCTATTTAATCTATATCCATTTATATAATGAGTTTCTCAATTCGTGTATGTAATATCGTGCTGTTTGCTACCTACTATATATATATCCATATAGAGTTTTGAGCAATGCTGTTAATTTTTATTCCTTTCTATCGTTCTTTGTGCCGTTTTAACACAGAATTCGATAAAAGCTGTACTGTGTTTTTTGTCTGCGATAAGTTTATTTAAATTCTCAGTTGTAATGTCTGTCCCTATTTTCTGTTCAAGCTCATACCTATCCGGGCCATAGACCGGACAGTCGGTCAGTACGTGGATCGCTGTCTCATCTTTGTCAGGGACACATACGCATGATGGGCTTTCCTTCCACTTGAACCTGTTCAGGTATTCTGAAAACCCACCATGCCCAGTCATTACTTGGGTTATTATCCCTGTTGGTCTAATTTTTCTGACAATTTTATAAGCATCGACAGCGTCCGGGAAGAAAAGTTTCGTCGTCGCGGCTGTTTCACCCATTCTGTACCTCAGGTTCCATTCGACAAGCGAATCCTTTCGGATTTGTCGCTTGACGAATGACACCGGACACTGGTCGTAATCTGGCCTCTTTTTAAGGTATAATGCCGCTTCTTTGGCCAAGTGGTCGGCTCTCTCATTTCCCTCCAGTCCCGCGTGCGCCTTGATCCAAAACATAGACACACGCTTGTTTTGGATGCTGCACTTTCGCAGGTTCTCCCTGGTTTCGACTGCGAGGGGATGACAAGAGCGGTGGTTTGCGACCGTTTCCAGTGACGATCGTGAGTCACTGAAAATGCCAAAAGACCCTGCATTGTGCTTTTGTATCTCCCGCATGGCTTTACATATGGCCAGCAGTTCCGCCTGGTAGACCGTACAGTGAGACGACAGCTTCATCTTCTGGCATTTGGTTTCGACGCCATTGCTCCAGAGAGACAATGCCGCCCCTACCATCAATTTTGCTGCCGTCCGTGTATATCTGCACTGCTTGTGTGCAGTGGTGTGCGAGTTGTTCTTGGTCTGCCAGGCATATGAACTGCAGACTCATATGTTCCGCCGGGTGGGGTGTCGAGGCAAATGCGGTGCGTCGCTCAACGTCCCTATCTCCTAGCTCCAACCGGGGCAACCCCCTCCTCGCCTCATACAGGGCAGCTGCCTCTCGTATTCGGAGATCAAGAGGAAGTATCCCAGCTGGCACTGGCGTCGAGTTCAGGGATACGGTGCGATAGGATTTGCACGATTTCTGTGCAAATCCTCTTTGGACCGCATTTAACCTCTTCGTTACGCACAGCTTGGTGACTGCGGGTGCCCATGCACTTGCTGCGTACATTATGATCGATTCGACTACTGCCGTGTACATAGTGCGGATGACGTCGGGGTGGAGTCCCCAGCTGACCTTCGCAGCCCTCGACAACTGCTTGTAAAAACCAATCGCCTTTTGGCACACATTCACTACGTGCTTGTTGAATGTAAGCTTGTTGTCGATCGTTAGCCCCAGGATTTTAATTTCCTGCATCATGCCAATGGCTACCCCTCCCATGCTTAGTCGCGGAGTGTCGTATTTCAGTTTCCGCGTTATTACCATCGCATTTGTTTTATGCGGTGCGAATTTAAACTTGTTACTAACACCCCACTGATAAACATGAGCGAGGGCGTCATTCGCCTTTCGCTCGATCTCGATCGCTGAGTCGCCATAAAATACTAGCACCACGTCATCAGCAAAGGCTTGGCAGTAGTCTCCTCGCTCCTCCAGCCCCTTTAGTAGGGGTTCCAGGAGGGTGTTCCAGAGAATCGGTCCTCCAATCGATCCCTGTACACAGCCCTTCGACGTCTCCTGTACTAACTCTTCGCCTGCATACCTGACCCTGACCCTTCGGTTATTGAGGTAGCTGTCTATGATTCTCCTCACATTTACCGGGCATTTTTCCTCAGCCAGTCTGGTTCTTATAGCTGGCCACCATGCGCTGTCAAAAGCTCCCTCTATGTCTAGTGACACCATTACGATCAGCTTGCGCTCTGCTAGCTTGCTGCGTATGTGCCCAACTAGATCATAGAGGGAGTCTTCCGTGCTCTTCTGGGGCATGAACCCGTATTGGCGAGTACTGAGTTTCGGTAATGTGCCATTTCACTCTGTTTATGACCATTTTTTCCAAGACTTTTCCCAGCACCGGCAACAGACCAATTGGTCTGTAAGATTTTGGAGCTGTATAACTCTTCTTCCCGGGTTACCTGAGGATCACAACTGTGGCTTCCTTCTAGGTCCCGGGAAAGTAGCCCAGCTCCAAGCACTTGTTAGCCAGTGCTAGGAAATTTCCCGGATCGTGGTCAATCGAACGCTGGCAGATGTCGGCCGTGAGGCCATCCGCCCCGGGGGCTTTCTTAGGGTTGAAGGTGCGTATGGAGGAGTTTAACTCCTCGATAGTGAAGGTGGGTCATGTTTTTCACCATGACCCATGACGTTCACTTTTTCCGCTAACATCCTAACACGCTTGTGTTCTTCGCTATCCTCATCCCTTCTGTCCCCCGGGTAAAATGTTTCCGCCAGCAATTCGGCAGAGTGGAGATTGTCCAGTACCTTTCCGTTCACGGTCAGGGGCAAGTCCTCGTGCCGTTTTTTGGTTCGGACTATGACGCGGTATATACCGTCCCATAGATCTTCCCCATCTTGTCTCTCACAGAAAGCTTTCCAGCTTTCTGTCTGTGCATTTCTGGCTTTGGTCTCATATTCGTTTTTTATTTGCAGGTACTCAGCGACGACAGCCACTCTCCTGACAGGTGCTGCACAGCGGATCCTGCGCCTTTTGGTGGCGACTGCCCTCTTCAGCGTGGCGACCTCCTTTGACCACCATGGTTAGTTGACCCTGTTATTTGGCTTTATTAGGGGTATACTTGTGTTTGCTGCTTCTATTATGGAGTTTTGAAATGTTTTAATTTTGTGTTCTAATTCTGTTTCGTTTTTAATTTTTTCTATGCCTGAAGGATTAATTTTTTGTTCGGTGAGCAACTGGGCCAATTTCTCACGAAATTGGTCCCAGTCTGCTTTTCTGCTATTAAATATGCGTGTTGTTCTACTTATTTGTATACCCCTTGCCTTCTCCAAGGCCAACTTAAAGGTGATGGTATTGTGGTCTGAGCTCGTCAAACCCTCCACAACCTTCCAGTCATCCACCAGGCCGAGCAGCTCCGTCGTACATACCGTTATATCGACTATGCTCGTGTAGAGTCTGGTTCCACGAACTATGTGGAACGTTGGAGTGCTGCCGACGTTGAGCACCTGCAAATCCATCTCGTCCAGGCCACCAGCCGCCTCTCTCCCTCTTTCATTTGCTTTATAGCTTCCCCACCAAGAGTTTTGCGCGTTGACGTCGCCTCCCATAATGATCCGCCGGCCGAAGTTCCGCTCAATCTTTTTAAGCTGCTCCAAGTATGGCCCTATCGGTTCTGGCTTTGGTTCGAAGTAAAACGAGACTACCGCCATCTCCCAGGCAATTGTCCTCATCTTCACCACCGTGATGTTAGGTGTGGTGAAGTCCGGGCACTGGACGACGTCTATGTCACCGTCGAAGACAGCGATTGCTGTCTTGACGGCACCGTCTTCCATTCTATCGCACTGGTAAATTCTAGCGCCTCGGTAGTCCTTCATTCTACCTATGCCTCCAATGTACGTTGTTCGCCTCAAGCATTAATTCGTTAGTTGCCAGTGCCTTTCTTTGCAAGTTTGCTTGGGCTACTACGTATGGCCTAGTGACTAAGTCAGATATTCCGCCGGTGACCACCTTAGCAATACGCCGTCTTGCTTCGGGCCATTGCATCCCATTTCCTTCTTATGGGGCACTCTTGGCTGAAGGCGTTGTGCTCCACTTTATCAAGTTTTGCCCGCGTGCAGTTACAGCATGACGGGCCCGCTCCCTCAAGCCAGTCTGGGCAGTCTGCCTTCATGTGGGCGCCCCCACAATGGCTACACCTTGCCTGGGTTTCCTGGCAGAAACGTCTGCCGTGTCCGTATCCCAGACAAAGCGAGCACTGGACTAACGGAGACTGGTCGACCACTCGAATCCTTTGGAATTCGATGTGTACCAACCCAGCCTCCGTCATTCGCCGCCAAATTGTGGGGGACACCCGCACTATGACATGGCTTTGGTGCGGATTTCTCGTGCGCTTCCTATAGACGATCTCAAGTCTATCGGCTTCGCCGAGTCCTTTAAACAAATCCCTATTTTGTTTCTTCAGCGCACCAAGAATTTCCTCGTCGCTGTTGTACTGCATCACGTCTTTGAGCACAACTAATGGGTCTTTATTTGTTAAGTCTTCGGCTCTCAAGTTATCTGACTTTGTCAGCCTGGCCTTTACTTTCTCCCTTTCCTCTAGATTCCTAAAGCCCATTATTACCTTCCTATCTTTGGCCTTTCTAATTCTTTCTACTTCCACTCCTCCCTCCTTCGCATTTACCACCTCTCTTATTCTGTTAAATACCATCTCACCGGTCTCCTGCTCGTCTGTCGCCGTGACCACTAGCGAGTGCAGCGCAGTCCGCTCCGGAGGATGTCTCCTAGCGGACGACGCTACGCCCGCGTAGGTCTGCTTTTCGGCTTGTTCCAGGCTATCCTGCAGTTTCACCATGTTTTCGATGTTCTGCTTGATTAATTCAGCATGGTCAGCGAGCATTTTTCTGAAAGCCTCCCTCTCCATTTCTTTTTCCACCTCCGCTATCCCTTCCAGGTTCGCCCTTTGGTGTTTTGGCGATTTCTGAGGCAGTTCCAACTTTTTGCTTTTGGTCGTAAACTCTGCCTCCTTTACTAGATTGTATAGCTTTTCCGCGGCCAAAGTGAATTCAACCTTTATTTCGGTTTTTGTGTTCCTCGAAAGGCCTAGGTGGGTCTTAATTTTAGCTAGGCAGATCCTGGCTTCCGTCACTTTGTCTCGTGGCTTAGCTTGCTCAACCAGGGTGGGTGGCGTGGTGGTAGTGGTGGAGGTAGAGAGGGCACTTTTTGGTTTCTCGGGAGGGGTTTTTGGTTTCAGTTTTTGCTGCTTCCCACTCTCCGATACTTTTCCTTACCATTGACTTAATCACCGGTGATGTTTTCTCCGGTGTAGTCCTGGTGAAGGTGGAGTTCAGAATGCCCGCTTTTTTGGGGATGGCATCGTCTTTGTCCTTGTTTTGGGTTGGTGTCCTGTTCATCATCTTGGTTATGAGGGGTTTGGTAGCGCTTGGTAAAATTACACTTATAAGGTTGTAAAAGGCCTTATAAGTGTGTGTCAAAAGTAGATTTTACTGTCAATTTAATATGTAAATTGTAAAGGGGGTATTGTATAGGATACCCCGCTTTATGTGTCACTATTGATGTTCTCCGTATCAAGTAGGGTACTGATCAGCAGTTTAATAATTTTGTCCTATCCTATAGTATAGCAGTACAATAGTACTGCTATATGTCCTAGTTTAAATGTCTAAATTCTCTAATTTCTAATGTCTCGTCCTTCTTTGTCCAGGCAATCTCTCTTTGGAATGCGCTCCCTCAGAATATCAGGATGGCAAACAGTCGGTTATCTTTCAAATTGAAGGCACGTGAGCACATTCGCAAGAAATTTGCAGAATCATCACAGAATTGATTTGTTGGTTTCGGTTTCTCTATAGCATTGTTTTTGTATGTATGTATCTAAGTATATATTTGTATGTATTTTATATGTTTTTTTTTCTCTATTTATCCCTTAATTTAGTTGCACCTGCCTTATTTTATCTCTGCACCACCCTAAGGTCGACTGGTAGAAAATGCCTAAGGCATTAAGTCCGCCTTTGTACTTGTGCATAAAGTTTTAATAAATAAATAAATAAATAAATAAATTTAGTACGCAATAAAATGCTACAATTGTCTTATACTAAAATATAGTAGCACAAAAGTGCTACTATATGTCAACAGTTAAAAATGTTTAAAAATAAATATGAGTAAAATATGCTTATTTCAGTCTTTGCCTAAAATATATGTTCACAAATTGGACAAAAAAAAATAAAAAAAATCCGGGCGGTTGTCGAGCTTAGTTATCCCCGAGTTGTTGAAATACTATACTAGTGTAGTATAGTGAATATTTGAAGAATGATATATTAGATTTTTAAAAATTATTTTAATTATTGTCAATAATATAATATAATTTAAAATCGTCCAAAAAGACTGCAATTATAGCTAAAATTTTGCTCGTTTTCCGGGTGTAAATTGCCCTGTCCCAAAGACTTAGTCTAAACCTAAATTAATATTAAAATAATTTACACATTTAACCTAATAACAAGAATCTTCACACCCGACACGTGGAGTATGGCGTGATATTACTTCCGATGTATGTTTGAAAAACTACTTTTTTGTTTCGTCCCTTTTCCAAAATGTAAAAGTGCAAGAAGATACTTTATGTATCAAAAACTTTTATAGCGGTCTCACTTTTCGGCTAGGATAATCCCAGACCGAGTTCTAAGCTTTTTAAAATCTAAATTTAGTAAACAAGATGAACAAAGTTAATAATGTAGCGTGAGAACAATTTAAATTTTTTAACTATTTCGATTTTGACATGTTATATTGATTTTAATTTTTGTTTTTTTTTTCCTATGATAAATAATTGATTTGACTATTCGATGCTAAGATAAAAGGGGAAAATTTGGAAATATGAATGAGATATTAATTATTTTAAAAGAGAAAAACAAAAATCGGACAGCAAATACCGAATTTGAATTCGGCCTGTCGCGAGACTAGACGGACGTGTTTATTTGTACTTGCTAAAATGAAATATCTATAAACAATTGCAACAAATTATTATTTTGCGGCGTCAGTTAAAACCAAAGTTAAGTGTGTCACGTATGACTAGTAAGTTTTTTCCAACTTTTATGTGCAAGATGAAGTGAAATATTGTTTATTTTCTACATTATATAAAGTGTTGCGGGTAGTATGTCTATCCCAGGATCGAGCCCGTTTGGTCTTAGCCAAATACGAAGTCCTCCGCTGACGCCTAACCAACAATTGCCCCCGAGAAACCCAAACCCACCAGCACCAGCGGAGAATGAGTTGCCGAGTGAAGTTATCAGCACGCCAGATATCCAGAAATGGTTAGGATCTATAGATAGCATTCTGAACGAAGTGTGCACTATTGTCGGTGATGGTAAAATGAACTCTGAACAGAAACTCCGTGTGTCAACTCTTTGCCGAAAGGTCTCAAGTGGGACTTCTCAGATGGCAGTCCTTTACCAATCGCTGAAGCAGAAGATGATCCAGAGCCACAGTACCGTCCAGCACCTACAACTTCAGCAGAACGTGGTGAACTCACTGGAACAGTTCAAAGAGGTTTTTGAATCGAAATTGAATCCCTCCTCTTCTTATGCCAGTATGGTGAAGAAAGGCTCCGACAACTTCGTCCGTCCTGCTAACCTAAGCTCAATCGCCATTTATCCGAGTGATAAAACTAAAACGAGTGACGACACCAAGTCACTCGTTCAGAAGTTGATTTCGCCCGAACAACTTAAGATCCAAGTCCGTGGCCTAAAGAAAGTGAAAAACGGGGGCGTACTGATTAGCACGGAAAGCAAAGGTGATATTGAAAAATTAAAAAAGTCCGAGAAAATTGTCACCTCAGACCTGATTTTAGAAGAGCCGTCTAAACGACGCCCTAGAGTCGCAGTCATTGGAGTTCCCGTAACCCTTACAGAGAAGGAGGTATTTGACTGTATCTACGAGCAAAACCTGTCAGACAAATTGCCCAATACAAGTCGAGAGACCTTCCTCGAGAACATCAAGTTGAGCCACAAATCGGGAAAGAAGGGCCTTCCTACCTGCAACTACATCGTTGAACTATCCGCTAGCATAAGAAAAGTGCTTATAAACCAAAGCCGAATTTTTATTAACTGGACTTCATGCCCTGTGCGAGACTTTACCATAGTCACGAGGTGCTTCAATTGCCAGCAGTTTGGCCACGCAGCCAAGTTTTGCCGTGAAAGCAGTTCTACGTGCGGCCACTGTGGAGAAACTGGACACTCCTTGAAGGAATGCAGCGGCAAATCTTCTTCCCCTCAATGTGCGACGTGCAAGCGGTTTAAGAGGAAATGTGACCATCCAACTGGTGATTTAAGTTGTCCAGCACGTAAATATGCAGAGACCAACTACATTAACTCCATAGACTATGAGGGCACCTAAGATCGTCACATAATATTCTTATATCATGCTCAAGGTCACACGCGTTGAACGTCTGCTGCTGACACCACAGTGACCTAAAAAAATATGTGTTTTGGTTTTACAATATTGGCTGTTACAATTCTGCTTATGCGACTAATTTATTTGTGTGTAATCATAGTGCACGTTTAACAATATAGATAAATATGACATTTAATTATATAAATAATTATGACCTAGTAATTTTGTTCTATGTTTATAGTGTTTAAGTAAACTAGTTTTATTTTTCCAAATTTATTTAGTCTTGTTACTATTTTAAGAATTTCTTGGGTTAAATATTGTTTAAATTCTGTTGTTCTAACATAAGCATATTTTTAGAGCTCCTTACTGCCTGTGATACAGGATTACCTAGTACAGGCATCTTCCATTATTATACCTACATTAGTTATCTAAGATTCATACAGTGTTTTTACCTTTTTATTATCTGAATAAAGATTATTATTATTATTATTATTATTATTACCTTGTTATTGCACTTTCGCTCTTATGATCGCTATGAAAATTCTCAGGATGGTTGCCAGCTGCTCTCGGTAGGCTGTCAGGTCCTCAAATCTCGCAGATTGCACCTCCCAGTTTGACTTACACGAGTTTTGGTCTCGCGGTTTTTTTTTTCCGGGCGGCTTGAGCCGCAAGTTGAGGTCTGGGGACTCACGGAAGAAATTTTCCGGAGTTCCAGGAATGACGGGGGCACTCAGTCACTCACGATCACTCTCTTTGATAATCAGATTTTCCTCGATTTCGGGGAGGATGCGGGTTTTCCGCAGAAAATTCACCTTTTTTCCTCTTCGATTTCGGAAAAAAGTGGGCCGAAAATGGCAACACTTATACAAAATATCCAAATTTTGAATAGGGTGTAGCCACTGAGATTGTCTATAAGATAGCAAAATAACACTATATTGTCGTCGCGACCGTTTACGCACTGCACTCGTTTCCCTTCAGGGTTCCGTTTGTCACTGTTTTTCTATGACTTTTAACTGCCGCGCTCTAGAAAAGGCTGTGTAGACCAGGCTTAGCGGGGGCCAAAAATCTAGAACTCCCAGGTCTTGTACTCACTGAGGTGGCTGTTATTTACATCGATTAAAAAATAGGGCTCACGCCGACTAATCGGACGCTGCACGCAACTTTCCAAACTGTCGTGTATTTTGTGTATTTTCCGCACTTTAAGGGTTAGAATTTAACCGTTTTACGTCACAGTTTGTTTTTTTTTTTTTTTTTTTGGGACTATCCCACCGCACTATTCCCAAACCACTGCAACTCCTGAAAGCCAGAATCAACAGTGGCGACCACCAGAAAAGCGCCGAAGCAATGAAGCTCGACGAAGTCCCGGAGAATGAATTTAACTGTCTTGGATCCCGCAACGAAATTAATCAGAAAAGAAAATGGAGGAGTAAGAAAAACACAAATTTCCACTTCCCTCCATATCAAGCAGGAGACAGAACAAACAAGACCAATAGGCACAAAGGGTCGTTTACAACTGGAATAAGCCCAGTTGCCAAGCACCACGGATAAAAATTTGCATTAATATTAATGGGTCCTAACATTGTGAGCTGTTATATTTGATTCCAATAATAGGTATGGCAAAAGCGCTTAAACGCACGGAAATTTGTTCTAGTTTCCACAAGGTCCGTATAGTAAACGGCTCCTGATACAGCCTGTACATTATTCAACATAGTATTGCGTTCATTCTGCCAAAGAATACACTCCCATAAGATATGATGTGCAGATTGTATATATTCACAGTCAGATGAAGAACACTGACATAATGGCGAGGCAACAAGCTTGAAGGAAAATAATTTACTTTTAAAGTTACCATGCCCTGTGAGAAATTGGGCAACACAGTGATCCACCTCCAGCCACGTCCTGGCCAGCCGCACGCGAACGGATGGAAAGAATTGGTGGAGGTGTCGGCCCTTGATGGAATTATCCCACCTACATTGCCATTCGGATAAAAGTTCCTCCCAGACGTCAATATGTGGTTTAAATAATCTAGAGATTTTGGCACGGTCACTCCGCGTTAAAAAGTCCGCGTCCATGGTCTCTCTTGCGGAATAGTACATTGCAGCACGTCGCTGCACTTCAAGGTCGACCGGAAGTACGCCAGCAAGTACCGGTAAGGCCTCAGTACTAACCGTCCTGTATGCTTTGCATAAGAATATCAATGCCAAACGCTGACTCTGAAGTAACTTACGTCGTACCGCCCCTATTGTGGCCCTATCAGCCCAAACAGGCGCCCCATAGCAGATACAACCCAAGTAAGTAGCCCCATAAATAGTCTTTAAAGTCAAAAAAGACAGACCCCACGTAGATTTAGATATTCTCGTTAAGGCATAGAAGTTCTTTTTTGCTTTTTCACCGACGATTTTAATATGATCTATAAATGCAAAATTCCTTTCTAACACAAGACCAAGATAGCACACGGACTGCTTCCTTCTTACCGGAACGTTATTAAATTTAATAGTAGGACACGATTTAAGATTACCTTTCAAAATGAGCTGATAAGTTTTATGCGGAGCAAAGGTCAGGCGGTTACGATCGCCCCACTGAGATATTAATCGTAGGCAAGTGTCAGCCAAGTTCTCGAGTCCAGCTCGAGTACTTGATTGAATGAGCAGAAGACCGTCGTCCGCGTAACCGGTTAATGAACAGCCGCTTGGAAGCGGAATCGCGAGGAAATCATCAAAGCCTAAATTCCATAAAGGTGGACCAATAACCGAACCCTGAGGACATCCCATGGTGAGAGACTTCGACATGGAATGATGGCCGAGTTTGAGTTTCGCGGAACCATTTAAAAAGTAAGAGTAAACTAAATTGTATATATTTCTATAACAGCCTCGATTTTTCATTTTAAGTAATAGCATTGGCCACCATGCGTTATCAAAAGCCCCAGAAATATCAAGAAAAATCCCAATTACATACTTATGTTCAGATGTATTAACTATTTTCCTAACAGTAAGGGCCGCGTCTACAGTCGATTTTCCAATAGTGAAACCGAATTGATTATTATGAAATTTTGGTCCGTCCGGTAGCAACCGTGGAACGATAAGGCGCTCCAGGAGTTTTCCCAAAGATGGAAGTAATGTTATGGGCCGGTACGACTTCGGGTCGTCCGGGGATTTGTCGCCACTTTTCGGGATTATTCGTATAAATCCGCGTCGCCAAATACGAGGAAATACGCCCTCCGCAATACAACGGTTGTAAACGGTTAAAATCGCATCACCGGCTGTTTTACACGCTTCTATAATCATCCAATTAGATATTTTATCTTCACCTGATGACTTGTTGAGTGGTAACCTCTTGACAACGTTAATAAATTCGTCAGTGGATGGAAGGTCTGACGCTGGTGATTCAGGTGGTACAGCTGCCCACGCTCTGATCTGTTGATGGTATTCGTTGTCATTAGCCAGTACGTCATCAGGTATAAGAGTATTCAGCAAAACTTCAGTTGTTTCCTCAATACCGGTAGTGTGTTTATTATTTACTTTAATATTCTGAACAAACGCGAGGTCGACTGATCGATTGGCTTTAAACTCATGATATAAAGGAGACCACGTACCTTCTTTATCTAATTTTTCTACTACTTTACGCAATAAATTACCCTTTGATTTTTCCACCGATGCTCTGTAGCGGGACCTGGCAACTCTAAACGTATTTAACGCAATGGAAAGAGGGTCACCGGTAACCTTACGTTTTTTAAGCTTGTTAAGATGTTTACGCGCTCGGCGATAATTTTTACGCTGTTCAGTTAGGTAGTCACACCACCAATCACATCTACGTATATTGGTCAAAGATCCACGACCAATGGCAATGTCAGCACAGTAAGTGAAGGTGTCTGACATAATTTCAGCACTTTCTTCAGCTGAAAGCCCATCACGAGTGAAGTCTTTGGCGTGAGACGCAACAAGCGAGCTAAAGAATTCCCAATTCGCACCCTTACATTTATACCTAAAGTTACCAATGACATGTGACGTACCCTGAGTAAAAACTGGAACAAATTCGTAGACGATCAAGCGATGATCACTACAAGACGCGTCCGGTAGGACACGCCACCTATCCAAGCGTACGTCTGCACTAGAAAGTGTGACGTCAATACAAGATTCGCCCATTTGGCTGCAAAAAGTTGGTGGTGCTTCAGGGGTATTATGAATAGTCAGATTCATTTCAGCAATGAAATCTTCAACAGCGCAGCGTCGTTCATAATCCGTAGACCGAACTTTGCCATACCAGAGTGATGATGACGCATTAACATCAGCGCCAACGATAACTTTGCAGCCCGCGAGCGACTGCAAGACGTGACGGAGATTATGTATATGAGGAGCAACAGGGTCTGAATATTGAAAGTAGCAACTCACAACGTAAACTTTAAAAGAAGACGATGAGACCTCCGCAACGGCACAATGGGGTGTCATTAGATTACGCAAAGACGTTACTGTGAAGTTAGAAGAATGCGCCACGTAAATTCCAGCTCGTGCTTTGCCATCCAACTGTACTACTTTGTGACGTAAACGCGCGTTTTGATATTGTTCTTGAACAAGCACGATATCTAAGTTATAATCGATAATTAGTTTGTCAAGTTCAGAAGTCGCTACCCTATCGTTGTGGAGATTTAATTGTCCTATTGTTAATCTATCCATTATTTAAGTAGTTGGTGTTGAGGATAAGTTGTTCGAGTTTAAGTTTATAAGTGGCACACCCATCCGATCCACATCGATGGTCAGACGGTTTCTTAGAGCGTTTACACGCCACGCAAGACGGTATATAATTTAAATTGTCTTTATGCGGACAGTCTTTGGTTTCATGTGTCTCAGAGCAATTAGCGCAGGTAGGTGATTTAATAGTGCAGTGTTTCTTAACATGACCGAACTGTTGACAATGTGCACAACGTACTACATCGACATCATCAATGAAACGGCAAGTCGCCCAATCAATAAACAATTTATCCTTGGTCGAGACTAAATGTTTCCGGACCGCGGACTCGAGTTCAATGCCTATCCATTTCCGACCGTTGTCTAACGAACGCCTACGTATGATTTTCGTTGATTTAATAAATTCGTCTTCTTTTAATGACAACTCGTCTTTAATGTTTTGGCAGTACAACGCATGCAAAAAGGCACTGTCCTCCATTGAGGATGGGACGTCTTTAACTAAAATACGAGGCTTACGGCCTTTTGGTTTTTCAAGTCGCAAGCCAGCGGACCTAATGGCATCGACCGATTGTAGCTTTTTGATTTGTAAATCGTTAGCGACACGTAACACGACGCCAGACTTCGCAGCCTTCTTGACACCTACAATTTGAAAGCCGTCACTAGGATCTATTGCTTTCATGAGCGCTTGTTTAGTCGCGGAAGAAGTTGCGAAATCAGTTGAACGCTCATCAGTGGGGTAGGCCACAAGACACGGAAGTTTGGCGCGGGCATTTACTTGTGGAACTACTTTAGGTAAACGAAGTTTTAATTTGTCAGCATATGAGGCATTGTTGACATCAGACTTGGCAATATCGACACCGGTATTATGTTTTATTTTTTCTAATTCGCGTTCCGTATTGGCCAACTTAGTCTCGTTGGCGGATGATTTTATGACTAGCAATGAGACAATAGCCGTTATGCGCTGAGTCATGTCCATAATTGCGGCTTTATTTGCAACATTAATGCGGGACCCTTGGTCATTAACAAGATCGTTAATTTTAGACAGGTACGCAGACGCCTGAGTAACCAAATCACAATAGTCGTCATTGCTTACATTAGTGACATTTAATATTGGCGAAGACCTTACAATTGACTCTGATGTTTGCATTCGCTTAGATCTATCTTCGGGTGAAATGTAAGAAGGAGACATTTCACTAAATAAACGCTTAGCATTAGCGGAGGTCGTCGGCGACCTTGGTTTATTTATTCGGCGAAATAATATTTCCCCACCACGATCAGGTGGGTCATCATTGTTAGATAACATAATTACTTTTGAAAATTAAACTAATAAGCGTATTAGAACGTAAAAAGTGAAAGATTAACGGACGATACAATTATTTCGATATACCCACACGTCAAGAAAAGTAAATGTACTCACCGATAGCTGACGATATTAACTAATTGCAACTAAATAACGGACGTAAACACGTTTAAAAAACTTACGATACCAGCACTTATCACAATGATACACAATTGACAGCAAATCACAAGCCGGAAATAAATTTCGGAACACGACAATTTCAATTAAAAACAGGGAGCAAACAGATCACCGCTAACCAATGCGAGCGCGCGGAGGGAAGTGGCTGGCGTCACAGTTTGGTTGTTTATTATCCGATTTTTCTGTTCAGGGCTGGACCAACCGAGCTTGGGCTCATCCTAACCAGCTCGAGGAGCCCGATCGACTGGCCCCAGCAAAAGTCTTCTCATTAGCACCAGCTCAGCCAGGATCACAAAAACTTCCCTAACGGGCAGTGCTCAGTAATCAAATTAGACCTAAGCTTACTGAAGGGCGATCAACGAGCACACAGCTCAAACCATAACGCCCAGACTCGTATTACATCGGTTCCTGAGCACCACCAGACTTAAATTTTTGAAGACTTTGTGTTAGAATTAAGGAAATATAGCAGCATTATTGTGCTGCTATAGCTAGGCTAAGACATTGTCATGCGTTAATCGCTTAACAATTTATTGTGAAAAACATTTTGACTGACGTATAGTAGTAGTACTTTTTGCTACTATACTTAAATAAGACATATTGGCACTTTATTGCAAATCTAAGTTTTTAATATTTTAGATTAGGACATATAGTAGTACTATTCTTTACTATATTATAGTTTAGGACTTAATTATTAAATTTAAACTTTGTTGACCAGTACCCTGATTGTGAAGGGGAACGTCAACACTGACACACGAAGCGGGGTATCTTTTACAATACGCCTCTTCTCACTTTAACTTTACATACAATTGGGGTGCCTTTTACACCGCCCCAATTAGACACTACACTAATCCCTACAACCTATACAAGTCAGGATGAACGGAATGCCTGGTGTGCGTACGCCTACTCAGCGCCCGGCAACAATGAAAACACAGGGAAAAAGCCCACAGAATACACCCGATGTAGCGGGGCCTTCAACGCAGTGCGTTAGGAAGAGCGTGGGTGAATGGGAGGCGGGCAAAACGGTAACCAAAAGAACTCCCCCGAAAAAGCCAGTCCAAACACCACCAGCGACGGCAATGGGAGCTATATCTTTTGAGGTTGGAAGCCCGCCCATCCAGAAGAGTGAAGTTGCCGAGGCAAGAAATTGCTCAAATAAAATAAAGTCGCTAATGACAATGTCCAAAACGACAAAAAAAAAACAAGGAATATAAACCTACGAATTGTACAAATGATATTAATAGTGTCTTAAATTCTATTGGATATTTTAAATATTCCTAAAAAGACAATTCCGAACCTAGTAAGTTCTGGATATTTGTAAATTTAAGGTGTTTTACGATTTGATGGCACTTTCCTATTGTAAATAATGATAAATTGATTAAAGAAAGCACCAAATCTCAATTCTCTGTATCTTCAATGGTGTTATAAGTTTGATGTGTTATGCTGTGTTTCTGTGTGTCTGTGTATCTGTGTGTCTGTCTGTGGCATCATAGCGCCTCAACGGATGAACCGATTTTGATTTAGTTTAGTTCAGCCGTTCCAAAGTTATGGGCGTTTTACTGCTTGAATCAGGATGTTTTCGCAAGATAAATGTGTCGGGGGGTTTTTTCAATTTAGAAGTTTTACTTGTTGACTAAGTGGCAATTAGATCCTGTCAATTCCATACATTTAGCTTGTTGTTGTTTCACATCCACGCGCAAGTAATCGTGGGCATGGCTAGTTTACCTATTTATTTTATTCTATCATACTATACTTAGGAACAGTTAATATCACTAATGCGTCTAGGCAAACATTGATACTATCAACAAATTAAATAAAAGCAATATTATAGAGTCAGTCATAAGTCAAACTTCTAACTGTTAAAGATGACTCGAGTAATAAGGTTACAAAATAATCAAATCAAAAATGAAGTTCAAAGAATAGCAAATTCTTTTAATTTTGCACTTAATTTATTTTTCTCTTCAAAATATATTGTAAAATATAATCATATATATGCGAGAGGAAATAAGTATCGATGGTTCACATTTTGCTATACGTTATTCATGATTGCCTTGTGCATGTATCGCATATTCACCGTAGACATCACAAGCGACAAAATTAAACATTTTGAAAACGTCTTTCTCCATTTTATTAGTATTCTTTACTACCTTGCTCATGCAATTGGGTTTACAATCTTGTTCATTCTGGATTTTGTTCACAAAAACAACAACGTCTTTCTTATTCTGAACATTCAAACCATCCATAAGAGCATCGATTTCAGTAAGAGTATTCAGAGTTATATTAAATGGAACTGGATCTCACTTCTAGCTATTATTTGTAATGATTTGTCTATATATACTGTTTTCTACGTGTGTTTCGATGACATGAATCTAGTCGAAGTTATCGTAGATTTAATTTGTGATATAATTATTACCGCATTTGATGTAAATTATGTTGTTGCTATCCGGCTCATAATATTATTGAAACAATATCTTGATGAATGGATTAAAGATATCCATATGTTGAACGACAGTCAAGAAAATAACCAACAAAGTAAGAAATTGGTTGAAATTTACCAGAATATAATAAAAACCTACAATCTGTACACAACAATTTTCCAGATATTAGTAAGTCCAAGATGCTTTTACTCAAATTTTATTTTCCTTCAAATATCTAAGAATCTGCAGATTCTGAGGCTGACATAAATTATAAGGAAGCTTAAACACATACCATTGTTCACTAAATCATTCACCAACAAAAAGTGATTGAATCTTATTCTTTCATATTTTACAGACTTTATGCCACGTACTCAACACATGTTTTCGCAGTTTGGTCTTCTTTTATCTGATTATCTACAGGTTCAAACTATGGGCACTAGGAGACGAGGCAAGTATAACATTTAAAATATTTTTCCTTTTTTCATCATTTGAGTGACAATAACATCAATAGGTCGCAATATTTGCAAACCTGGTTAAGGTTGCGGGAAGGCGCTGGATGCGAGACGCCTATGTCCAGCAGTGGACATCTTTCGGCTGAAATGATGATGATGAATGATGATTTGCAAACCTTTTTAAAAGATAGTGCTCAAAAAACCTTTTATGAAAAAAAAAAACCCACTTCCAAAACAAGATACTACAAAGCGAAAAAGTTTTTTATTTATCTCCTTATAGTTTTGTAAGGTACCTCATCAGACCAGTTCGACGACAGTACCATTTATTTATTAGTATTTGCTTAGCCATAGTCGGTTAACTATTCGAGATATCTTATACCCGTGATGTCACGGGTACTGAAACTTCTTAATGGTAAGTATGTACTTACCATTAAGAAGTTCCAGTGGCCATCTGTGGTCTTTTTTATCAGTTCCACTTCACTTCAATGAGACTTTCTGAGTGCAAATGATTGCATTGTTGATAAAAATACCAAAATCGATATAAGTATGAATATAATATTTGAGGAGTTATCTCGATTTCTCCAGGAGCCCATCATTAGATCCTGACCTGATGAGCATGGGATCACCTGGGAAATATCACACTTTCAAACAAAAGAAGAATTTACTAAATCGGTCTAGGCATCTTTGAGTAATCGGGGCATATACATAAAAAAAGATTGCGACGTATTAAGAAACTCCTCGTTTTTTTGAAGTCTGTTAAAAATAAAATTGTGTCTAAAGCAAATGCGTAAGTCTTACAATCAGTATTACAAAGGAATGTATCATACCAGAGGTCGATCTCTGAAAAGTTCTTACCATGAAGGCTGGTACGAGGTGACGCGGGCAAAAAATATGGATGACCTTGGGAGAGTCTTTACTCAGTAGTGGGGGTGTATAGGCTAATAAAAAACAAAGATGATTGAAGACGGGCTGTGAGTGTAATGAGATAAAAGTTTTTAATTTCCAGGTTTCGCCGTTTCACAATCTGAATACAGTTAGTTGGCTGGCCAAGAATATAATGCTTGTTGTATTGCATATCATACATTGCGAGAAGTTTTACCAAACTGTAGAGGAAGCTGAGACAGTGTGTATACAGCTTTTAAAGAACGAGAATTGTCCAAGTAGGGAAAACTACTATACTTAACTATAATTTGTTTGTTTGTTTTAAAATAACGTTGCCCCACACTAGGAATTTTTTCCTGTGTCGTGGGCGCGTTTTTTCTATTATTAATAATCATTTTATTTATAAATATTTATAATTATAATAATTTATAAAGTGGTAAAATTGTATGTTTGTTGGTTATGGATAACCTCTGAAAGTAGTGATCCGATTTCGGAAATTATTTCACTGATAAAAAGCTACACTGTCGCATAGTGTCATACGGTTTGTCGCGAAAACTTTATCTAGTCCAGTGGAGAGGGTCACGGGAGCGAAGTCACGGGGTAAAGCTAGTTAAGTATATTGTTAAATAGTAAAAGTTGTATTTGCATGAAAAATCCCGTTCAATTATAGTTTTTTTTAATTATTATTGATAGGCTCGCGCTTGACCACTATCTCACCTGACGGTAAGCGATAATTTAGTCGACGGTGAAGTACGCTTGCCTAGAAGGAACCTATTTACTTTGACTTAAAAATCCTAGGTTGCAGCTATCAGGAAATACAGGCTCTGGCAGGGAATTCCATTCCTTAGCAGTACGCATAATAAAAGTATTAGGGTCATATTCAAAATAATTGTAAGTTACGGATAGGAAACAAATATGAATATTATTTTATTGTAACAGAAAAATAACAGAAAGGAATTATTAGGGCAAGTTTAAATAGCATACATTTGTAAAATAAATAATTAACATTGATCTAATTTAAACACCTGGGATAGTAGAATACCATCACCACTATCACTACCTATACATACTTCAAATAAAAAGAAAAACAAAAAGTTTTGGCTAACCTGCGGTGCAGTAAGTTGAATAATATTTTATTATCATTAATTCATATATGACACTATGTGAATAACGCCTAATCATTCATATCTGTTACGTAACAGAAAAAAGTGATGGATAAAATAACGTATATGAATTAATTGCACGTGTCTAACCTACAAATCTATTTATTTCCACATTAATTTAAATGTTATACGAATATTTTATATTTATAACAATTAGCACAATACAGTTATTTCCTAGTATGGGTAATAAAACAGTAAACTTGCTTACCGCTATTTTAAACGTCTCACATTAAATATTTACTTTTAAAAGTCTAATTTTCTTCGACAACGAAACGAGCTGAGAAACTATATTGAACAAAATGGCCGATCATTTATTTTTACGTCGTGTAGTGACAGGTAGTGGACTAATTTTGCCAGTATATCAAATTTCTTTATTACCATGGAAATAATGTTAAAATAGCATAACAGAGAAGAATAACAGATATGTGTAGAATCAGGAGACTCATTAATAAATTAAATTTGAAGAACAATAAATAGTATTTTATATTTTGTTTAGTGAAGTGTTGAAAGTTTAAACAGTATTCTCTGAATATAGTTTTTTTTTTAACCTTTGTGTAATAGTTAATAATTAAATTATTTTTTTTAGTTAACAGTCAAAGATGTGGACATTGAGTACTTGTATGAAACGGAATCTACGCAATGTTTGGTTTCATTTTTTTTTAATGAATTGTTTAGCTATATCAAATGTTTCGTTGTTTTTTATTAAATTCAAATAAACATTTAATCTATTTGTTTATGAAATTCTAGTCAGTTGTATCTCGTTATAAAAATAATTGGGTTGGACACTATGACAGTATAATTATTACAATTATTTTGAATATGACCCATTACCAAAACGATTGGTGCAAATCAGTGGGATGTCCACCATGCACCGATGACGCATCGCCGTACGTCTCGTAGTCCGATGATCGAATCTAAATTGTATGATGAAATCGAATTAAATCATACAATTCTATTGGACACTCCTTGAAATGTAACTGATAAAAAACTGACAGGTTGGCAACATGGCGCCGATTTTCAAGGCTCTGGAGCCTGGATTTGACCAGTATTTCAGTGGCTGGTTTCCTACTTTTTGACAGTCTGCTGAACTTTTGCCTCAATTAATGGACCAAAATTGGGTCGATGTCAACGTAACGCTACGTAGCTTAATATGATGTTATCGGTACGGCATCACTCCATTCGGAGACAGATTTAAGGCCCAGTAGTGCGCGCGTCAGACACGAATCTCTCAGCTACAGTGCTGTTGCATAGTGCGTCAGCATACCAAAAGTCAGGTTTAAGAAGATCGTTTATATGCAGCAAGAATAATGTTGCTGAGAGTACCGACCCCTGAGGGACTCCGGCATTAATCCAGTTGGTCAGAAGAGCGGCCATCAATAACCACTCGAATGGACCGGTCTCTCAGGGAGTCTGCTATCCAATCGCACAGAGCACTGGCCAGACCTAATGAAGGAAGCTTACCATAAAGCTTTCCTGCTAGACCCTGTCAAATACCTTCGAAATGTCGAGGGAGACGCCAAGTTCTTCCCCGTGCCTCTCGATGGCCTCACTCCAGATGTACATGGCATACGCTAGAAGATCCCCATTTGACCGATAGACTGATAAAGTCAATAAATTTCATTATACAGTTATATTTTTTACAGAGAGTCATAAACACCTTTACAAGAAAGTGCTGCAGACCAATCGTACGTTCAGCAAGATGATCACATGTGGGGTATTCTGTATTGACGCTACGCTAGCAGTCATCCTAATGAGTTTTATCACTAATTACTCAATTATTATATTGCAGTTCAGTATTTTGTAAAATTATTGCTTGTTTATTATACTGTCAAAGCTTACAATATTATTATTTTTACAACAGAATTCAACTAAAATATTATGAACTACATTTAAAAACTAATTATAATAATGTACAATCGCGTATAAAAAGGGGTGCGGTAAACAATATGGATTCATACACACATAAACTTACGCCTTTTCCCATAGAGGAAACTACAGAACGCCACCGTCTACGATTCTTACATACTCCTTTTGTTTGATAATAATTATATAATTTAATCAATCTACCCTACAAAATGTTCTTACTTATTTTTTTTTAAATAATAAACATGGATTTAAAAAAAATATTTTATTTTATTTAAAGCTTTCATCGAGAACTGTAACAAAACTACGGTATTCGTAATAATTAAAATTAAACTCAAAGACAGAGTAGCATCTATGGTGAAACCGCCACAGGCGTCCATTTTGTTGAAAGCAGCATTTTACAGACGATGCACGTCGCGAACGTGATCATAGTACTTCAAACCTCTTTAGTTGTATATTATTAGGTGTTGAAGTATGAAATTGCCAATTTGTACCGAAAAATTTAAATCAGTATTTTTTTTAATTTGACATATTTATTTAATCAAAATAATTACCATTATTATCTATACATTGCTGCCATCTAATAGGAAGGTCATTTATGCCTTTGCGATAGAAATCTGGTGATCTATTTGTCAATTCAAAGATTTGTCAAACTGTGTGAAAGCATTTTGTACTACCTCCTGAGAAGAAAACTTTTTATCACGTAGAAAATTGTTTAAATCACGAAAAAAATGGTAGTCCGTTGGAGCAAGGTCTGGCGAATACGGAGGGTGACGAATGGTTTCTAATTGCAGTTCCTATAGAGTTAAAACGGCTTCTCGTGCTGTATGAGGTCTCGCGTTATCATGGAGCAATAATGGTGAAGACCGATTCATGAGTCGGGGCTGTTTCACTGCTAGTTTTGCTATCATTGTTCGGAGTTCGGCACAGTAGACATTTGCCGTATTGCTTGACCAGATCGGAGAAAGCTATAGTGAATAATACCATACTGAGACCACCAAACAGTTACCATTACCTTTTTATTGGTAACTGTTTGGCTTTGCTTTAGGACACTGTTGCGGCATTTGACCTGGGGTCAGCCATTGCATTTTTTACTTACGGTTATCGTAAAGAATCCACTTTTCATCACATTTCACAATTCGATATAATATTCCTTCATTTCTGTATCGATTCAACAAGGCAACACAAGTTTCAACACCCGTTTCTTTCTGCAGATCAGTCAAATTATGAGAGACCCATTTTTCATATTTTTTTATTTTATTGATTTAACATTAGCGTTAATATTGTTGGTAAGGTAACGTTAAACCATGCCGCTAATTCCTGGGTAGTTTGGCTCGGATCGGCTTCCACCATCTCTTAAAATTAATTGTTATTCACCTGTTTGCGCAGTCTTCCACGTGGTTCATTCTTCAAATGAAAATTTCCATCACGAAAGCGTTTAAACCAAAATCGCTCGGTGCGTTCATTAGCAGTCCCCTTCTCCAAACGCAACATTGATATTGCGAGCTGTTTCTGCCGCGTTAGTTCCGCGTCGGAACTCGTATTCAAAAATCACTCGAATGTTCGAAGTATCCATCTTGCTTGTCTAAGCAGAATAAAAAAAACATCTGAAAGACGACAATCGACTGTTGCACATTTTTTAAAAGATAAGCTTCATAGATACCTTGTGAAAAAAGTTTCACTCAAAAATATCAAACCATGAAGGTTCTATGTCAATTCGAATTACCTATTACAAGAACGAAGTACCCAGTACAGTAAATGCTTAATATAATTAATGATATCAGAATGAAATCACAACGAATATGGCAATCTGTTAAAAAGAATAACACGTCTTCCTATTTATACCATTATAAAAAATTCTAATGATGCATGAATGTTTGTTGGTTTCTCTTTCACGCAAAAACTTTTAAACGGATTTGAATACTTGTCACACATATTATGGTTGAACCACAACATAGCGGGCAAAGGTCAGACTGATGATGATCTAAAATATACACTAATTACAATAAAAATGACTGTTATAATGTTAACACTTACACCGCGAATATTGAGTAGAATAAAACCGAAAATTAGATGTATATTATGAAAATAATAATAATTTGCTGGATGCATGAAGCACATGACCGATCGATGTGGCGATGCTTCGGAGGGGCTTATATCCATCATGGATTATGTTTCGGCTGAAATAATGGTGAAGACAATAATTTGTCGATAATATGTCGTTCGTTGACCTGAAGATGCCCTGGCAGTTAAAAGTATGTGATGCTCTCTCTAATGTATCTCTGATGGTGGCACTTGTGTTGGATCGTTCGGTTACCTTCATTACGGTTGAGCTGAGTAGTGCCATCCATGCGTCATATTCGTGAACAGGCGCCATCAGTTGGGATTGGACATTACTTAGCTGGCTCGGCCTGTTTTTAATTAGTTAATGTATTTTTGAATTGTTTGTTTTACTCTAGCCGCTTTTCACATCGTTCTCACATATATGTTATTTTCCAACAAGAGTGATGTACCTAACCAAATACTTGCAATGAATTTTTACAGATGGAAAATAGTGTCCGTGGAGTTTCTTGCACTTTCTTCGCCATAGACCTACTGATGCTTGCGAATGTGCAACTACTCTCATAAGCACGGAAGTTCTATATTTATTAACAGGAAACCATACAACATGCAATCCTACATGGACGCTTACAATAGTGAAGCCACGTGCTCTTTAACCACGATATTACGATGATTTAATATTCAAAACAGAATCGAATTACGTATCAGTAAATACAGCAGTAAAATTAAATATTTTCATTTTATTATCATAAAACATAATTATCAATTAGATATGTAAGTAAGGTTAAATATTGAAAAACAGTGCGAGTCGGACTCGCGCACGAAGGGTTCCTTAGCTATCACTGTTCATGAGATACAGCCTGGTGACAGACAGACAGACCGATGGACTGTGGAGTCTTAGTAATAGGGTTCCGTTTTTACCCTCTTGGTGCGAAACCCTAAAAAAGTAATAAGTATATCTAATATATATATTTAGATACATACAAATCATACAAACAGTAACAGCTCATTTTAATACATAAAACAATACAAAATATTGAGGAAAAATAAAATACTTATATGTTTAAAATCGATTAAAATTTCTTCTTAAATAAAGTCGATTGTTGTCAGAAATTGAATCGATGACATATTCACATCACTAAATGATAAGTTTTTGAGATGCCAAATGTAAAATTACAGGTTGGAAGCGTAGACAGAGAAACTAATAGACAAAGGTACTCTGTAACCGCGACAGAGACAAAGATAGTTTGTCAATGTATGAGTTGAATGTTGCCAAATTATCTGAGCTCCCGGATGTTTTGGGATTTTAGAGCGAAAGGGTAAATATTTTTTAAGATCAATTAAATAAAACCAGATCTGAGATTTTTCTTTTGTCTTTATAATCAATGATACAAAATATAAATAGATTAATTATTGATTGCGAAACAATGTTGATTTTGTGTACATATTTCTTACTTTTTCTTTGGGCTCTGATAGCTGTACATCTTGGTAGGGGTATTATATTGAGTGACGCTGGCAACACTTACTTGTTAATGTTTATAGGTTATTGAATGATAAAATTCGATATTACGTTAATATTGTCCTTGTTTTAACGCGACATGTTGTTACTCTATGCTAATATCATTGAGATAATATGTACTAGAGAAGCTATCCTAAGTAAAGGACATGCTCCATTTTGACAAGAGTTTATACTAAACTTCGCTGCAGCGCTGAAACAATAATTAGCCGTCTAACAAAACAGTATAAACACGCAGCGCTAGAGTGCTTCTAAGGTATAGTTTTCTCGCGATCAAAAAGACGGAAGCGCCGTGATTTTCATGGCGCTTACGCGTTTTGTTCAACATTCTGCAACAACTTGTCACTCATATAGAATAAACTGCTGACTGACTACAGAAGCGGTACCTAGATAGCTTTATACCTAACAAGCTTCATTAGAATTCACAGATTTTTACAAAAAAAAAATTAGTTGGAATACCCTTAGTAAAGTAATAATTACTTTAATATTATATTTATGTACTTCTTTTTTGGGACATTCCCACAGCACTATTCCCAAATCACTGCAACTCCTGAAAGCCAGAATCAATAGTGGCGACCACCAGAAAAGCACCGAGGCAATGAAGCTCGACGAAGTTCCGGAGAATGAATTTAACTGTCTTGGATCCCGCAACGAGATTAATCAGAAAAGAATAGTGGAGGAGAAAGAAAAAATTAAAATTTCCAGTCCCCTCCATATCAAGTAGGAGACAGAACAAACAAGTTCAATAGGCACAAAGGGTCATTTACAACTGGGATAAGCCCAGTTGCCTGGCACCACGGATTAAAATTAGCATTAATATTAATGGGTCTTAACATTGTGAGGTGTTACTCGTATATTTGATTCCAATAATAAATAGGTATGGCAAAAACGCTTGAACGCACGGAAATTTGTTCTAGTTACTACAAGATCCGTATAGTAAACATCTTCTGATGCAGCCTGTACATTATTCAACATAGTATTGCTTTCATTCTGCCAAAGAATACACTCCCATAAGATATGATGTGCAGATTGTACATATTCGCAGTCAGATGTAGAATACTGACATAAAGGCAAGGCAACGAGCTCGAAGGAAAATAATTTACTTTTAAAGTTACCATGCCCTGTGAGAAATTGGGCAACACAATGATCCACCTCCAGCCACGTCCTGGCCAGTTACACGTGAACGGATGGAAAGAATTGGTGGAGGTGTCGGTCCTTGATGGAATTATTCCACCTACATTGCCATTCGGATAAAAGTTCCTCCCAGACGTCAATATGTGTTCAAATAATCTAGAGATTTTCTCACGGTCACTCTGCGTCCATGGTTTCTCGTGCTGAATAGTACATTGCAGCACATCGTTCAAGCAAGTACCGGTAAGATCTCAGTACTAACCGTCCTGTTTGTTTTGCATAAGAATATCAAAGCTAAACGCTGACTTTGAAGTAATTTATGTCGTCCCATTATTTAGGTACTAGCTGTCCCCCATGGTTTCGCTCCCATCAACTGGATACCTACATGCCCTACCCTACCCTAGACACCTACCCACTTATCATAACTACCAATTTGTTAAACTATTTATTTGAATAACCACAGTCAGTTCCTTTCTGAATATACTTAAGATTGTTATTTTAGACCGTTATAAAAACCAAAGTCAGCTAATTCTACCTACACTTGTTACACAAATTGTCACATCTTATTTTTTAGTCTATATGAGAAACGAGGCAACATGGCGTCCACCAAATATTTCAATTTAAAAATGATTTTCTAGTTACTCATTGACGAAAAGTTATTCCTTTGCATTTCGCCGTATTAGTTGAATTATAATTGCAATATCTTAAAACACACGACAGCATATTTAATGCGTTTGAACGTTTTTTCGTTTAAAAACAAACAATGACATAGGCACTCAAGATCTAGCAAGCAACTGAGTGAAGTGCGGCCGGCCGACCCCACATGAACTGAACACAGCAGTGATGTGTGGTGACTTCTCTAGTGCGTAGTACATTATTACCTCAATGGCTAATATATAAATAATCATCACTGAGAAACTATAGTAAAGGACAATAAAGTTGTACTTACGCGTGAAAATACACACTAGCAATTTTCTTCTCACTGTCGCTTAAACATGAAATAACACGACAACGCACCATTCTATTATCTTCGATGTTTTATTAGGATAATTTCGCCGACTTTTCAATAGACTAGAATCGATTATTTTGTATGGTAGGGATATCTTCTGTAATATGATAGGTTTAATTGATTTTGCAAATGGCATGCATTGACGGAAGTACATACATAAAATAATACATTGTTAAGCGTGTCATGTTTAAGCGACAGTGAGAAGAAAATTGCTAGTGCGTCTTTTGTACAATAAACTATTTTTTGTTTTGATTTATAACATAATAATATCCAAATCGAATTGTTGCAGACCGTCAAACTGGGGTAACTGATTGTTTTTCTAAGTCTCGGTGTCAAACTTGCAATAGAAAACACAACTCGTTGCTTCACCTTTCAGGTGAACAAACCCCCGTGAATAGTGCTCAGTTAAATAATAGTAATGATCTGATTGATAATACTCCATCTCCATCTATTAAGGACGGGTGCACTCAACGAGTCCGCGCGTTACTCTATCCCGGTAGCATGACTAACTTTATTTCAATGAATTGTTTACTGAGATTTAACGCTAAGTATGATAAATCGAACATATCTATAACAGGGATAGGTGGTGCGATTAGTTTTAATGTAAAGGCACTTAAAATTATATTTAAAGGAGATAAATAAGAAAGATGAGTCATCATTGTGTATAGATACTTTTGTTTTACCGCGTATTACGTGTGACTTACCTACAACCACAACAGATGACAAGTTTTTAGATCGTTTTAAAATGTTGAACCTTGCTGTTCCGTTATGTAATATTAAGAAACCTATTGACGTACTCCTGGGTGCAGGAGTGTGCGCTCGAATATTTCAGGGTAATAAATTAGTTCTGGGTGACAACCTACCTACAGCTTTTGCAACATTATTCGGGTGGGTTTTAATGTGCGATTTTAACTCTGACAATGTAAATAAGCCAACAAGTTTGCGAGCATTTTCATGCATTAGCAACGTTGACGAGACATTAAAACATTTTTGGGAGATTGAGGAAGTGTCTCAGAATAAAATACCACATCCCGACGACATTTATTGTGAGAACCATTTTAAGCAGACGTATTCACGTACTCAAGATGGTAGATTTATGGTGTGTTTTGTTTACCTTTCAAACAGGGTGAACACACATTAGGGGAAACTAGGATTTTAGCATTGAATAGATTACATTCACTCGAAAAGAAACTTAGTCGCGACCCTGTTTTAGAGAAAAAATACAAAGATTTTATGCGAGGATATCACCGTTGTGTTCAATGTTCTCCAAAATACTACATTCCTCATCAGGGAGTGTATAAAAAAGATTGTGATAAGATTCGTTGTGTATTCGACGCGTCATCGAAGAGTAGTTCGGGGAATTCTTTGAATGACATTTTACTAGCTGGACCCAAGCTTCAACAAGATATAGTAGATATTATTCTTCACTTTCGATTGCACGAAATAGTTTTTTCCGCAGACATCCGCCAAATGTATCGACAAATATTAGTCAATCCCTACGATCGTAATTTTCAATTAATATTATGGCGGGATGAAATTGGTAATGTAGAAGAATTCCAACTTAATACAGTGGCATATGGGGTCAATTCGGCTCCATTTTTAGCAATCTGGTGTGTTCATGAGCTTGCACGATTAGGGCGAGAAACTCACCTTCGTGCTTCGAAAGTATTACAAAATCATATTTTGTGGACGATATAGTCATCGGAGCAAGCCACATTTCTGAAGCACAAAAAAATAAAGGCAAGCTCATAGATTTATTAGCATTAGGAGGTTTAGAACTTCGGAAGTGGACAAGTAATAATCCGCGGTTGCTTGCGGATTTGCCTTCAGAATTTTGTGAAATTCAGTTTGTAGGAGACAAAGATACGTCACTCAAAATATTAGGTTTCAAGTATAATCCAATTTCAGATCATTTTAGTTATCAAGTTTCTATTAATTCTACCAAATGCACGAAGCGAGAAATTTTGTCAAAAATAAGCGGCATTCACGACCCAAACGGCTGGTTAGCACCTGTCATAATTAAAGTAAAAAGTAAGTATTGGGGATGAGACACCACCCAGTTCAATTATTGCTGAATGGCAAGCCTTTTGTAACAATCTAGATTATCTTACCAATTTGTCCATTCCGCGAAAGGTTTTATCTAACGATGTTGTATATTGTGATTTGCATGGTTTGAGCGATGTGTCAGACGCAGCATACGCGGCTTGCGTTTATATACGATGCACCCATACTGATGGTAGGGTGACCATATATCTTCTTATTTCTAAGACGCGATTCCCAAGCTCGAGTTGTCTGGGGCTTTGTTGTTAGCGCGACTAATAAAACGCGTTATTGACAGTTTAAGATCAACTACCGATCTGTTGAGACACACGTCTAATCGGGTTAGTGAAATACAAAATACAGTGTCACCTGAGTTCTGGCGATAAATGCCATCAGAACTAAATCCAGCTGACTCAGCCTCGCGGGGCATTTCTTGTTCACCATGATATGTGGTGGGGTCCAACTTGGTTACTAAGAGACAAGTCCATTTGGCCTGAGCCATGTGAACAACTAACTTATGTCACATTGCCCGGTTTAAGAAAACACAAGAATGTTACTGTTTCAGTAGTTGAAAATAAATCATTTAGTAAAGTTTTGATTAATAGATTTAGTTCGTTTACTAAACTTACCCGTGTAGTGGCATGGTGCTTACGTTTTATAAGCAACTGTAGAAAATTAATAATATTTTCTTCCAACTGTGCTTTAATTTCATCACAATCACACTAAAAACTCAGTACAAAACGAGTCTTTAATGCTCTAGAGCAATAAAAATGTATGAAATTTCATTATTGCACAGTTTATTTTTTTATCGCACCAAAAGGTGCCAATCTCAATGGATTAGCTCTATACAGCCAGCCGATATCAATACTTTTTTTTTTTACGTACGTATTATTCGTTTCTATCCTACTTGTTCCAAATTTAAAAAAATGATTGCTGCTAACTCTGATTTAAAAATGAAAGAAATTTAAAAAAGTGATTTGGCGGGAACTTTGTTAATTTTGCTTGACAATATTTTTGGAAACGATAAAGTGTGATACTATCTGATTTTGAGTGCTTCGGCTTCGAATTAAAATGGAATCATCTAGCGACACATTAACTCCGGAAAACATTCTAAATGAAGCCGACAGTGTTATAGAAAATCTTTTAATTTCAATAATTAAACTTATATTTTAACTGTTTGATATGAGTTTCTTTTATCTACTATTCCTATAGGTAATAGTTGAAAGAAAAGCAGATTATGCACCTCGCCTTAAGTATTTTTTAATAAATTACGTTGTGCTCGATGCAATAATCTACTATTAATGGTCACCTATCACATATATAATTAGATATAAGTTTGTTAGTTTTAGTCAAAATAGTTCGGCATAATCATTTCAAAGATGATATTAAACTTATTAAGAGTAATAAGTTATGTAACACTGGATTGAAACGGTAACATCCATTCATTGACTATAGTGATATGTTGCGGGTAGGGGGTAGACTGATACATTCGTCACTTGCATATACTGCTAAATATCCATTGGTGATGCCTCATGATTGACATTGTACTACTCTTTTGGTGGATTATTATTATTTGGTTCGTGGAAGCTGTCCATACGGTCGGGTCTAAGTTTTTCAAGTCCCGTCGTACAGATAGAAACAAAAAGCTCTCTGATCATACCCTCAATCTTATGAAGGAGAGGCGTGAGATGATCCTGCAGTCTTCAGATGAGGCGTGCAAATACCGGCAGCTCAATAGACAGATCACTAAATCCTTGAAAAGAGACCTGCGCCGCTTCAATACCGAGCGTATTAAAGACGCGATCGAGCGAAATAAAGGTTCCAAGGTGTTTGCAAGGGATCTGGCTAGTGGGCAGAGCCAACTCACGAAACTGAAGACCGACGATGGCAGGATCGTATCCGCCAAACCGGAGCTTCTCAGGGAGATCGAGACATTCTATGGGCAGTTGTACACATCGATCAGCAAGCCAGTTGCGAGTCTAGCAAACGACCCAAGAGCTAGATTGACCCGACACTATACTAAAGATATCCCAGACGTCAGCCTGTACGAGATTAGGATGGCTCTGAAACAGCTCAAAAACATCAAGGCGCCGGGTGATGACGGAATTACGGCCGAACTCCTGAAGGCTGGTGGCAAACAGGTCCTTAGGGCCCTTCAGAAGCTGTTTGACTCCATCATACTCGAGGGCAAAACGCCACAGGCATGGTGCAGGGGTGTGGTGGTACTCTTCTTCAAGAAGGGCGACAATGCCCGGCTGAAGAACTATAGGCCCATCTCACTTCTTAGCCATGTGTACAAGTTGTTTTCAAGAGTCATCACGAATCGTCTCGCGCGCAGGTTAGACGATTTCCAGCCCCCTGAACAAGCCGGATTCCGGAAAGGCTTTAGCACCGTAGACCACATACATACGCTGCGGCAGGTTATACAGAAGACCGAAGAGTATAACCTGCCTCTCTGTTTAGCGTTTGTGGACTACGAGAAGGCCTTCGATTCTATCGAGACTTGGGCTGTACTGCAGTCTCTCCAACGGTGCCAGATCGACTACCGGTACATTGAGGTGTTGAAGTGGGTCTTAAAATGAACATGGACAAAACCAAGATCATGGTGAATGCCCATGTAACACCCACTCCTATCAAGGTCGGAGACTCTACTCTCGAAGTTGTAGATGATTATGTCTACCTGGGACAAACGGTCCATTTCGGTAGGTCCAATTTCGAGAAAGAGGTCAACCGTCGAATCCGACTCGGCTGGGCGGCGTTCGGGAAGTTGCGTGGTATCTTCTCGTCCAATTTACCGCAGTGTCTCAAGACAAAAGTCTATGACCAGTGTGTGTTTCCAGTGATTACCTATGGGACCGAGACGTGGTCGCTCACAATGGGCCTTATCAGAAAGCTCAAAGTCACCCAAAGGGCAATGGAGAGGGCTATGCTCGGAATTTCCTTGCGTGATCACGTCAGAAATGATGATATCCGCAGGAGAACCAAAATTACCGACATAGTCCGAAGAATTGCCAAACTTAAGTGGCAGTGGGCAGGGCACATTGCTCGCAGAACGGATGACCGATGGGGCCGAAAATTTCTGGAATGGCGACCGCGAACCGGAAGACGATACGTTGGAAGGCCTCCCACTAGGTGGACTGATGACCTGGTTAAGGTTGCGGGAAGGCGCTGGATGCGAGACGCACGGGATCGGTCAATGTGGCGACGCCTGGGGGAGGCCTATGTCCAGCAGTGGACGTCTTTCGGCTGAAATGATGATGATGATGAATAATAATTCTGAGGGACTCTTGCCTGTCGCTTTACTCACAGTCCTATTCATACCTTATTGAATATCTCCTACATAGTCATCCCATGTATTTTCTTTATTGTCATGACATTTAATACTCAATGCGTCAGATATGGTTCGATTGCACCTCTCGGCCTGCCCATTCGCTCTAGGAGTAGCTACCGCGTTCAAAATGTGTTTTATGTTAATTTTTTCTATAAACTCTTTAAACTTCCCACTAGTAAAACACGTACCTCGGTCAGTAATTAGCCTAGACGGAGCACCAAAGTAACTAAAGTATTCATGAAATATTTTTATTGCAGTAAACGTTTTCGTATCCTTCACGGCACGTATATTAACAAATTTCGTGAATGCATCAACAATAACTAAAATATACATATTGCTCCTCCTAGAACGAACAAATGGGCCGAGATGATCCGCATGCAATGTATGGAATGGGATTTCTAGTTTTGGGATAGGGTGTAATAAGCCTTCCTTTTGATCTGATGGTGCTTTATGGTGAGCACATTGTAAGCATGATGATACATATTTTTTTGTGAATCGACGTATCTTCGGGCACCAAAACGTTGCTTTTAACCTACTCAGCGTTTTATCAAATCCGAAATGCCCTACATGATCGTGGTTCATGCGCAAAACTTGCCACCTAACACCCCTCGGTACCACCCAACGAATTCCATCATCTAAGATACGGTATACGTAGTCACCCTTCAGCTGATAATTCTTTCGTACATCGGCAATGAATTTAGTTTCATCGTCGAGAAGAATTTCTCGTATTCGTTTTATTACTCTGTACGGTCGCAATCCAATCGGTTGTCTCCGCTTGCAATACGTCTATCACGTGTGCATTAGTATCATCAGTGTGTTCAGCCACAGTAGCACGACTCAGGGCATCAACATGAGCCATACGTGATCCTGACCTATATTCGATGGTACAGTCGTACTCCTGTAGCTGCACCCACCATCGCGCGATCCTAGATATGAGGTCACGCTTCGTCAGTCGTCCTCAACGCATTACAGTCAGTTACTATTTTAAATTGTAATCCCAGCAAATAAACACGAAATTAGCTTAAACATGCAACGACAGCCAACGTTTCGAGATCAAAAGAATGAAGTTTTTGCTCATCTTCTGAATTTTTCCGACTGTAGTAGGCTACAGTCCTCAACTGGCCGTCACTACCTCGCTGCATAAGAATGCCTTCGATGCCACCTTTTGTTGCATCGGTATGTAACTCGGTCTCTAATCGCGCATCAAACAAAGCTATTATAGGTCGCTCTACGAGTTTCTCTTTGAGCGTTTTAAAAGCAGTTGTACATTCTGCAGTCCATTGCCACTCAAACTTGGATTTTAAAAGATTCGTTATCGGGCATGTTATTGTTGCAAAGTTTTTGATGAATCGACGAAAAAAACTTGCAAGTCCTATGAAACGTCTTACGTCGTGTACGTTTTTGGGTACAGGAATCGGTCTACTGGGGATCTTCTAGCGAATGCCATTCACATATGGAGTGAGGCCATCGAGAGCCACGGGGAAGCACTTGCTGTTTCCCTCGACATCTCGAAGGCTTTTGATAGGGTCTGGCATGAAAGCCTTATTAGTAAGCTTCCATCGTTCGGTCTGCCCGGTGGTCTATGTGACTGGATTGCGGACTTCCTGAGAGATCAGTCCATTCGAGTGGTTATCGATGGCTGCTCATCGGACCAATTGGATATTAATGCCCCCGGCATTAATATCCAATCCCTCAGGGGTCGGTACTCTCAGCAACATTATTCTTGCTGCACATTAACGATCTGCTAAAACCCTGATCTGCTAAGACCTTTGGGTATGCAGATGAAAGCACTGTTGCTGGGCCGCAGATCCGGTCTCTCCGTGAGGCCATGGTGGAGCGTTTGAACCTTTCCTTGCAGGCAGTCTCCGAATGGGGCGATGCCAATCTGGTCAGGTTTAACGCTGCTAAAACCCAGGCGTGTCTTTTTTCAAATTTCAACCGGCTCCAACTTTCCGAGATGTGACCGTGTCAATAACGGACCATCTTGAGCTTCTTGGCGTTACGTTGACATCGACTCTCAATTTTGGCCCATACATTGAGGCAAAAGCTCAGCTGGCTGCCAAAAAGCTGGGGATCCTTGCGAAGGTGAGAAGGTACTTCACGCCGAAACAGCTCCTCAATTTGTATCAAGCGCAAGTTCGATCATGCATGGAGTACTGTTCTCATCTCTACTAAGATTAAAGTTGGTGAAGGTGGCCACTATAGAAAATCTTAGTAGTTTAAAGGGGGGTCTGTTCTCATCTCTGGGACGGATCTGCCAAATACCAGCTTGATGCACTAGAGTCGATCGAAAAGAGGCTCATCAGCGACGAGGCGCTGGTCAAGTCAAAGCTCCAGAGTCTTGAACATCGTCGCCGAGTTGCCAGCCTATCAGTTTTTTATCGGTTACATTTCGGGGAGTATGCGATGGAATTGCACGATCTAATTCCACCGAGCCCGTTTCATCATCGGACTACCAGACGTACGGCGATGCGCCATCGATACATGGTGGACATGCCACCCATACGCACAAAACGTTTTGAGAACACTTTTATTATGCGTACAGCTAAGGAGTGGAATTCCCTGCCGGAGTCTGTGTTTCCCGACAGCTACAATCTGGGAGTCTTTAAGTCAAGAGTGAATAGATTATTTCTAGACAAGCACCGTGGACCACATCATCGCTTACCATCGGGTGAGATAGTGGTCAAGCGCGAGCCTATTGGAAATATATATTAAAAAAAAACAGGAAAAATGGAAATTGCAATTGTTTTACGCGATCTGGGACGTATGCCATCTCCAGATTCACAAAACCCTAGAAAATCTATCTCCCTTTGGAAGAAATGGCACTTCTTTAATTTTAGAGTTAGCCTTGCATTGGCCAAATGCTGGAGAACTTCCTCTAAACGTGTTAATCCATCATTAAATGAACTAGCGGGAATTAGGATGTCATCCATGTAACAATGTATTTCAAATCAGAGAGAACTTTATTCATTACTCTTTGGAAAATTGAAGGAGCATTCGCTAACCCAAAAGGCATTCTTTTATACTGGTACTGACCGTCAGGTGTTACAAAAGCCGTAAGCTCGTGTGAACCCTCTGATATTGGAATCTGGTAGTACCCAGATGCAAGGTCAAGATTAATGAAAAGAAAATTGCCTGACAACCTATCTAATTGGTCGTCGATCAGCGGTAAAGGATACTGCTCTTTACGAGTCTTGTTATATAGGGCTCTGTAATCGACGCAGAGTCTCTTCTCATCCGTTTTCTTCTTCACAAAAAGGATAGGCCTGGCATAGGGTGAGTTAGACTCACAAACGATATCGGCTTCGATCATGTCCTTTATCATTGTTCGAACTAATTCACGTTCCGGATATGACAGTCTATAAGGTCGGTAAACCACCGGGTTCGCGTCGTTCAATTCTATCTCCATCTGTACCATGTTAGTATACCCTAAATCAGCTAAACAAGAGGAAAAACAACCCTCGTACCTCTTTAGTAGAGACTTCAATCTAAATATCTCATCATCAGAAAAGTGGCCGCCATAATTCAGATCGGAACTCGTATCATGATTGCTAAAATCTACCATGTTGATTTCGAAACCTTTGTCAAAACCTTTGTTTTGATTTCAAGTCGACTAACCAATGTATCTTTATTTAGTAAAAATAAATGGTCGCTAAAATTTTGGACTAGAAGTGCTCCAAAACTGTTTTCAATATAGTATTCCCCCGGCAATAAATAAAATACATTACCAGGCTGATCTCTTAGTGAACCCCTGACATATACAGACCCAGAGTAGCTTCTATCGCAAAAAACAGGAACCATAGTTGTAAAGAATTGATGGTGGCAGCAGGGTGTTGGATTGAAATACGATCACCAATCACTTGTTGTTTATTAATATTTATATTTAAACACTTCACAATTAGTATTTAGTTTATATTTCCACAGTTATTATTTATTTTATACAGAGCATTACAGTTCACGTGTATGTGGTATGGCTGTACCAGAGAGAAGGTACATTGTTTGAAAAGGATGGATACTATTGAATGTAAATTAGTATGGCAATACTTAACATTCTCACGCCTTCCTTTAAGAAACTGCACTAGTTAGGTACTTTTAAGATTAACAATGCAAGTTGGATTTATAATGAATTAAGTTCAAACATAAAAATCTTAATGTAGTAAATATTCTTAAACTAGTTATTATTATTACATTGTTGTAACAAAATCAATTTATGTATGGGCCTAGTATAATCACCCTTGGATGTATGAATGGTTACAGATCTTATTAAGTTGTCATTTTTGTTTACATTAGTAGATATAACTTTACCTAAAGGCCACAATGTAGGAGGTGTACATTCATCTTTTATTATTACAATGTCTCCTACTTTTAAGTTTTTCTTAATGTCTAACCACTTATTTCTACTTTGTAATTCAGAAATGTAAGAAAAATAAAATTGTTTCCAAAATCTTTGTTTGATTAGCATAATTTTTTGGTACACACTTAATCTAGATTCATTTAAATCTAATACACTAGGTTCTGGTATGTCTGTTATAGAAGTTCCTATGATAAAATGGGCTGGAGTAAAACAGATAACATCATCTGGAACATCAGTAATTGTACATAATGGTCTTGAATTTAATATGCCCTCTATTTGGACTAAAGTAGTATATAACAATTCGTAGGTTAATTTAGAAGAAAATAAATGTCTTTTTAGTAATGACTTTACTGATTTTATACCAGCTTCATAAATACCACCCATATGACTGGCAAGAGGTATTGTAAATTTATATTTAATAGAATTCGAAGTACAATAATCAATTATGTGGCTGTAAGATTTATCCGACTTGAACATTTTATATAGCTCATGTAATTCAGTTTTAGAACCTCTAAAATTAGTAGCATTATCAGTATACAAACATGTTGGAGTACCTCTTCGAGATACAAACCTTTTCAGGGCACAAATAAATGCCTGGGAACTCAAATCTGTTACGAGCTCTAAGTGTATAGCTCGAGTCGCTAGACATACAAATAGACATATGTATCCCTTTGTTTACTTGCAGTTTCGAGTCATTGAACTCTTGATAGCTATTGCACCACTGAAATCAATGCCTACATGAAGGATCGCTCTTGTTAGGGTTACTCGAGGAGAGGGAAGGCTAGCCATTTGCTGACCACAGGTTTGTGCTCTAAACCTGATGCATTTAACACAAGAATGAATTATCTTTTTGACTTCATTCCTGCCATGTATAATCCAGTATTTAAGTCTTATATTATATAAAGTATTTTGTATTCCAGAGTGTAGCAACCTTTGATGATAATATTGAATAACTAATGATGTTATGTGATCTTTAGCAGGTAGTATAATAGGATGAGCTTGACTATAAGATACATCTGAATGCTGAATACGACCTCCAACTCTGATGAGCTGGTCTTGATCTAGAAAAGGATTTAGTTTCCTTATGGGACTGGATTGGAATGTATATAGTTTTCGTTTAGGTAAGTCTGTAATATCTGATTGACAGAATGATGAAAGTTCTGAATATTCTTTTGAAAAAGACTTAAGTTGTGTTATTTGAACAATGAAATTAGTAGCTCTGTTGAGTTCTTGTACAGTTAAGTAAGGAGAATTACTTTGACCCTTATTTTTTTGTTTATTTATGAATGCAATGACTCTTGTTAACTTTGTGAAGTTAGATATTTTAAGAAACAAGTCATAAAAATATTCAAAATGAATAGGAATTTTATTAGATGTATCTGTGACTGTAGATGTATGACATAGTTGTGTACCTGTATTGTGGACAGGAGTAATTATTTGAGAAGTAACTTCTTGGGGCACTGATATAGGCCATGTAGATTTATCCTGTTTAATCCAGGCCTTGCCACCATAAATCACAAGTAGGCAATTGTTTAGGCATAACCCCTCTAGTTATTAAATCTGCTGGATTTTGTTTGGTGTTTATATAATACCAATCATCTGTGGCAGTTAATTTGATAACCTGCATTATACGATGAGAGACATATGTGTCATGTTAACGTTTGTAAGGGGATTTGATACAGCTTAGAACTATGGATGAGTCTGTAAATAGAACTGTATGATCAATTTCTATATTATTTTTTGTAGTGTTAACAAACTTATCATAATTTTTTGATAACAATAGTTATCCACATAACTCAAGTCTGGGAATTGACTGTTGTCTTTTAATAGGAGCGACTCTAGACTTGGCCATGATCAAAATGCAAGTAGATTTTTTGTTAGGATACTTTGCTTTCAAATATAAGCAAGCACCATAGGCTTTATTAGATGCATCACAAAACCCAATTAGGAATACATTAATAGGTATGTCAGTAAAATACCATCTAGGAATCTTAATAGACTTCAAGTAATTTAATTGATCAATAAACTGTTGCCACTGATCTTGTAAAATGTTAGGTATGGGACTATCCCAGTCAATGTTTTCTTTCCAGATGTCTTGCATTAGAATTTTAGGAATAATTACTGTAGGTGCTAGAATACCTATTGGATCAAACATCTGTGCTATCTGAGATAAAATAGATCTTTTAGTGTGAGAAATGATTGTAATTTCAGGTATGTGAGTATGGAGTACGTCCAGTGTAGGTAGCCACATTAAACCTAAAGTCTTAACAGAGTCTGGCTTGTTAAAATTGTATAAATTATTTTGAGAAACAGAATTATTTTGTGAATTATGTTCACTAGACGTGTCTGTTGTAGGACTTGTAATCTGTGATAAAATATAAGGGCTGGTTGAAGTCCATTTGTGTTACTTGAACCCAGCTTTATTAAGCAAATCCATTAATTGTAAACAGAGTTGAGTACACTGTTCTAGGGTCTGTTGACCGGATAAATAGTCGTCCATATAACTGCAAGTTTCTATGCATTCTGCAGCTAAACAATGAGTCTCTTTATTTTTGTAAGCCAAATCTAACATAGTACGATATGCAAGATAAGGAGCACACTTAGTTCCATATGTAACTGTAGCTAATTCTATGCATTTGAGTGGATCAGATTTAGATTCTGTCCATAGAATCCTCTGATATGATCTTTGCTCTGGATTCACAAATATACCTCTGAACATTTTAACTATATCACAAGAAAAGGCATACTTGTATAGCCGGAATTTCAAAATTATATTAAGTAAATCATTGTAAATGTTAGGACCTTCATGTAGAATGTCATTCAAGGATGTGCCTGTTGACGTTTTGGAACTAGATTAAAAACAACTCTTAACTTTGTTGATCTACTTTCAGATTTTATGACAGGTACCTAAGTGAGGTAAGTAATATGTATTGTTTTGTGTAGGGGAGAATTCCTTTACATAATATGCATGACCCAATGCAATATATTCATTAATAAAGTCTTTATATTGAGTGAATAATGAAGGATCTTTTTGAAATCTAGACTCTAACTGTAATAAGCATCGGAAAGCAATATTAAAAGAGTTACCTAAATCTTGTAGTTTATCTGTCTGTAGGGGTAGATTAACTGTGTATTTACCCTTGTGATCTTGTATAGTGGTAGACTCATATAAGGTTTCACAATATTTATCTTGTGGAGATATTAGCTTTTGACGTGTGATTTCCTCTTGTTCCCAGAAGCGTTGTAGAAGCTGATCTGTTGATAATAAGGATACATACATGCTAACATGAGGGTTAGGAGTACATGCTTGTAATGATGTGTCACTTGAGAGTGTGCCTGATACAATCCAACCGAATACTGTATCAATCATTGACTAACAACCTCACCTGTAGTTGTGCTGCCGCTCTACAACCTCTCATGTCACAACATGTTGCTACTACAACTTTACCCATTGATCATACTGCAACAACTTTGAACCCCACCAAAAGTAATGTCTTAGTATTTTCTGATAGATTAGGAACAGGTTTTGGATCTTTGTTAAATAACCGTTCTAAACATACAATAGTGAACCATTGTTATCATAAACTGCAATTTAATGAGCTTATCCATAAAATTCAACAGACACAATTGAATGAGCAAACTACCGTAGTACTTCTTATTGGAAATAGCCTTAGTATAACAAAAAGGGACATAATGGTATTGACACCCTACTTAAGTTAAGATTAGGCAAATTAATATTATGTGCATTGCCCTATTCTGGCAAGTTACTTGTTCATGAAAATGAATACATTTCTAGTTTGAATAACCTGATGCATATATTATCTTGTCGTCATAGTGACCGTTTATTGTTTTTTGACACCAACAATTTTGTTAGTGATTTTGTTTTGATTGGGAACCATATGTTTCTTCCCAAAAATAGTCAACATTTATTAGCTACATTGTTAGCTTTTAATATACACGCAGTTATTGATAATTTAACTAAGACTAGGTTAAGTGATTTAACAGTATTATCCAGTTTTTCTGATAATACTTTAAACGATGATTCTTTAAACGATTAGAGCCGACAAAAGAGAAGTCAAATAGTAATATTTTACTATATCATCAAAATATAAATCGCTTCTCCAGCAAAATTTTAGACGTGGAATTGTTAGTAGATAAATACCACATGGATATCTTATGTTTTTGTGAAACTTGGTTAAAACCAGATAAAATGTTGTTTAATGTAAATAATTTCTCAGTTGCCAGCGCGTACAACAGATCCACAGTGGGTGGTGGTACCCTGATACTTTGTAATAGTCATTTAAAATATAAGGAAAGGAAGGATATCACTGCTTACTCTGTTGATCGCTTGTGTGAGGTAGCATGTGCAGAGGTTGAGGGGCATACTGTCTTGTGCGTTTACAGACCACCAGCATCAAACTTGTCATTGTTTTTGATAACAATGGAAGAATTATTAAGTAAACTTTTCAGAGATAATAAATTGGTTTTTGTTTGTGGTGACTTAAATATAGATCTGTTAGTCAACTCGCCTGAAAAATGTAAGCTCATTTCATTATTTAAATCATTTAACCTAAAATATTTATTTAATGAACCAACAAGAATAACAGCGACTTCAGCTTCTTGCATAGATAATGTATTCACTAATTGTAAAGTAAAAGATTCGTTTTTAATTAGTGGCGTTAGGTCAGACCATACTGGTCAACTAGTATCTTTTGAGTCAAATAAAAAAATTAACCTAGCTAAATCAATTCGTTTAAGACCACTTACTAAAAATAAATTAATCTCTTTTAATAATAATGTTTTTAGCAACCTTTGTAACGCCAGTTTTGATTCAAACGACCCCAATATAAATTACGGCACGTTGTTTTCAACAGTTTGCCAAGAATTCAATAAAACGTGTCCTGTAAAAACAGTTAAAGTCAACAATTCCAAATCGAAATTTAGTGAATGGGCCACTGTGGGCATAAGAAAAAGCCGAGATATCTTATATAATTTATATTACGAAAAATCTTTGACTTCCGATCAAGTTTTTCACACTTATGTTAGAAACTATTCCAAAATATTCAAAAGAGTCTGCGCTCAAGCAAAATCTCAAATAATAATTAACAAAATTGGTGCTTCTAATAACAAAATAAAAACTGTGTGGCAATTAATTAATAGAGAAACTGGAAAGATACATCAACGCGATCTGAATGAGTTGTCTTTGAAAATAACTAATCAAACCATTTCTGATAGGCAAGAAGTCGCTGAGACATTAGAAAATTTCTTTACCAACATTCCGTTAGAGGTTACGAAGTCTCTTCCTTCCTCATCTAAATTAGCTGAAGCTCTTCTTAAAGAAAACTTTACTAAGGACATACCAATCTTTAAATTTAAACCAATATGTATTGATACAATTAAAAACGCATTCAAAAGTGTCAATATAAAGAATACTGAAGACTTGTGGGGGATATCCGTTAGGGTTCTTGGAGATATTATTGACTCAATTGCTCCTGTCCTAACAGGCATATTCAATTAATGTTTGGACAGCGGCACTTTTCCTGACTTAATGAAACACAGTAAAGTAGTACCAATTTTCAAATCAGGCTGTAAGAGCGATCCTTCTAATTATAGACCTATATCCGTGCTTCCAGCATTGAGTAAAATCTATGAAAAAATCATGCTGGAACAGATGTTGTCTCACTTCAATTCAAATGGGATCCTGCATAGTCAACAGTTTGGTTTCACGAAAGGTAGGTCGACAACGGACGCGGTAGTAAAACTCATCAGCCACATCTTGGAGGCTTGGGGGAGGTCCCAGGATGCCATTGGCATTTTCTGTGATCTCTCAAAAGCTTTCGACTGCGTCGACCACAATACACTGATCTGTAAATTACACCACTACGGAATTCGTGGAAAATCGGCTGATCTCGTGCTTTCCTATTTATCAAACAGAACAGCAAAAAGTAAATGTTAATGGGGCGACGTCCTCCGGGTCTCTAGTCAAGATGGGCGTGCCCCAAGGTTCAATTCTCGGCCCTTTCCTTTTTCTTGTTTACATTAATGATCTCCCTTTTATGATGGCCAAATTATCGGATATAATTCTATTTGCTGATGATACTTCGCTAATTTTTAAAATAGATAGGCAAGATACGGATATTTTAAATGTCAACGAAAGTCTAATTGTTCTCTCAACATGGTTCGCAGCTAACAATCTTTTACTGAATGCGAAAAAAACAAAATGTCTAAAGTTCTCTTTACCAAATCTTGACGGCAAAAATCTTGAAGTTATAACGGAAACTGTATTCTTAGGGATTACTATCGATTCAAAATTGCAGTGGGGCGCGCACATTAGAACTCTTTCGGGTAGGTTAAGTTCGGCTGCATATGCAGTAAGGAAAATAAGGCAGCTAACCGATGTAGCTACAGCTAGGTTAGTATACTATGCTTATTTCCACAGTATTATGTCTTATGGCATTCTGCTGTGGGGATCAGCAGCAGACGTTGACTCAATTTTCATCCTACAAAAGAGGGCAATCCGCGCAATCCATAAAATGGGTCCCCGCGAGTCCCTCAGAGAAAAATGGAGCCGTCACGGGACGCCTGGTAGATGTGAAACATCGACGTTATTTCGTAAAAGTAGTATGCAGAAAAGAACAGATTGTGGTAGGAACTAAAAATGTCAATAAAATAAAATAAATTATTAAAATATGCAGAAAAAAATTTTAAATGGCTTCAATATATTAGTGAACTCAAGAATCTTAGCTAGTTATTTCAATATACTACTAAAGATCGTAAATTATAAATATAAATAATGAATGTTTCACTATAAACTCCATTATGATTAGAAAAATTAATTAATTTTTTAAAGTTTAAATTAATAACAAATAAGAAAAAGATTCGTGCGCTGCACGCCATCAGCTGATTTTAAAATAAAGTTCTGTCAGTCTTAATAAATTTATTCTCTAAGCAATTGTTTTAATGCATTAATTTCAATAAGAATGAAATTAAAATTAATAATTAATTTAAAAACATGATATGCAATGAAATTTATGTGAATTTTAATCTACCTAGAGAGTAGATTTTACATTTACTGGCGCTCAATACACACCAAATATACGCGTGCTAAATGCACAGATAAATGCATACTTTAATTATAAAAATATAATTAACTTACTGATGACTTGATAATGTGTCATAGTGTGATTTTGCTTTCTTTGCAGGAGGCTGATCACTTCCACTCTCTAAATTATCACGGTCAGACATTTTATTATCAGAACAGAAAAATGATTTATTTACCAGAAAAACACAGGTTATGAGTACTGTAATAAACAGAGTATACATTATAGGTATCCGAGCTCAGTGGAGCGAAAGAGATGGCTTAACGCCGGATCGAGTGAGAGAGAAACGCACAGTCGATTGCGCGTGGCGACGCGTCGCCACGCCAGAAATCGGTCTCACGTGCGCCTATAGATGTTTCACATCAAAAATTAAAGAGATCGATATACTGACTCTACCTTCACTTTATATTTTGGAATGTATTTTGTATGTCCGTAAAAATCGGGGGCTTTTCAAAACTAGAAGCGACTTCCATAATTTAAATACACGCAGTAAGCACGAAATTGTAATACCCAAATTCAGATTAACAAAAACTAGCAAGTCTTTTCTTATAAACAGTATACGCTTTTATAACAAGTTGCCAAAGTCAGTTATAGAACTGACCGATGGAAGGTTCAAAAACTACATCAAACGTATCCTTATTAAAAAAGCATATTATAAAATCAAGGACTACGTTGAAGATAAAAACATTTGGCCTTAGCTCCTTCTGCGCATGCAGCTTCCCTGGTAACTTGTAAACGGCACAAATATGTGGATGTCTCTAACTATTCTCAATCTCATTTTTCTTTCCTTCTTTTAATTAGACTTTTTACAATGGTTTTCAAACATCTTTATAGCCCTTTGCTAAGAATAGTTACAGCATTGATAACAAAATTTGTGCCACATGTTAAATTTAGTCATGTAATACTATTTTTATTTACCTTTGTATAGATTCTTTTACCGATTGTTTTGTGAATGTGTGAACATTGTAGGCCTTCTAGATGCTAGTTAACATTTGTTAACTTTTATATAAAATATATAATCCTTTTATTTTATTTTTTTAGTTTCTTACGACTTATTGTCATAAGTCGGGCCTACGTTGTCCCCCCATGTCTAATGCTAATGTACTAATGCTGTAACATGGAAATATTGTAAAACCAAACCATTTTTAAAAAGAGTAACCATGGAGTTTCTTGCCGGTTCTTCTCCATAGGAAACGACCAACCCGAACCGTGCACCTTTTGTCGACGTTTTATAAGTGCCCATGTAGGCCTATGTGAAATAAAAAAAATTGATTTTGATTTTGATTTTGATTTTGAATCATGACAGGTAGATTGTGACCTAACTTCATGCGGTCGGTTAGTAAGAGGGAATAGAATAGCTCGGCCCCTATGAGTATGTCTATAGTGCTAGGTATAAAGAACGTGGGGTCTGCTAATTTGCATTTAAGCGTGGAAGGTATGTTCCAGTTGCATGTAGATATGTAATTATGCGGCAATGGCACTGTTATTTGTTCATTACTATTAATGATAAATTAGTATTATAATCACTATCTTGAAAAAATATTAGCATTGATGCTTAGTTGTGCAAGGCTGTCTTTATTGCCGACACCTTTAATTGTGCATGCATGGTAGCTATATGGAAGCTTTAACATAGCTGCAAGCCTTTGTGTTATTACACTGACTTCACTGCCAGAGTCTAATAAAGCTCGTGCATTTACCCAGTTTCCCATAGCATCTTGTATTCTTATGATAGCTGTTGATAGCAAGGTAACATGACTGTTAGTGTTCGAGACATGTACCGTTGAAGGGTTAGGTTGAGAGTTTGTTTCACATTGGACATTTGGATGTGCAATATTGTGCTGTGGCACGCAAGAGTTCAGTGAAGCAATAGTACCAGGTAGCTTAGAATCTGCTGTGGCAGGACTTACTTGTTTAAAATGATCCATATGTATACTTGTATGATGTCTGCGATGGCATGTCAAACACTTCACTTTCGAACACTTATGTTTTGCATGGTAAGGCTGTAAGCAGTTAAAACACAATGACTTAGATTTATAAAGGTAATGCGATTAGGTACACTCATTTCAATATAATTAGGACACTTATGTAAGTCATGGTTTTGTTGACATAATAAACAATTAATTTGAGGCCTGGACTTTGACGATAAATGTGAAGTTTTAACAGTAGGCCTATCATAAGGCTTATCATTGAGTAATTCAAATGCTGATCGCCTTAGGTTTAAGAAATCCAGTAACTCTGACAATGTAGCGAGAACACTTTCTTTTTTATTTAATTCCCACGCTGCTCTCAGCGAGTTGTCCAGCTTATGTGAAATTAGAAATACTAAAAGGACATCCCAACTATCTACAGGCAGCTTAATAGCTTTAAGGGAATCTAGACTTTGTTGTAAAGTTACTAGAAATTCTTTTAAGTTATGTTTATTAATAACATTGTAATTAATAATAGCTTTTAAGTGAAAATTAACAATCATAGTTTGGTTCTCATACCTTTTTGCTAGTATATCTAGTGCCTTACTGTAGTTTTCCTCAGTTATGAGTAGCGAGGTAATAAGCCCAGCCGCTTCACCTGATAGGGCGGACTTCAGATATTGAAGTTTGTTCACTGTAGGAATGTCTGCACTGTCAACAGAGGCGTAGAATATATTCTTGAATGCTGGCCACTCACGGATATCACCGTCGAATTTGGAAGCTCCAGAAATGGCAGCTTGACACGTGGTTTCCTTGCCGTACAATCATGTAATGTAGTGGAATTTAAATGAGATTGTTCCATCATTTGTTGCGAACCTCCTGTTAGTGACGCAATTTGTGCTTTAGTAGCATACTATTTCGTTTCGGTTGTTCCCCGATCCTGTTCGTTGACTTGTTGCCGGTCGGGCGAGTCCAACATCTCGATATTAGTTTGGATATCATCGTAGCGATCCATCAGTTTTGATAGTTCTTCGGATCTGACCTGTAGGTCGTGTTTATTACATCTTGCAGAATCATAGTTTTGCACATAGTTTGATAGTCTTGTAATTTTTCCTTTAATGGCGGCACGGGTCGTGCGCAAGTTTTCTAAGTCTTCCATCTTGATTGTTATAATCCGTTAAATCTTATAAATAAATGCTTGTGAACTTTATTATAAGATGCTTGTGAGTTGGATAGAAATCTTTTACTTTCACTGATATTGTAAATTTATACGATGAATAGTTTTCTGTAGAACGAATTTTTGTATGGCGTCGTTCAGCGAGAGCAGAGCAATCTTTTTTTTATAATTTTTTCCGGAAATAGAAGCGAAACTCTCTAAAACTCTCAATTGACTAGTAAAGCCGTGGGATTGGTTAAATCCGCCGTATGTAGTCTGCTTTATCGACAATTTAAAATATCGATTGCCGATTGGATGCTTCTCTCCGGTCCTGTCGGTAAAACAGCACTTGTGTCTTCGCAGGTGGCACTGGCGATGTATGCCGAAGAGGCCCGAGGTGGCACGACGCGACCCGAAGATAGCCGACTTTCGTCGATTTTGTCGATGACTTCCTGCCGGCTTGGCGCAAGCCACGCCCAATCCACCAAAAAATGGCGTTCGGAGAAACTCGAAGGACCAAATTTATGTAAAGAATTGATGGTGGCAGCAGGGTGTTGGATTGAAATACGATCACCAATCACTTGTTGTTTATTAATATTTATATTTAAACACTTCATAATTAGTATTTAGTTTATATTTCCACAGTTATTATTTATTTTATACAGAGCATTACAGTTCACGTGTATGTGGTATGGCTGTACCAGAGAGAAGGAACATTGTTTGAAAAGGATGGATACTATTGAATGTAAATTAGTATGGCAATACTTAACAATAGTCATTTGTTATGGTTGAATTTCAACATCTGCCTTAAGGAATAACCGCAAATTGTTAATCTCTTCCTTACTATTTATTAAGGATTTTGTGGTTTTTGTAATAATGATACCGGGTTTTTCTGTAAAACTGTGGCCAACTAACACGGGATATTTAATTATGCCATCTTCAACTATATAAACGTCAACCATATCTACGATATTATTAATATCTATTTTTACACGCGCCACACGGGATATTTAATTATGCCATCTTCAACTATATAAACGTCAACCATCTCTACGATATTATTAATATCTATTTTTACACGCGCCATTCCTATTGGTACAACGATATTATTACCTAATCCTTTCATAACGGGTAACTGGCCTACTGACCAACTACCTCCTAATGATTTTGCTACGTTACATTGTATCAACGTGCACTGACTGCCTAAATCTACGTACCCTTTAACCAGAATACCGTTAACCTTTAGCGAGATCATATATTTTTCATTACTAGTATAATCAACATCAACTTTCATAACTTTCTTTTCTGTACTAGAAGTATCTTAACTATTTCCGTTGGACAGCTGCGGGCAATCGATTGATACATGGCCAAGCCTTTTACAAATGTTACATCTCAGCAGCTTTTTTGTACACTGATTACTAAAATGACCTACTTCTTTACAGTTAAAACATGTTATAGACGCACTAGATTGCGGCCTAGATAACCTTGAATCATTCCCAACGATCTGCTTAGTATTCGAATTAGTATTACTTGATGGTAAAGTCCTTTTATCTGGGCTAATCTTAGATTTGTCAAAATTGCGACTTTGTTTAATAGACTGGAAGTAATTAAGAACCTCTTCAGGCTCTTGACACTTTAGCACCAAGTCTCAAGGAACGATCCTCAATGCCATAGAGCAAGCAATCAACGGCACGCCTCCCGAAAATCTCACATCGATTCAACAGATTTAGTTTTCATAATAATATAATTCTAACGATTCATTGTATTTCACGCGTTTATTCAACATTTCGGTAAGTAATTCTGCGTAGTCATCACTACTAGGAAAGGAATCAATTAATTTAATTTTCCACTCAGGCCACGAAAATGACATTGAAGGCAAGGCCTGGTACCATGTAAGAGCACCACCTGCAAGCCTGGGCAGTGCATCTTATCTTATCTTGTGGAGGGGCCGAGAAACAACTCGGACACTTCGACCCATTGGGATCTATTGTGGTCCCTTAGATACCTTACTCCTCCCCAATCTCGTTGAAAACTCTTTTCATGAATTTTACAACGAGACTGGGAGATATGAGCCTATAGTCTTCTGGTCTTGGATATCCAGCCCCTAAGAGACTCATTCGCTTACCAGCCAGTGCATCGCATGTGCAAAGAAGGTGCTCCATGCGTTCCGTATGTTCCCCACACAACCTGCACATGTGTGTCGCGGTTAGACCCATCTTCATGAGCATGTCGTTGGTTCCAAAGTGCCCAGTAAAGGCCCCAAGCAGGTAGCGGATTTGCCCCCTGCTCATGTTCCAAATGCATTCCCGGGCTTTGAACGTAGAGCCTAGGAATTTCTTGGAGTGTTGTAGACCGGTGCTAGATAGCCAATGAGTTCGCTGTCTGTGATCTGCAAACTCCCTAAATGCGGCTTTTACGAGGCACGTCGAGATGCCTACACATGGTTCTGGACCCACAAAGTCATTTGCTGAGCCCTCTCGCTGGGCAGTGCATAGTGTATAACCTGATCGGTCAGGTTATCGCCCCAACGGTACAGCTTCGCACATTCGTCGACCTTACTAAGCCACATGTGGACCGTTTGGCCCTTGACCATGGGGTCAAATTTAGGAATAACGTTACCTAACATGGGGAATGTATTGCCTTCTGGCTTCGCATCCGACAAACGATTTAATTAACTCGTTCAAAATAACTGAGACTCACTGTAAGCAAACATAGAATTCTTTACCTGAATATTTCCGCGTGGTTCATCACTTACTGCGGTGTTTGATGAGTTGCTTTGGTCAGACGTCCCACCTACAACGTTCGGCATGCCGCTGCTTACTCCGCTTCCTCGTCAGGCTTCGGCGCGATCGATGCTCTTCTTCGCGGCTACGTTTCCGACTTCGTCGACGCCACCCATCATTTTAAATAGGTAATTTCTAAGATTACCCATTTAAAATTTAATTTCTTATTCGATACGATACCTGCCAAAAAGTACTCATTGAATAAAAGAATCGAATGCAAAGTATCGAGTACAAAAGTATCGGTATCAAATGGAAATTTACTCGATACCACAAAGTATCGATACTTTTTTCGTGTCCCTAATTCTGCGCTATTGGAGGTTAGCCCCAGTCACGCCCAAATTGGTCCGTCTAGTATGTGCAATAATGTGCGTTATAGTACCTCCGGCCGTAGTAGATCCGGCCACGTACCCACAGAATTACACACAATCTACACAAAACTACACACTGTCAGGGAGTACATTAATCGCCAACATAAAATAAATAAATAAAATAGGTTTTATTGCTGTTTCTTTCTTACAATTAATTATTACATGTATACTTACTTAAATTGAAAAGAGTATGTTAAGATGGTTTGGCCATATTGAGAGGATGAATGAAAGGCGACTAACGAAATGTATTTACAAGGCAGACGTGAATGGAAACGCCGGGAGGGGACGCCCTAGAAAGACATTCATAGACCTTATAGGTGATGTTCTTCAATAAAAAAAAGTTAATTAAAAAAATCAAAATACCTGACTGCTTACAAAGCGAACTACAGTCGGGTTTTTTGATTTTTTTATTTATATCTTTTTAGTTATTTTTTTAAATTAAGTTCATTTTAACATATAAGTGTTATATATTTTTCAAATCACCTTTTAAAACCCTTTATTTTGATAGCCCACACGAAGGTTTTTTTTTCTCCACAAAATGGAGCCCAAAATCCGCCATTTTTTTCTTTTCCAATTGTTATGTAGCCAGTGACACTCACAGGGTTAAGACGAATCGATTGATGTAAGAATCATCAAAATCGGCCAACGCATTTGGTCTCTAGAACGCCACATAGGAACAAACATACATACATACTTACATACATACATAGACTGATAAACACATTACCCTCCTTCGGCAGTCGGGTAAAAAGGCCAGGTGCGCAGAACTCATAACCGGCGTGTGTGTATGACTAGATGTATGAATGTGAGTGCAGCAAAAGGAGTATGTAAGGATCGTAGCAGGTGGCGTTCTGTAGTTTCTGCCTTCCGCCCATGGGAAAAAGGCGTGAGTTTATGTATGTATGTGTATGTACTAACTAAAACTTAATTGATTTAATCTATTCTAACTATCATTTGCGTGATCGGCAACTGGGTGTTTATGTGAAACAGCTTGTCTATCGACAAAGGCGTCCTCTAAAGATTTCCACGTACTCCTTACTTTTGCTCAACGGGTCCATATCGGACCAGCTATTTTCTTCAGGTTATCTTCCCATGTTTTGGTTTGTCTGCCTCTATTTCTTTTGCTATCTCTTGGATACCATTCTGTTACTAACTTAGTCCATTTCTCTATACTTATCGCCAACATAACAATCAAACAAATATATCTATATTCATAATCATATTCCTCATTATAAATCTTTGAAAGTGAGCGCTAAGCAAACGTGTAAAGTAAAAAAATATTTGGGCTCATCTAACTTCTTAGTTGTTGTCTTCTAACTAAAAGACTAAACCGTGTGTGGGTATTTTAGAGGGCTTGGATCTAGTATCGGGTGGCAGGAGGGGATTAAAAGTGTAGTAAAGTAGTAAAAAATCTGTAAGGTTGGGTCCCTGATTAAAACGCTAGCACTCTTATTACAAGGTAATGCATATTTTTCGAGAAAATAACAAAAATTGTTTCTAAACTCAATCAGATAAAAAGTGAAAACAAAACATTAAAAAAACGCTACAAAGTGAAAAATAACTTCAATTTCGGAAATCGGTGCTCCTTTTTCGTTTCTTTGTTTTTTGACACCGTCTTCCAAAGTTATTTTTCACTTTGTAGTTCTTTTTTTGGCAGTCTGTTGTATTTTGTTTAAAAAAGTTTTTTATTTCTCACTTTTTTTCTTGCCCACAGTGATGCCAGAATGGATTACATGAATAACATGTAATTTGATCATAAACAGTGGCATGATAGTGTACCAGGGTGCACTGTACACATCTGCGTACCCGTTTAGAGCATACTGGCGTGATGGTATGCCATGAAATGGTGTCAACAATAAACAGACATGCGATTGCAGCAATCCCTAGAAATTTGCCGTCATTTATTGAAGAGTTATCTTGTATATCGCCGAAGTTCTTCATCAGATCTTTACCAAATTTAAATGGGACCATTTCGGAATAAACTTCTTTCGAACAAAAACAATATTGCAAATCCGTTTATATATAACGGAAATAAGCCCAAACATAAAATATATATAATCCGAATTGAGAACCTTTTTGGGAAGTCGGTTAAAAATGGGCGACTGAGAACCAAATCAGTACTGGTATATTGCTTTTTGAAACGGAACGTAAAAAAATGAACTACGCCATTTGCGTCATGTGTGATATGTGTCAGTGTCATTTGCTTTCGTTCATTCCGTGATGATTCTTGATGTTTTTTTTTATAACAACCTAGAAATCCTGCTCAGAAAGTTAGTCTACCCCCCACTTCATGGTTAAAATAGGTCAAATCTATTCCAAAACCGAATCGGGGCACCCTGATTTCACGTAGCCTTTTGGCTGATAGAGTATATATAAAAACCCGAAGGCGCGAAGGGAGAGCAACCCTCGCCCGCTGTAGGATGGTCGCCAGAGGCAATCAGCAAGCTGAAGCTGCGGCAGTGAGCATGAGAACCTATCCTTTGTTACGTAAGGGCGAAGGGGGGGGGGGGGCGGGGGGTTGCATCCCCTGAGTGCCGGAGACGATGCAGAAGCAATTTTAAAGTGTTTTGAGGTTTTTTTTTCCTTCGGACATTATTTTTAGGCTATACTTAACTAACTTAAGTCTACGTGAGTTCATTCCTCACTAAATACTATATATATATTACACACTGGCATTACAATTTTATGTTTCTATTTACTACTTATATTTATGTTATTAATTATTTTGATTACTTATTTCTATTGATACACTGCTTATGTTATTTATTTACTATATCTATTGGTATACTTTCGGGGAAGATGCATGGCAGTGAGAGCAGACCAGTCCCGGCCGACGGTTCCGGTTATAGAACCCCGTCGTTAGGACGTCAAGATGAGTATGACTAACTCGCTCCACCATGCAGCTTCACATATATATAGTTTTGCTTTACATCACCCTGACAGATCACCCTGTTTGGTTTGGGTATGTGTTTCGGTTGGAGTTTTTGGATGGGACTTGTTAGGTGGTGTTTTGGTGATGTCTGCCGACCAGAGACTTCGCTAGCATGAGCAGGGCCTCTATGACGACTACGTCTCGATGCTGCATGGCCGTCTTAAGATTGTAGTTGACGACCGTTTTAGTCGGCGTATCCATCGCCCTCTTAGCAAGGCGGCCTGCGGCGTCATCGGCGTCGTCGGTGTAATAGACTCAACTGACTGTATGTCTGGACACCGACAATACCGCGTGGGAGATGCTGTCGTGGACCTGAAGCCTCCTGGACTTGGTGTTGATGATGATGACGCTGTCGTAGGTCGACCCCTGAGCCTCGTGTATGGTTAGCAGGTGCGACCCCTCGCCGGACCCATATCCCTGGCTCGCAAGAGAGGCTTTCTCCCCCTGCGTATGAACCAGGAACAGGGTGTTTTGGGCAGTGCTCGGTATTTGCGCCTCTGTGTAACCTTTCACCTTCAGGGAGTGGACCCGCGACAGCGACGACTTGGAGGAGTATATACCGGAGTATATCTCACTCAGTACAAACGCCAAGTCCATTGGATTGCGGTGTGTGCAGAGAAAGTGTTTTGAGGTTACTTACAATAATTTGTTTTTCTCAAAAACTGTGCATTACGTTTTCACGGGAGTGGTGCCAGGGGGGAAGAGGCATCTCTGCATCTCCCCATCTCCCCTTCCCCCCTGTCTCTCCTACTCCTGCCTACCTAGATACTAGATTTTTACCATTATTGCTAACCAAAAAATCTCTTGGTGTGCTCAATTAAATATAAATATCGATAACATATATTTGTCTTCGAGATTATTAATGATATCATTGTTTACACACTTGGGTCAGTAGGTCGTCTTAGGGGTGGTAGTTTCAGGAGTTGAAGTATACGCTTAGGAGCACTATGAGCAGCAAAGAAAACCTAAAAAAAAATATTTGGTTAAAAAAAATTATGGACAGTCAATTTTCAAGATTTTTTTCTTTTCGGAAATTTCCCTAATTTATTGCAGTATCGGGTTGACCTTGACCATAACAATCATTAAGGTACTAAGAAGCATAGCCATACGACGCACCGCTTCCGAGTTATGGGCCTCGAATTTTATTTTATTTTGCATAAAACACTTTCAGTCTTATTACAAAAAACTCAATAAATCTTTGTTTAAACCTGTACTATCAAGTCCAGGCTTATCTGCAGAACCATGGTCTAAATTTGTTCGTATTACAAATGTAACCTAAAAAAAACCGTGGTCTTCTTAGTACCGTCATTTGAACCATTGTCTATACATCAACCACAGATTAATACAAATATCATTCGTTCACCATAATATCATTCTAATACAACGTTCCGTATGCCCAGAAAAGAAAACGTTTTGATAATATGATAAGGATTAAATGATGTTTAGGAGTGTTAAAAATATTGAGACTTTGTTATTTTGCATGGATATAAACAGTTGTTATTTATCGATTGAAGTTTTGTTTAGATTTAAGCAAATTACTTAAATTCGTATTAATTACTAATAATATATCTACGGACGTGTAACGAAACGTAACATTCTCGCGCGTTATATGAAACCATAACATTCAACAAAACCATTGCAAGCTGAGCAAAGTTCATTAAGCTTTGGAATTTTAAGTTATCGTAGTCTCTAATAGAATAATTGCCTCTTTGTTAATAATATAGGTATTGTGATGGACCAAAAAAAACAATCTGAGAATTGGAGTACCGAGGAAAAAGTAAACAATAACCTCAATATTAATTAAGTCAACCATGTTAATATCCATTTTCGGGTAAAAACAACACAACACAATAAAAAGATGCTATAACCTAAAAGAGAAACTTTGACAGATACGACTTAGACCATCGTTAAACTAGGGGCCGCCGAGGTTTAGCGTTAGACCATGATTTGGTCTATGGTTTATCGCTAAACCATTGTTTGTAATATCATTTTTGTACAAACCACAGTTTATAGAGATTTAAATCTGGGTTTTTAGTTAAACCGCTTTTTGTAATAATACTGTTTAAATTTCCAAAATGGTAGCTCGGATGAAAATCTTTTCAGGATATAAATTGTTGCTCTAGTCGATAACCATGAGATGATGTAAGAAAACCCGCGAAAAATTGAAAAAAAAGGTGAGACATTTTTCTGTGTCGATCTTTCACCTTGCGTAGCCATAGGGGCAGTGGACTTTTCAAAGATTTTTTTTAACACAGTTCGGCCATTTTTTTTTCGCCAATTTATTAACCTTGTCCATAGAAGCCATTTAATTTTGAGACACATGGTCCTATGACGCACCGTTTCCGAATTACGGGCCTTCGATATATTTTTTGTATAAAACGGTCTATATTTTCAAAATGCTAGTATAGTATTCATGTTGGAAAGCATGGGGGAGACACAGGGGGAGCTAAATTTTGGTTATTTTTTGCCTAGGACACGCCGTTTTCGAGATATTCTGATATATATATTATAAAATTCGTAGGCCCATAATTCGGAAACAGTGCGTCGTAGGGCTATGCTTCTCAGAAACTAAATGGTTTTTATGGTTAAGGTTAACCCGAAACTGCAATAAAATTGGAAAATATCCGAAATAAAAAGAAAAAAAGCGGTCGCGCCATAGTGCCCCTAAGGCTTCACTCCAACCCACACTTGTCCTGTTGCATCAAGCGAGTTCTACTCGCCGCTGTTTATAGTATGGGATACGACTGAGGCAAATAATAAAACTGTTATTCAAAAAATAAATTATTTCAATAAATAAAAAATACTTTATTTTGAGGACACAAAGAAATTATGCAACACAATATGCCACTTCAAAAAATGTAAGCCGTTATTACAAAAATGCTAACTGAAGTAACACAATCATATAGCTGGAAAAATTACCCATTAGACTTAATTGAAACTCAGCGTCTACGTAGAACAAGCCACAAGCACGCATCTTGCTGAATGATGTTTGATGCAAACGGAGAATGTTCTTGCAAAGATGTTTTTCATCATCTGTAAGTAGTAATAATGTACACGTCATGTGGTTTATTATCATAATTATTCCATTCGAAAGACGTTCATTGTTGCTAAACTTCGCCATATCGATTGGTCCTGTACTTCTCACTAGGTCACCGGTCCACTATGAGCAAATCGTTCAAAATCCAATGTTTTAAAATTGCGTCTTCCAGTACGCGGTTGCCTCGCCGGAACCTTCAGTCCCTATCGACCATCCGTTTTACGAGTAATATTACATTTAAATTGGTCAATTTTTCAGTTCAATCTTGGTTCGCCTGCAGATCTCTTCATTTCTGATTCGTTTACTTATCCAGGAGAGATCATTAGTAGATCGAATCAGAAGAATAGTGTTTTGATGATTTTCCGTTTTTGATGAGGCCCATTGTGAGCGACCACGTTTCAGTCATATGTCATGACTGGCACCTCGCACTGATCAAAGACTTTCATTTTGTGACACGAGAGTACAGAAGATTCGGAATATTACTTTGCTTTAACCTACCTAAGTATTTAGCTTGTCCTAGATAATAACACTCCTTTTTTGGGCAGTCGTGTAAAAATAATCGTGTGAGTTTTCAAATACCTGAGCAATTTGATTTTAAAATATGAACGCAAGTATCATCAACACTTTGGACAGCCATATAGAATCTTTCACATTGCAGGCTCAACATTGCCTGCCAAGACAAATCCTTTATCATCCAACAGTATATGGAAAGTGACGCAATTGATGCTGCACTCTGTAACAATATAAACGTACCAATACTGACTGATGAATTGAAAACCATCATCTTTCTGCCCTTAGGCTTTAGACAAGTGACATTCTATCAATAAAAGCGTCTTAGCGATTGCTAAAATGTCAAAAATGCATGGAATTTATAAGCACTATCGAAATTTTACGTGGTTAATCCCATACATTTTGGAATTACCACAAGTGCCATCATCAACTTGAAACTTAACAAACCAGCTTCATGCAAATAATAAAAATGTATATATACGTTTTTAAAAACTACCCCCAGATGGGGTTAAGGGTTGTTATAGTTTTTTTGAAGAATATTATTGCGCAATCTAACTAACATAAACGAGAAATAAAAAAGAGAAAAAAGAGTGTAGAACATAATTTTGGGTTGTTCAAAACTCAACCCTCAACGGGGCAAAAAAGGGTAATTAAGTTTTTAGGGGAGTCTTTTACTTTATGGCGGTAACCTAAAATATATTATCCTTTAAGTCAAATAACGAATCGTCCCAAACCACCCTCGATATCTATGACATCCCATTTTTTATCGATTTAACAATATTATCTAAATTTACTAGAAGTTGACACAACATGTCTTTTTTTTCCAAAAATCTCTATTTTCCCTTATCTCCTAAATAGTCACCTTCTTTGTAGCCACAACATCATCTTCAACCATCTATCACACAATCCATGCATCGTTTCTTTGGTCTTCCTTTATCCCTATCCACATTCATGCTCAAAACATTCCTTATACCCCGCACCACATGCGAACCCTGAGAACTGATTTCGAAACATCTTTAATTCTGTAACAAGTCCCACTTCCTGAAATCAGTGCACGACTTTTATTCTGTTCTAAAGAAACTTACCAAGTCATTAATTAGGGCACCTCTTTTCAGTATTTCTATTGTCACTTGAATGTAAATTAGAGTGTGAATGAATGCTTCTACGATGTAATATAATATCTGAAAAGTAATTAAAGTAAGTGTAATATGAAATCTGTGTAAAATTATGAAGAAAAATAGGTCGGCCTTCTATGGTATCCACAATTTTTGATGCAGAATGGTATTTTCTTTGAAAATGGGTTTGCCAATAGTACTTTAACAATCGTTTTCTTCTGTTCATGTCGATTAATTAAATATGTACCTACTAAAATATTGACCAACCAATCCGTCGACTACCTAAAAAGCTTCGTTTAGATTCTAAAAAAAGCACATGGTTGGGCATGACGGGCACGTAAGGGGGTGAGTCTAATCCTGCGGAGACGTTTTACACTGGCACTGTATTTGGAATGGGCTTATGATTACCGATACATTGGCATTTTTCAACAACGGCCAGCCTGGGCTTGAAATATGTTAAGAAATATCCTGATTAGCTACAGGTCTAGACAGCAGATGTTGTGTCGTAGTATTGAAGTGGAAGATCCCACTTTAGAGTGTCTTTGTTTTTTCCCAGTTCACACACTTATTTGCTACACTGACTGAATAACAAACTACTTACGAATTGTTCAGTACAACCCTGATGGATGTCATAACACTCCAATATATCAACATACGTTTGAAACATTTCTTTAATATATTTCTCTTTGTATATATCTTCTGTTTCTAGATTATTTAAAGCTTGAATATTCCACAAAATAACTTTATGTTCCAACAATTTCATGATTCGAATGGCATAGATGACATTGAAATCGAAAAAAATGAAAAAGTATGTCACTAATATATGACAGAATGGTGTATTTATCACCACGCAAAATGAGGTGAAAACAGCTAAATAACAACAAGTGGAAAGGGTTACAATTATCCAATTCCAAATGATGAAGCTTTTAGTACTGTCTTTATTGTTGAGAATTCTATGCACTTTCTGGAAAATTAAAACGAACCTAACACATTTTTTGGTTTGGATCAACCCAACCACAAAATTCATAGCGAATCCAGTACTATAGAAAACGCAGTCAAAATAAGAAATGAAATAAGTAAAAGTAGTATTTCCCATAAAATCTTCGAAAAAGTATAGGCTATAGTTGCGATACAAGAACAAAATTGTAAATAGTAGTGTGGCAAGCATTGAAACAAAATAAGAGATGAAACTGTTTGCCGTAAGAAGATCGTTTTTAAGGCGATATTTAGGACAGAACATTATATACTGCATTAGATTTAAAGGCCAAAGCATCATCTGCACATCTTCGTCTACCAAATTGTTTAAAACAAAATTCACACGATTATTTTGATCAATATTTTGTACTTTCTTCATATTTAAACAGTCGTTAGCAGTAGCCCTCTGAACTACAAATGCCAAAACAATCGATAGTAAATGTATTTACTACACCCATCAAAGTTATTATGATTATACGGATGGAATCAATAGATTAGTAGTTAAATGTAACAAAAAAGACAAAAAAAAAAAAAAATGACCCTGTAAAGCAAAATGTATTTCCAACAGTTCGTTTAACTTTTGGTCTAGCGGTCACAATGGCGACTTCTGAGCATGAAGTCATGGCTACGATTATCAGTTCGGGCAAACAGTCTCATTGGTTTTTCCATTAGGAATTTCTCTGTGACAGCCCGGTGTTTGGAAGTTGGCGGCGTGAAACCCTCGTGCCTTGGAAATCACGTAAAGCCACTGGTCTTACGCCTAATCTATCTGCGGTTGTGTCGGATTGCCGTCCCATCGGACTATGGTGAAAAAGTGAGTGCTCCTGTATTTGCGCATACACTTATGCAAAAAAGTGGTAAAGAAATTTATTATTCGTGAATATTTCACAATATAAGTAAAGAGTCAACATAAACTTTACTCTGGCAGATTAAAAGGAAACAATCGGTAATGTTTTACGAAAGGATCTTATTTATTATTCTTATTTCGCATACACTTGCTTTCTAATCGTTAGATGAGGAAATTCAGTCTTTCAAACGAGGAAATAGAAAATTTGCTAACATTTCGATTGGCGCCATCATAGATTTTCATTTTGACCATGTATTCGTAATAAACGATTCCAAAAACCATGAAAATGACACTCATGAAGAAATGTTTTCGCAAACTTTCGTCGGCGCCATCGAGGGTATTGATTTCAAGTCCACTGTTGGTTGACAACCATTAAATAACTAGCTTCGGCATTTGCCCAAGTGTACCAGATCCTTGTATTGATATAACTTATAAGTAAAATGTCTATTAATACAAATGTGTTTGCCTTGTCCTGCGTATTGACCAGTTTAAAAATATTATGTCAATAATTTTATATTAAAAAGAAAATTTGTTTGGCTCATTATGATAATGATATTACTGCGTCAAGAAATGTTCATAACCCAACAGCCATAAGACGAGCCTTGTCATAATGTCACAAACACGATAAATGTTACATAAAAACTCACTGTAAAAAGATGTTGAAAGAGTAGCGTTTTCTTTAAATTTGTCTCTAAATCTTTTTTGCCTTCAACATATTATTAACGAAAGAGTCACATTCAACCTCTTGGTTCAAAATGGAAAAACTCGAAATTTTAGTCCTCTTGGACTAAAATTTTGTGTTTGCATTTTGTTTATTGATTTTCCCAATTTCTTTGTACTTATTATATTTAGGGTTTTCACCGTGCAAGAAACCAAAATTAATAAGAAACAATTTAAATATGACTTCTATGCCCCAATTATATTTATTATCCAATGTATTTCTTGTTCAGTTGGATTCACGACGATATTTATTCTGGATATCATGCATAAGTACAACATCGTTTTACTTATTTTGAAGAAAAAATCCATTCATAGAAGCATCGAAAATGGCCACGAGGAAATATATCTAACTATCATAGTTAAGTCAATCAGTCAGCTTTTGTGTTCAAAAACATAATTAGATAGCCGCACACAAGGCCGGATTGCCAATTTACGATGGCAAAAATAAAGTGTAGGTTTTTATTTACTTGCCGACTGGGTATTTATGTAATATTAGTGTTAAAACGTAGAAATTATTTTTTACCTCTACCTTGACTTATGTAACAGATTTCCTAAGAAATTCGTTTCGAAATATGAACATTTAGACACAAGATTATAAAATAAAAAAATACATAATAACAGTTACGAAATGACTTTTGTATAGAGTTTTGATATCATTATGTAACTACACGTAATTATTTTCTTTTTGGCGGCCAAGTACGAGTGAAAGAATTTGCAATTTAAAGAAAAAAAAGTACATATCTGAATAGGCTACTATTGGTAGACGCATACAGCCGCTACGCCGGCGCTTTTTCCACCGCCCCATCCGGCAGAATGATACTGAACCTGTTACCTCTCGAAAAAGCGCGCGTTGATTACATAGTCTGTGGTTTTTAGCCTGAACGAAAAACTAAAATTTGCTAAAACTTATTATAATTATATATTACAACAACTGCGCCTGAAATTGCGATAAGGGCGCAAGAGAAAAATCAGTGTTTGCTACCAGAAAAATCCTCAAAGTTGTACGGAAAATCCTACTATGACTTCATGTTTTGGAGAGAAGTACAAATAACATCAAGTCCTTTTCTGAAGATGTTCTTTTAGTTTATTTTCAATAATTATCCAGAACTCTAGCATCAACAACCTTATGTAGTCGATATTCGATTATAAGATCAACTGTTCTACTACATCACCAAGTTGACATTTCAAGTTTTTTTCAAAATTGAAGACACAATTGAGACGTAAATCAGAGCTATATTTTAAGTATTTTGTATAAAAGTCCTTAAATTAGGTTTTATTGTAACTACTATCATCGTCATCTACATAATAATTGGAGTCTTCATTATTTACGGAACACGATGTGTGAACCTGTTTATTTTTTTCCACCGAGTTTATCGCATTTTTTACAACGTGAGCTGCCTTTCTTTGGCCAGGATTTCAGCAGACTTGTTTCAGTCGCTAAACACAGCTTTTCAGGAGTAAAACGCGAGACAAGAGACCTAAGTTTTCTCTTTCTGCTACGTTCAGAGCTGACTTCAAACAACTTTTTTGCACAATTCGTGCCTATACAACTTCCTCTGCTGTGAAACAGGATCATCGCAGCTACCTGGAAATAAAGGGCCTAATTTATCAATAGGGCTGATTCGGGGCGTTGTTGTAGTTTCTAAGGAACTATGAATGATAATGGAACTATGCAAACTTTTTTTGAATGTCTAAAAACTCAAGTGAATCTAAAAGATTTTTTGAATAAAGTTTTTCTGCCACGTAAAGTGATATTACTGCTCGATTGATGAAAAAAATTAAATTAAACTGTCAATTAAACAATAATAATTATAACTTAACTTTCAATGTTTTAAACACTGTGGCACAGAACAAACGTAGTTACTCCGACAAGCTTTCGGGCGAAACTGTCTCACGTTTGCCGTACTAAAGGGACACAATGTGCGCTTACACAGGCTGTTGTGTGACTTTAGTGAGATTTATTCTTATAAGACCCTATTGTTTGTTTATTGAAGAAGCTAAACAAATTAGTTTTGTTAAGTTTCTAGACATTCCAAATTACTGCAGCGGCCAGCAAAAGAGGCACTGATGGACGAACGTGTAAATGTGGGCCGAGGCGAAGCCGAGGCACACATACGTAAGTCCATCAATGCCTAGTTATGGCCAAGGCTTGTATAGTACTTTTCTCAAACAATGCGCGGAAATTAAAACTAAGTAGTACCTAGAACTCATTTTGTCAAATACAATTACTTTCAAAATCAATGACGAACAACGAACAACAATAATTTTGCCCACGTTAAAGTGGTCATTTATTTATTTATTTAATTATGGCACTCCAACGACTTATTCACTAATACATTCTTTGGGGTATTGTAACAAATTAAATTTAAATCTAGAATGAATTTGTCACTTACAGGTGTGCACAGCACTTAATTGTTTCATTTGTTTTTTTTTCAATAAACAGCTTTCTATTTGCAAGCCAGTTCGTAATTTAAATAAAACCTTTGATAAGTTACCTCCTTAGTTGCCATGTTTCGGAGTAAAAGATCGTTCCATTTTAAATTACACGACAGATATGAGTTTACTATGTAATTTATTTGGCTCTAAACCACGACGTATATGGATTTTCATACAACTTTTGCCGGCCGTTGCTCGCATTTATTTAGCCAGTACAGCAATTTTGATTTATCTTAAATCAAATCAAATCGTTTATTTGTGATACAAGGGTTACATGCAGGTGTTCATTACATAATTATGTACTAATAATGTTCATTACATGATCAGCCACTTAGGCATACAAATTATTAAATAACATAATGAAAATATGAGTGTTAAATTTTAATTCCATTTCAGATTAAATACAAATTATATTATTACTATTAGTCATACATGACAGACAAAACACAATCTACAAAAACAAATTATCGTCAAGCGAAATGAAACATTTAAAAAGTTCTCGTCGATAAGAATTCATATACCGAGTAAAAACACTTTTCCATAAGAAATTGGAACATTTTATTTTTAAAGTCATTAATAATTAATTATTACTATGTCCTTTATTCATTACATTTCTTATTATCTACATTTTAAAATATTTTTATAAAATTAATTTAAAAAGAAACATTCAAAAACAAAAAAAATGAGGCCCACCCATCAGGAACAGGGTACAAGCTACCGGCGATCAGGGCTCCAGAGAGAGGAACCTGCGAACAATACGAGCCGTGTCCAGCAGTACTGCTTTCTGGATCAGGCCCTTGACCCAGCCGCCTAACGAGAGTCTCCTAAGATGTTGGTCGAGGCTCGAGGCTATTAAGCCACTGGCTGACACGACTATCGGTACATTGATCACTGTGTCCACATCCCACATGTCTACCACCTCGCGAGCCAAGTCAAGATACTTGATTTGCTTATCTTTCTCGGCTTTGACGAGGTTCCCGTCATGCGGGACGGGTACATCCTTCACAATAAATCTCCGGTAGTTTTCGTCATGATAATTTCATCCATAATTGCACAGACAAAACCTTCGGTTTCCCCAAAAAAGGTTACCGAAACGAAGCCAGGCTACGGACGCTGATTGGTCTACATCGGGCCCGGAAAAAGCGTCCGTGAAGTCCCTTTCTCTGCCATACCTCCCTGCGGAAGTTAGTGTCAAGCACTACAGGCTTGCGCCAGTTCTCATTCGCCAAGGAGAGCGGGGTGAGTCCCTTGTCCACTGCAACTACATCTCGATGCATACCCACGTCGGCGTGTAGAAAGTATTCCCTGAAATTGCGTATCTCGCGGTTGTGGAGGTTTTCAGCATTTAAAAAGCCACGGCCTCCACACTTCCGCGGGATACACAATCTCATGACCGACGATCGTGGGTGATGCATTCGATATGCAGTCAGCATTGTACGGACCCGCCTATCTAGGGCATTAAGTTCCGTTTGAGTCTATTTGAATATGCCGAAAGAGTACATAATATATGACCCAACCGTTGATGTTGCGCACCTTGTTTCCGCCCGAAAGAATGCTATTGAATACCCTCCTCAGGCGGCCAAAGAAGCGTTCCCTCAACAATTGCCTCATGTCAGAATGCTGATACCTAACGCTTCCGACATACCCAAATACTTATAGGTTTCGTTTGGAGAGAAGGATCTCAGTTTTATAGAATCTGCGAGTTGAATTCTTACGGATTCACAATCTCCCCTTGCTTTACATGCATGACCGCACATATGTCCACACCAAACTCCATCATAATGGCGCTACTAAAAGTTTCAGTTACCTGCAGTAGCTCCATCAGCTGAAGATTGTATGTAAAACCTATATAAAATTATATATATTATTATTATTTATCATTATATTATAATCTCGACGAAGGTTGCCAAAATACAAGGTTGTCACATTAACGAGTATGTCGTTTCACCCACAACGGTGATTAAAGTTCGCACTTTTAATTCGTCCTTTATCTCGTTAAGTATAATAAATTGCTTGATTTTTTTCCTCATCATTTTTTCGAGTACAGGTCAAATGCTTCAATTTTACCAATCGGCATCTTGAAATATTTTAAGCAATCAACAATCGGATCAATACACCACGGTTACCGATCACTAAACACAACAAGACGCGTAATTACTTATTAAATATTATTTTAAATCACGACTGCGCCAGTGGAGAGTACAATGAAACACAAGATGGAAGTGTTAAGTAAATTATATAAAATACATCTATTAATGTGAATTATACAGAATTAATACATCATTCAGAATTGATTTCTTATTCTGGTAACTTAGTGTATCCTCCACTGGAAACAAATTGATTGAAAATAGAGGAGACCATTTGTGTAAATGAAAATGCCACTCACGAATAACTCATATTGTAACTATTTTAAGATATATTCCTTACCAAGCTTTCATGAATCCGAAAAAAAAACCTTAGCTATTATTCCCAAATAACCTTACCCACTGGTGAAAGGAATGAAATACTTACCGTTAATAAAATCATATCGACCACTCTCTGCTGGCGATCAGTTTTCATGCACTGCGGATAATCAAGCCTTATACTATGAACTTACCTGTGTAGAACATTTGATGAAATTCGAAGATGACCATACTCCCTGGAAACAACGTGAAATCCAAATTGAGAATTTATACCTTTGTGGTGAAGAGATCAGTAACCAACTTGTAGTAGGAAGAATTATGGATACGTCTCGCCCGTCTGCTCTAGAATAAGCTAAGTACATTTAATGGCTCCATTCTAGCAACTCGATATCTTTTGCAAGCTCAGCGGTCTATGTCCACCGGATGAGCCATGTACGTATTGTACTTAGAATAAAAGTCGCATCCAAATCAGTTATAGGTCTTGTCATTTTCATCCTCAGTAAAAATCCTGAGTAGTTAAGTTTAGTATAGTAGAAAGTTTTCTCACGTTTTGAAACAATTTAACAAACAGTTGGGGCGCAAAATAGAAGAAAAAGTATTTTACTCAAAAATGGTGTGTAATGTTGCCATAAAATCTCTAAAAAGTATCCAGAAAGTGAATTCTACAGGAGATTTATTCACAACTGTCCGGTAAGAAGCGAGATTTTAAATTTGGAATCTCCTACTGTCCAGTAAGTAAGTATGTAATTTACTTACTGGACTACTGTAGTAAGGATGGGTCCGTTAAATCAAAACGTAACTTATATCGGATATGTGTTAGATATCATATCATATCGATATCTATATCAAAATAACCAATATTACAAAAACTGTATGTAATAAAAACCTTACTAGCGTGCGAGAACGAATAAATCAAAAATTTAAACCGTAACAATGCAAAAACGTAAGAACTACGAAAAAAACGCAAACTTTACAAACTATAGGAACCATATGCGCTACTTTTCTTTCTAAGTATTATTTCGCGTTCGTTGTTAGTATGCTCATCTAAAAAAAATGTTAACTTTTGCAAACTGTACTACTGATATCGATATCTGAAAACCGTTTTCGATATCGATATGAAATTTTATATCGATTACATAACAGTAACAGACACAGATTAGAGTTTAGCCATTATAACATGATAATAGGAGGGAGGCTCCAAATATATATCTATCTCTCTTTTTGGTATGACATTTTATGAGATAGATATATTTTCGAGTCCATTAATCAAGATGTACAGCAAACAAATATAAATAAATGCCCCCGGTAAATCGATCACAATATCTATTAGCAATAGATCTAATATGAATGTAACCTAATAGCTATTTATGCAACTGTTACGTTATGGACAGTCTTTTAATACGAGTGCCATTTTTTGGTACAAGCGTAACGCGTACCGAAATAGCTGGGCACGAGTTATTGAAAAACCAATAACGTACAGTTGTATACAAGATTTTATCTACGAAGGAAGGAATAAAACACAGATATAGACAAATAAGTATTTTAATAGAAACTTAACTACACACTGACTATGGTTTATCTCGCGTCAACTTTTCTTATTTTTTTTATTTAGTCTTTATTATAAGGCAAAGATCTTGTTGTTGCCACAACAGCCAAATAGTGATACATTTTTTCTAAACTTGAACCATTTAAAAAAATATCATTTACATTGTCTCGATTTCGAAGTAATAATATAGGTACCTGGCTATATGTTCAGAATGCCTTTGCTTGTGTTTTAGAATTTATGACGATTCGCATAATGCAATCCGATGTCAATAAGGGTATCATAATGATACCGCTGTTAATTTTGTAATTCGAATATAACGAAACCGAAGTAGATAAAATATTAATTAAACGAATTTGTTGTTAAACTTTCTTTCATTTTTGAGAAAAGCATTATACAAGCCTCAACCAGTAAGAAAGCCATCCTGGCCTCGTATGTAACCTCACCTGCGGCTCGGTCCGTTTAACTCATACTTGGCCAGGAAGGCTTACTTACTGGATTCTGCAGTAATCTATACCAATATTATAAAGAGGAAAGATTTTTTTGTTTGTTTGTTTGTTTGTACCGAATAGGCTCCAAAACTACTGGACCGATTTCAAAAATTCTTTCACCGTTGGGAAGCTACTCTATCCCCGGGTGACATAGGCTACTTTTTATCCCTGTATTCACACGGGAACGGGAACTACGCGGGTGAAACCGCGAGGCGACTAATAAAACGAGAAAACAACACAATGGTTCGCAAAGGTTCAAAATAAATGAAATCATGTAATAATAAGATGATCACAACATAATGTCAATACATAAAAATCGTTCATCTATTTTCGTATGTTTTTCAGGCTCCCGGCAGCATCCGCACAGCTTCCGCCCGATTCCAAAAATCACGACTGGCGCCTTGGGGTACTTGGCCAACAAGGGCTGCAGCTCGTCAGTGGATTGTACTTTGTGCCGACTTCCATCAGAGGCCTTGGTGTATATGACGCCATCTTGAGTCCAACACGACCGCATACCGAAGTGCTCGCGTGGCTTCTCGAAGACAGTTTGCCGGGCCTTCGTCAATAACTTCTTGACAGAGTGCCTTTACGTGAGGTTTTGGCCTTTCGAGCTGAGGCCTTGATGTCAACTTTGGCGAACCTAACGAGAATAGGCCGGGCATGCTCGTTGCTGGGGGCCCCAAGTCTACTACAACCTTTAATTTGAGCTGCTATGAGATTGATGAGGACAAGCTTAAAACTTAGCATATCCATGATCGCAGCCGTGCAGTTTTGTCTGATTGTATTTACAAAAAACGTGAATTCGTGAACTTAAATAGTTATATAACTTAAAATTAATCTCTTGGTCCTAGATTCTAGTGCCCCCAGACAGATAGATGTAGTAGTAGTAGTAGTAGGGTCCCTTTTCCGCACTTAGACTCCCATTTGGTCCGTTGTACGTGGGGGTACTGGCTAACATAGCCAGCCCAACTCCGGGCTTCACAGGCTTCACGGAGCGAGGCAACAGGCTCACTGTTCTTCGCGTTGAGAAGCCACGGCCTCGCATTCCAGGATTACGTGGGCGGCTGATTCTTAGGCGTTAAAATAGCCTCTGCAAAGTGGGCTGTCCGTGGCGCCTATGTTGAATAAATGTTTGTTAAGAAGGGTGTGGCCCGTTATCGTCCCTATAATTATTTTGAGGTTATTTCTACTCAGGCTGAGGAGTTTTTTGGTGAGACGCGGGTTTACTTTCGGCACAGCCATTTTTGACTGTCTACAGTCTGTAGCCCGTGACCATCTGTTATTGTGTAATTCTGTTGATCTTTGACGAATCCACGCACGAAATTGCGAAAAAGGCAAGGGGATAAGTGGGTACGGGCCTAGCACTAACATCTCGGAGCCCCTTTTCGCAAGTTCATCTGCGGCATCATTGCCTAGGGATCCACTGTGCCCCTTGATCCACTGGAGGGTGATTCTATTGGATTTTGGTATACTCTCCAGGGCGAGGTGGCATTCAAAGATTAGTTTGTTTTTGGTTAGTTTATTTTCTAAAGCTTTGAGCACAGGCAGACTATCAGATAGGAATCTGATTCCGTAGTTCTGGATACCTAAACGCTTTACGGTTTTTGCGGCTTGTGTTAAGGCGACACATTCACATTGAAATATCGAACTATGTGTGCCTAACGGTATGTGAAAGTTAATGTTGAGGTCAAGGGAGTGTACTGAGTGTCGCTAGCACCTGAACCGTTATTAGTTTTTGAGCCATCTGTGTAGATTCGCACTTCATTGGCTCCTGACTGATCCCTTTCTTCCTCTATTGTTTGTATGTTATAGTTTTTGTTAAACATAGGTTGTTTTTGTATTCTATCACACGGAGCAGCGATGAGAGGTTGATACTCAATCGCCCGGTCCAGGATTTTAGCGTGTGGACTTGTGAGGTTTTTGACCCATATGCCTAGATGCATTAGCCTGATAGCAGCTAGCGCCGCTTCTTGCTGTATGTACAGGTCCAGGGGAGTTATTTGTAGGGCTATCTCCATGGCTGCTGTTGGGGTGGTTCTCATGCAGCCGGTGATAGCTGAGCAGGCCTGTCGCTGGAACCGTTGGAGTCGGGTGATGGTGGTCGAGAGTTCTGTCCTAGTCCACCAAACCAGAGCACCATAAGCCAACATTGGCCTGATTACCGCTGTGTATAGCCAGAGAGTAATCCTTGGAGACAGCCCCCATGTTTTTCCTAACATTTTTTTACACTGATAGAGTGCGATTGTGTATTTGTTGAGTTTGTAGTCAAGATGCTTGTTCCAGAGCAATTTGCTATCAAGAATTACCCCCAAGTACTTGACCTCCTCTTTAAGTGTTAATTCTGTGTTGAAAAGTTTTGGAAGCCTATGCGGTCCAAGACTTCGTTTGTTAGTGAACATTATTAGTTCCGTCTTAACGGGGTTAACCGACAGTTCGTGCTTTGTGCACCAGCTCTTGATTATTTTGAAGGCCTTTCTCACGAGATCACATAAGATGCCCTCAAATTGCCCCGAGATTAGAATCGCTATGTCATCTGCGTATCCTAACGAGTAAAGACTGCTGGCGTTGAGCTCTGCAATGAGCTCATTTACGACTAAATTCCACAGAAGTGGTGACAGCACCCTACCTTGTGGGCAGCCCTTACTCACGATTCCTCGTGTGGTAGTGTTCACAGTAAATTGAATAGCCGTTCTGATATCTGAGAGTTGGCTCAAACCTCATCTTCTCTCTACCACCTATCCTCTTCCCGGTTTCATTCTTATCCGTAACGATAGGATTGGAAAGGGAGGGGGCGGTGTTGCTATCTATCTTCGTAGTGATTTCCCTTTCAAAGTCCTTGCCTCATCTCCTTCAAATTATAGTGCTTCCATTGAGTATCTATTTTTTGAGGTTTACGTCAAGGGAGTCAAGACCTTGCTTGGTGTTGTCTACTGTCCGCCCACCGTTGACTACTTTTCCAACTTCGAATTAGCGCTGGAGTCTGTAGGGTCAGAGTATGCATATTGTATAATCATGGGAGATTTCAACACTGACCTTTCTCGTCCAGCCCCTCGTTCCCACAAACTCCTTCATATCATCGAGTCCGCCGTCCGATGTCTTGGGTGATGACACTTGGCTTGACTTAACCCTCACGTCCACTCCCTCCCTTGTTTCCTCTCATGGTCAGTATCCTGCACCTGGCTTTCTAATCACGACCTCATATTCCTCTCCTATACCCTAAAACCACCTAAACTGCCCCCCAAAGTTCTGCACATGCGTTGTTTTGCCCGCATGGATGTTGAAAAACTACGACAGGATGCATCGGAATTAGATTGGGAAAACATTGCTGCGGCAGTGACTGTAGACGATAAGCTGGATTTGTTTAATCGTACGGTCCTTGCACTCTACGACAGACACGCTCCTGTCAAGAGGGTTAAACTTAGGCGTCCACCTGCTCCTTGGATGACGACAGGGGTTCGTATGGCGATGAGGTACAGGGACCGGGCCTTTCGTAAATTTAAAAAGGACCGCTGTGATGAAAACAGGAACCTTTTTAAAACTGCAAGGAATCGGTGTAATCAGGTGATACGCAATGCCAAAAGACGCCATATTCTTGAAAACATATCTTCTTCTTCACCGGCTGATACCTGGAAATTCCTTGGAACTCTTGGTATCGGTAGGTCACGTCATGTGGATTTTCCTAAGACAATCGGCTTGGATGATCTCAACCGTCACTTCACTACAACCTGCCATTTGGATTCACAAATGTATCTCAGACGGTTGATTTCATTACTGGCCTACCCGGTCCTATTATAGAACAGTTCCACTTTTCTCCGGCCACCTTGGATGAATTCAAAAAAATCATCCTGTCCATTAAATCCAAGGCTATGGGTTTTGACGGCATCAGTCGTTATATGGTCACCCTAATCCTCGACTTTCTCCTTCCCCCTATTACCCACATAATCAACTTTTCTCTTGATTCCGCACAATTCCCTTCCTTGTGGCGTATGGCCTACGTTCGTCCACTTCCTAAAATCTCTAATCCCTCCCTATATAACCATTTTCGACCAATTTCTATTCTTCCTTTTCGTTTGTTATTTACGTGTTCGTCTATATTGGTTACCATTATTTCAGCCGGAAGAGAGGGTAACCTACACAGTTCAGTACCTATAAGTCTGACGAACTTCGATTGGTCTGTGTTGCGAGGAACCCTTCTTGGCTGTGGTGTGGTTAAGTTGAAGTTAATTGTAAAACGGATCCATCTATGGTCTGAGCATGATATCTCATTGGACACATGCCAGTCCTGGATGGAGTTGGATACACCTAAAGTTGCTCAATATAGGTCTATTATTGTTTGCGATCTTGCGTTTATGAAGGTGGGTTCAGAACCCTTGTTAAGTAGTACAAGGTAATTGCTAAGAATAAAATCAAGCATTTCCTCACCTCGGTTGTTGGTTTTGACATTACCCCAGAGCGTGTGATGCGCGTTGGAATCTGTGCCGATGATTAGTTCTAGTTTCTCCCTTTCACAGTACTCCACCAGCAAGGCGAGCTCTGGTAGAGGCACGTCCGCGTCGCCTGGCAGGTATGCCGAGGCTAGTACAATGTCTGGGCGTTCTTGTTCGGTTCTGAAAAGCCTGGTTGCTGTCAGGTCCCTTGAACAGAATTCGTTAATTAAAAGGTTAGGTACATGTTTTGGGACCAATATACGGAGGTGTCTAGCAGCAACTTACCTCCGATGTTAGCAAGACCGCATATTTTGCCACTTCTAATCCACGGCTCTTGGATGAGGGCGATGTTCTTCTCTTGTTGGTTCTCCAGCACTCTGCGTAAAGTAGCCGACGCAGTTTGACTGTGCTGGAGGATGGACTGCAGGATCTTAGTCCTCCTGCAAAGGAGAGGAGCAGGTATCGCTGTCCTCGTCCCTACTTCTCCCCTCCGGCGGAAAGCAGGCCTCGTCCGAAGTTAGTCCGGGCGAGGGTGGATCCTGTGTTGATCCCTTAGTTGATTCGACCTCAAGCGCTGCCATGGAAGTCGCCAGCTCCACCAGTCTCCCTAGCGGTCCCCGTCGCGAGAGGTGACGGGGAACGCCCAGACAGCGGCGGATCAAGCTCCGCCCAAGCGCAGTTGAGGTCGTTAATGTTGTTGGCGCAGCGGCATCCTCCTTGGTTCCACCTTCCTTCAGGAACCGGATGTATATACTACCCATAAGGTAGTATACTCGCCTCTGCTGATCTTTGATGGTTTTTACTATGGACTCCGGCACACGAAAGTAGAGACAGGTGCACGGTGGCTCCTGACTAACCCTAGCGTGTGTCAGAGTCCAGGTGTTAATTTTTAAATTACGGTTCTGCCTCGCCAACATCCCGAGAAGGTCTGAAGTGTCCTCGCTGTTCTCGGGGACATACAGCATGCACAATGCCTTCTTGGGTATGTCGGCCTGGGGCCGAACGGTGAGTCTGGTCTCCGGTAACGGGGACGGTGTGTTGTTTATGACCCCTTTGAGCCAGGCCAGTGTGAAGTCGTCCTCGCACCATGTTTTGAGGACGCCTTCGGCGTAGTGGGCCCGACCTATAAAGTGGATCGCGGTATTTTGGGTTGGAGTAGCTGGTTCAGGAACTGCCTTCAGCAGAGCCCGGAGCTGGTCCTCAATGGTTTGTCGGATCCCCTCCGCTTGCTCCTGCGTCATGTCCATGAAGGGCTCGGTCATAATGGCGACACACAGCTCGTTGTTCCTGAACGACGCGGCCGCTTCGGCGTAGCTCACCAGGGTTCCATCAACCATATGGGAGCGAGCGGGTTTGCTCTTCTTGCTTACCCCAGTTGGTGTGACGGAATCCTCGAGACGCGAACGCTTCTGCGCTCTAGCCGGTGGTTCGGTGTTGTTTTTTTGCTGTTTTTTACGCCCTATAGGCCTCGTGCTGCGTTTGCGCTTAGCGCCTTTGTGTGTCAGCAGTCCGTTTGAGAAGAAATCCAGGCCAAAATGGTGTGTTGTGTGCAGCCTGCTCCACTCAACCACCAGGATCCCTTCATCCCCCCATACGGGTCCCCGCGCACGGCAAAAACACGCAGGAGGTCATTGCTATCGATCATCTGATCTTGTTCGATGGTGGACACCCATGGACATGACCTCGCCACCCCTGTGATAAGTCGCCTGGTGATTTCTGTTGCGTCTATTTCATATGGAATTAGACCAATAACGGGGCGGCAACCACGAGAAGGATCATCACCACACTTGCCTTGAGGATCTACACGACCGTAGCGCTCACCCTCAAGACCACGCCACCTTGCCATCTCAGAAGGAGTAAGGCAAGGTAGGCCTGCGTCTACAAAGCCAAACCAAGCAAGCAAGCGAATGAACGAGCGAAGCGAGGCATATTGCTAGATACAAAGCACGAGTTTGTGAACGCATTGCCCTCCCCAGACAGATAGATATAGTACACTTAGTATCTGGTTACTAAAAATTAGCCGTCGACCCAAGTAATCAGGTATACGTACATTCAGAGTGCATACTAAAACTACTATATCCCACATATTTTGTGCAGGAAGAAGTACGAAACGAATATAGGTACGAGTATGTATTATGTTTATGCATTGTGTGTTGCACAGCAGGTATTTGTTTAGTTTATTTAGTGAGTAACTATTTAAAATTGTTAAGAGCTTATTAAATAAGTAAGCTTTTGTTGTGCACATGGATGTACTGTCCTCAAATGCCTGTTTCTCAACGCAACTGAGGTTTGCTGTTAGAGAACCAAACTATGGGTTAAGCTCGCCTTTGTACATAAACTGTCCTATTGGGTTTGAATGTTTTTATGTTTTGTTTACAATAAAGAATAATAAACTTCTGAGGACTCTGGAATCTTGATATATCTATGAAGTGATCAGATTGGTTATCTGGCGAAGGATATTACTAATTCAGGCAATCAATCATAGCAGGTGACATATGTCTTAACAATTTATTGAAAGTATTTTTTCATTGCCGCAACCAGTGTGCTGCCCACAATCCAAAAAACACTCAGATTTAAAACATAGAGAAGACACAATAAATTACAGTATTATAGAAATTCAAGCTGTAGTATAACGATAGTGTAAGTAGTCAAGAGAGCACACAAGTGCAGCGATAGTTCAGCGTCTATGATGAAAAGGCCACAGGCGCGCATCTTCTTGAAGGTAGTTTTTTGTATTCGTTGGATATTCTTGCATATTCTTTTTTGGGTATCTGTAAAACAAAATATTGAATTATAAGGTCAAGGCCAGTGAGTCCCATCATGCCGATTCATTGTTTGCTGATGATATGCTCATTTATTAATTATATAATTGAAAATTTTGTGGGTTTTTCCATCTGAAATTTCTTAGGTCGGAGTCTAGACTTATGCCCAGTTGATTGCAATAGACCTCGAATTACATAGGGCTTAAAAATTACGGGCAAAATGTGCTTTTACTATAGTTGCATAACTGCCTAATCCTACGGGGAATACAGGTGAGTGAAAACGAGCGTTGGCTTCACTTACCCGAGCATCTGCTTGAGTTAGCTAATTGTATACAAGCACTCCGAACTTCACTCAAAGCCGAGAAGAATTTCTCATTTTCCACGCTCAAAAATATTAGTAGGAGCATGTTCTTTATAATCCACGTTAAAGATAGAAAAGATAAAACAGCAAACTAGAACACAGTACAAAAAAATCTCATTATGATTAAAATTCCCCATCCATTCATATTTTTTTTTAAGAATGAGATTGATTATTCTTACGCTTGTGTCACTTCCTGTCGTTACTTTTTTCATCTCTATTCGTATCACTATGGAAATCAAAGATTTGGAGGTTGTAACTAAGATATAGTACAAAATCTGAAACAAGAATCATAAGTAGGTAACACTGTGAAATCTTTTTAATTATTGTTATCGGTAGTAACTTCAGTCTAAAACATAATAATTATCATACCAACTGATGAAAAGTCTTCTCAAATATTTTATAGGCTTCTAAAATTTCCATGTACACTTCAAACATTTTATTCCAGTAAATATCGTCTATTGTAATTTCAACGCATTCTGACATCTGAACGTTTTTGACCCAACTCTTAAGAGGTTTCGTCAAGAGTTTCATGATCCTCGTAGCATACAAGATATTCATGTCAAGACACAACCAAATGTGAGTAGTAAAGCTTAAGCCAAGACCCAAAAAATCAATGACATAATAACAGAAGAAAATCCAATAGATATGATATAAGTTCAGTGCTGTAACACAAACCCAGTTAGGAACAATAAAGCGTTTCAAAGTTTCGTTTATGTTTAGGATTGTATCGACATCCTGGATTTTTATAACAAAAAGTACGTTATTACACTTTTGAATAATATTAGTGCAACAGTTCAAAAGATTACCCATAAAAAGAACAAGGAATATATAGATTTTAACCAAATATTGGTAATATTTAAAACCTTTCAAATCTTCTGTGAATGTAGATTCGAATGTAAAGTAATAGTAGATACACGTAAATATACATAGACCAAAGACAGAAACTATGTTGTAAGTAATGCTATTTGCCATAATCCTGTTGTTTCTTATCTTGTACTTAGCACAGAAGCAAATGGCTTGCATCATATTTAATGGCGTTAATACAGATTGTAAGTTTTTGTTAAGTAAATTCTTTGGTGTTGAACTATTGTCATCGGGACTCGGGTGGGCTTCAATAATGAAATCAGGATCTTTTGATTCTCTTCTACTATAAGTAGAAGATACGATTGAAAAGGTATTTGAAGACATGTCTGCTACTGATGACAGTTAAAACTTAATTGAAGTTTGCATTAGTAAATCTAAATACCAACAATATTTATTCTATTATATCAATTTCCTCTAATACTCATGTAATTAACGTTAGTGTAAGTGACACTGTTGTGAATAAACATCAAATATAATAATTTATATCTTTAAATAACATAAAACACGTCATCTTTCCGCCTGCCCTAAATATCAACCTACATACAACCTACCCCTAGGTTAGGTAGGGTAGGTAGGGTTTACATTTGAAAGGTTTCGGTATTACCAATATTTCGTTAAAATCTATATATTCCTTGTGCTTTTTATGGGTACTCTTTTGAACTGTGCCACCAATATTATTCAAAAGTATAATAACGTGTTTTTGTTATAAAAATTCAGGATGTCGATACAATCCTTAACATAAACGAAACTTTGAAACGCTTTATTGTTCCTAACTTGGTTAGTGTTATAGCACTGAACGTTTATCATATCTCTTGGATTTTCTTCTCTTACTAGGTCATTGGTGTTTTGGGTCTTGGCTTAAGCTTACATTCGGTTGTGTCTCGACATAAATATTTTGTATGCTACGAGGATCATGCAGGACCTCAATACAATGCTCGATGACCTCAGTAGAGCCTCCGAAAGAGTGGGTCTGAGGATGAACATGGACAAAGCCAAGGTGATGTGAATGCCCATGTCACACTCACTCCTATTAGGGTCGGAGACTCTACACTCGAAGTTGTGGATGACTATGTCTACCTGGGACAAACGATCCAGTTGGGTAGGGCCAACTTCGAGAAAGAGGTCGTCGAATCCGACTCGGCTGGGCAGCGTTCGGGAAGTTGCGCGGTATCTTCACGTCCAACTTACCACAGTGTCTCAAGACGAAAGTCTATGACCAGTGTGTGTTGCCAGTTATGACCTATGGCTCTGAGACGTGGTCGCTCACAATGGGCCTCATCAGAAAGCTTACAGTCACCCAAAGGGCAATGGAGAGGGCTATGCTCGGAGTTTCCTTACATGATCGAATCAGAAATGTAGAGATCCGCAAGAGAACCAGGGTTACCGACATAGCCCGAAGAATTGCCAAACTTAAGTGGCAGTGGGCAGGGCACATTGCTCGCAGAACGGATGGCCGATGGGGCAGAAAGGTTCTGGAGTGGCGACCGCGAACCGGAAGACGTTGCGTTGGAAGGCCTCCCACCAGGTGGACCGATGACCTGGTGAAGGTTGCAGGGATCCGCTGTATGCGGGACGCACGGGACCGGTCAATATGGCGACGCTTGGGGGAGGCCTATTTCCAGCAGTGGACGTCTTGCGGCTGATATGATGATGATGATGATATGATGAGGATCATGAAACTCTTGATGAAACCTCTTAAGAGTTGGGTCAAAAACGTTCAGATGAGCACAATTCTAGACTCCGCCACAAAATGACTCAGCAATAAACACGCCTTATTTCCCAGTTTAGCTCCCAGTTTTAATTAATTTTAATTAATTTTTAACTTAATTTTTAATTATATTTTATTGACATTTACCACCCTACACTCACTATATATTGTTTTCGAATCTCTCTGATATACTATATATCATCATCATCATATCATCATATCAGCCGAAAGACGTCCACTGCTGGACATAGGCCTCCCCCAAAACACATACAAAAATACAAATAATTCCTCTTTATAATATTAGTCTCGGGGGAGGCTGGATTAATCCAACGCGAATGTATACGTACATCCGTGGTGGAGTGATTCGGACTGCCAGGCACTTCTTCTCATGCAACCGAGCGGGTTGGCAGGTTGCGGATAGCCCAACGACCGCTGGCGGCTGCATCACTGCCAGTGGGTGATCCCGCGGTCGGGGCATCTCCTAAAGAGATCCCGGACAAGAGAAGTTCCCGAAAGCCAAAATCCCAGGCTTAGGGTAACCCGTATACCATCGTCCTATGTGCCCATCACCTAACAAAGCCATCCCTCCCTATCCACACAGATCCCATCGATCCCCAAATCCCTAGGTCAACGCCCAAGCCTAGGGTGACCCCCCAAGGAACCCACACCCACATCCATAAAATTCCTTCCCCCCTATCCCTCAGTCCCGTCGCTCCCAGAGGAAAGGTTACCTCGGTTCCAAAAAAGCCCACTCCCCGACAACATGAAAAACAATGCAGGAAGACAAACGCACCACCCAGGTGGGTCCCGGCCAAGCCGGGGAATCCCACACCGCTTCGGCGGTTAACTCCCAGCGTATTATGGGGGGAGCACCTAACTGCAACGTCGATCAACTGATGCCGCGCTTTTCTGCGCGGCCGGCAGCTGACCAAGCGCCCAATTCACAGGCTGCGATTAACGCGCCCTTACACTCGACTCCGCCTGCGACCTACGCGGCAATACCCACTACACTGGGCATGCCCCCCGCAAACCTCTGGCAACAGAGCATCTGGCAACAGAACATGCGGGGCAGCCACACCCATGTAGAAAGTGACCCAGACCAACACAGTAAGACTGACACGGGGAAGGATGGCAGACCTGGCAGCTCTAACACTCTCCCGGCTGTAGCCGATGAAGTACGCCTGGCAAAGTGCGGAAAATCCCAGCCCGGGGGAAGGAAGTAGGCGACCAAAAGCGCAGTACGCGCGAAGGCGACAGCCAGCGCGGAGCGCGATCGGACGCTGAAAGGAGGGTACGCGACCAGACGCAAGTACGCGCAGGGGCAACCCAGCGTGGAAAAGGGCCGGACGCGGGAGCACGCGATCGGTCGCTTGCACGTGAAGGGGAAACCTGTAAGGTAACTTCCCTTACTCACCAGCCAGCTCAGGGGTAGATGTTCGGGATGAGACAATTGCAGGGATGATTTCGCATGAGGGTCGACAGAAGTAAAAGTCTTTATATTTGGTCAACTATTTTAATAATACACAGGCATCACTACTGCATCACAATTTTAAAGGTATCTCACTTACTTGTGGACGGTATATAAACTACCCTTTAAACTTAGCATCAGATGTATGATATCACAACCAGCATCGTTCCTTTTTTTCTGATTGCATCGAGTATTTCACCAGCCGAAGTATCATGGGTGTTCGGAGCCTGTTGTTGAATGCTGTTCTTATATAGTTTTGTTGACCATGTTTTATACTAGTTTATTATTATTAAATTAATCCTAAGAAACCCTGTCGATGGGAAAAATGCAAGATAAGCGTCGTACAAGCACATGTCTCACAAGCATGAAAATATAGTTCAATTCCACGAATACTCACAGCGCTTGCTGGCATATAATTGTTTTAAATTTAGGGCTGTTTCCCTGTCTCCTTCGAGTCATTTTAATTACTTTATTCTGTTTTCTTCGTTAGGATTTTATTTATTGGACTCCTGCGTATCAATTCGTAATGAAAAAGAAATGTCACTCTCATCGGCCATAGACATTGAGCATTTTATTGACCCATAGAGATGTCATGTCTATATTTTCTTTAAGTAATTAAGTATACCAGAAATTAATAGCCTAGATATGTAGGAGATTGTGTGCTTGTTGAATTATATTAATACACACAATATCTAACAGGTTTTGTAAAGAATTTATAATAATTCCGCCCCGACCTTAACGCCATCTAGCACCAAAGTCGTGAATCTCTTACTAGCTTTCTCTCATAATTGTCATTGCTTCTAGTGCAACTCTGTCAGATGTCGCTGCAAGTCGTTACGGAAATATATTTGTTACAGTACATCTCACCCCGGTTAAAAAATTGATTTACAATTTTTTTTTTGAATTTACCATATTTCCATGCATATTGTGAATCTAGCTTGCTCCCTAACAGAAATTGAGGCAGTCCAAGAAAATCTAGTTCATATGAGAACTACCTACATTAAGTTTTATAAAAAAAAAAAAACTAATAGTTTGAAAAAATAAAGTTCAAAACTTATTTCTCAAGTTTTTTAAGTTTCTAATTATGTACAAAATGTACTAAATATTAGAACATTAGTAATAGTCCAATAACTAGCAGATAAAAACTTTGATTGTTCTCATCTAAGAATAATACGACATACTCAGTGATTGTCCCAAAACAGACAGCAATGAAAAGCATTCATATATCAGAACACAATCGCCAAGTAGCCAGTTTAAATGCTAGTTATGCCATTAACTAATTTTATTTAAGTTAATGTTTGATTCATCAAACATTTAAGTATGTTAAATGTTTAAGAGTCAGGTTATACTCAAAAGAGATTTAACCTTTTATTATTTTTAAGTTTAGACCAATAACTGATCAAGTTAAGTTTTATAAACAACAGAAACACTGCTTTTTTAAATCGGCAAGTGTTATAAGTATCAAGTTGTTCAAATGTATATAAGTAAATGTAGACAAGTACTAAATCAAGTTAAGATTCGCAACAGAAAGTAACATTGCCTTTTAAATCAGCAAATGTTCCATTAAGTACCCATCCATTGTATAGATATAGGATAATACCTAAATCAAGTTAAGATTCGCAACGAAAAGTAAACCCGCCTTTTTAAATCAGCAAGGGTTACAGTGAGCACCTATCCGTTGTATAGATGTAGGTAAATGTCTACTTTAGTTAAGTTTTATAATTCAGAATACTACTAAGTTTTTGCATCATTGTGTTTCCTTTCATCCATCCATATACATACCCAGTTATCAATGCGCTAACTTAGAAAAAAAATCCTTATACCCTACCAGCATTCATTCATCCCTTTCTTAATTAAGTATTTGCACCTCCATTATTGAATTCCGTGCAAATACTTTAACACAACAATGATTTTAACTAGAGAAACTTCATATTTTACATTAATGTATTTAAATCAATTGAGGACCATTGTTGACATGGACACTTATAGGCTTTCTGTGTACAAGAAACACTATTCACGATAGCATTGTTTGTTGTAATCCGTATAGGAAACAACATAACATATCTACCATAGTGATCAGAGTATAATAAATACCACATTGTGTTTCTTTTAGTTGCCACAGGAAAAAAAAGACCTAATAAGTTTAAGTATTGTTCACATGTACAAATTTAGGTAATGTTGTGTACAAGAACCACTAGTAATTCAATCAAAGTACTGCTTGTTGCATTCCATATAGAAAGAAATCAACATAACAATTAGAATATACTATAAAATTGTGCTTCTTCTAGTTGACACAGTAAAAACATCCTAATAAGTCACTAAAAATTGTTTATTTTATTTATTTTAAGATTGGGCGCCAGTGGGATCATAATTAAATAGTTATTATAGATGTCCCACATTTTCTTTTGGCATTAATATCTTCCAAAAGAATTTAACAATTAAGTTATATTTATTTTTAGTATAAATTATTAAGTATGAAAATAATTATTAGAGAAATTCTCATTAAGTAATGTTTAAAGTGAGCTACAATACATATAATTGTAAAAGTACCTCCTGAATTTAACTCTTTATTTTAATGAACAGCTCAGCAACAGGTTTCCGAACACCAGTGTACCTCATCAGATAACAACATATGTGCGGGATAATCAATCTCCTTGATGCTTCCACTATGATTCAACTACACAGGGAACAATACTGCTTGCAGACCACATCACCAGTTGCTTTATGATCTGTTGAAATATAATAACATTTAAGTATATGAACTAATTCTTCTTTATGAAGATAGTCAAATAAAATTGCTATAAGCATGTTGAACAAAAACACTTTTTGTTCTAAATATTCAAAACTAATTATCAGTTAAACAAAACATTCACTGGTGGAAAGGTATATAGTTTTAATAAAACATGTGACTATAACCCCACTTTTAAATTTATATATAATGTTAAAGTTTTGTTTTTTTAGTTTAGTTTTAAGTAATGAACAAACACATAAATGTTGAACAAAAACAATTGTTTGTTCCATGTATATATTTAAACCTAATTAACAGTTATAATAACTATGTTAAATTAGAGTGTTTTATATTCAATTTAACAAAACATTTATCAGTGAAATGGTTTAGTTTTTAAATAAAACATGTGACTATAACCGCACTTTTAAATTTTATATATAAAGTTAATGTTTTGTTATTTTAAGTTTTTAAATTAAGCAATCATGAAGTTAACCTATAGTTTGGTTAAGTTCTTAAGTATTTAAGTTATAACTACTAGACACAAAATAAGTAATCAAGTATTACAATCAAACTACATGCGACACATTGGTCGTACAAATTGCAAGTTTGTCAAGTACTTCTATCAAGCTTCATGCGACACGTTGGGCGTACAATTATAAGGTAACTTTTTCTTACTCACCAGCCAGCTCAGGGGTAGATGTTCGGGATGAGACAATTGCAGGGATGACTTCGCATGAGGGTCGACAGAAGTAAAAGTCTTTATATTTGGTCAACTATTTTAATAATACACAGGCATCACTACTGCATCACAATTTTAAAGGTATCTCACTTACTTGTGGACGGTATATAAACTACCCTTTAAACTTAGCATCAGATGTATGATATCACAACCAGCATCGTTCCTTTTTTTCTGATTGCATCGAGTATTTCACCAGCCGAAGTATCATGGGTGTTCGGAGCCTGTTGTTGAATGCGGTGTTGCTGTTCTTATATAGTTTTGTTGACCATGTTTTATACTAGTTTATTATTATTAAATTAATCCTAAGAAACCCTGTCGATGGGAAAAAATGCAAGATAAGCGTCGTACAAGCACATGTCTCACAAGCATGAAAATATAGTTCAATTCCACGAATACTCACAGCGCTTGCTAGCACATAATTGTTTTAAATTTAGGGCTGTTTCCCTGTCTCCTTCGAGTCATTTTAATTACTTTATTCTGTTTTCTTCACTAGGATTTTATTTATTGGACTCCTGCGTATCAATTCGTAATGAAAAAGAAATGTCACTCTCATCGGCCATAGACATTGAGCATTTTATTGACCCATAGAGATGTCATGTCTATATTTTCTTTAAGTAATTAAGTATACCAGAAATTAATAGCCTAGATATGTAGGAGATTGTGTGCTTGTTGAATTATATTAATACACACAATATCTAACAGGTTTTGTAAAGAATTTATAATAATTCCGCCCCGACCTTAACGCCATCTAGCACCAAAGTCGTGAATCTCTTACTAGCGTTCTCTCATAATTGTCATTGCTTCTAGTGCAACTCTGTCAGATGTCGCTGTAAGTCGTTACGGAAATATATTTGTTACAAACCCAGCTCGACGAGCGGCCGGACGCGGGGCCACGCGACCAACCGCAAATACGTGCGGGGGAAACCCAGCGCGAAAAGCGGCCGGACGCGGACCAAAGCGAGCGGGGCAGGTACGCGAAGGGGCAACCCAGTGCGAAGAGCCACCGCAACCGGGAGCATCTGCCGGGGCCGCCGCCCGATCCCATGACACCGACAAAACACAAAATCTGACACGACCTAGACACAAGAGGGGTAAGCGCTCTCATGCCTCACGCCGGGCGTTGCTGACATCTAACGCCCTGCCAGGCACTTCAATTCCGAAGCCTGTACCAACTGGTAAGGGGCCAGAGAAGAGGACGCGCCCCGACGACACAGCCTCACCCAGTACGCTTCAGGGGGACGCCAAGCGCGTGAGAACTCACTCCACACAGGGGGGGCAGAGAACCTACGCGCGGGCCACAAAGGACATTCCTGCGCGGCTGGCGGTAGCAATCTGCCTTCCCCACCCCAGTAGAGAGCTAACCAGGGTGGAGGCCGAATATATAAAGACCACCCTAGAAGACAGACTTATGGACGCGGACCCGTCGACACCACTCCCGGCCTTCCGCGGATACCCACGGGTAGCGGATGGCACGGTGCAGGTATGGTGCGAAGACGAGAACGCCCTGACCTGGCTGACTCAAAACGTGCCCCTTATAAAACTCCCCGATAATGACCAGACGCTGACGGTACTGAGACAGACCGACGTGCCCACCCGTGTCCGAGCCTCGCTCTTCGTCCCTCGCTACAGAAGTGATGTGGGCAAGCTCCACGGTATTCTGATCCGTCAGAATACCTGGTACAACATCGCCAGGTGGTCACTATACAGGGCGACTACCATCGGTGGTGACCGCTACGGGAACATCGGAGGTAAGATAATTCTCGACACACATGGCTCTGATAAGCCAAGAACCTGCATCTACATACCCAAAGAAATTCCCTTTACGCCACTGACCCAATTCTGTTCCAGAGACCTCAAAGCTGTCAGGCTCCAAACCGAAGGTAGTGTTCCGGATGTTGTACTGGCCTCGGCATACCTGCCAGGCGAGGACACAGACTGCCCGCCAAAGGAGTTGGCCGACCTGGTGCAGCTCTGTGAGCGCGCCAGTTTGGACCTGATCATCTGTACCGACTCAAACGCCCACCACCCGCTCTGGGCCAGCGGCACACCGAAATCCAGAGGAGAGGTACTATCCACCTTTATATTCTCCACTAATCTTAACATCGTTAATCGCGGCTCAGAACCCACTTGGGTCACGGTCCGTGGACAGACGATTATAGACCTAACAATCGCTACAGAAAACGCGACAAACCTTATCACAAACTGGCACGTATCGGACGAGCCTTCTTGCTCAGACCACAGAAGAATCCGCTTTACACTAACTACAAACACTAAAAAACCCGCACCGAGGCGAAACCCAAGGCGTACCAATGTGCCCGGGTATAAAAACCTTCTGGCCTCGCTCCTAGCTGGGCATCTAGCACAGGTAACCATAAGGGACCAAGCACAATTAGAATACACCGTAACAAAATTATCCGAATATCTAACCGAAGCTTACCACGCATGCTGCAAATCAAGAGCACCACAAAGCAGGAACGAGAGGAACCCCTGGTGGAACGCTGAACTTGGTAAACTCAGAGAAGCACTGCGTAAGCAATTTAACAGAGCAAAAAACACAAGACTCCCGGAAGACTGGGAGTTATACAAAGAAACCCAATATGTATACAAAAAACAGATAAGAACCGCCAGGAGATCGGCATGGCAGAAATTCTGTGAATCCATTGAGACAAATAATGAAGCCGCCAGGGTACGGAAGATACTATCAACCGATCGGGACCGAACCCTCGGCACGCTGAAAAAACCCGACAACTCATACACACAAACTGATCACGAGACCAGCAAGGTCCTCTTCGAAACTCACTTTCCGGACTGTCAAATCCTGGAGGACAAGACGTGGGAAACTGATATCGAATGGAATCCAACGGAACCAGACTGGTCAAGAGCCCACAATATAGTAACAGTAGACCGGATAAAATAGGCTATCAACACTTTTCAACCTTTCAAGTCGGCGGGGCTGGATGGTATCTTCCCAGCCCTACTGCAGTGGGGGGTAGATTATCTAACACCATGGCTGCTGGAGATCTATCGAGCCAGCATATCACTTAGATACATACCTCTAGCATGGCGAGAGGTGAAAGTCATCTTCATACCCAAACCCGGAAAAACCGATTACACACAACCCAAGGCCTATAGACCCATAAGCCTCACATCCTTCTTACTGAAAACCCTCGAAAGACTCTGCGATAGGCACATCCGTGATGTGCCTCTCCGGGTAAAACCACTTCACAAACAACAGCATGCGTACTCCACAGGCAAATCAAAAGAATCCGCGTTGCACAACGTGGTTTCTAAAATTGAATGCGCAGTGGACCATAAATGCTCAGCACTGGCTGCCTTCATTGATATCGAGGGCGCTTTCGATAAGACCACGTTCAACAGCATAAACACGGCCCTCGACAGACATAGCATAAACCCGACCCTAGGAGGCTGGATCACCAACATCCTCAAACTGCGAGCGGTTCAAGTCACGGTTAACAACACCACAAGAGCCGTCGTCGCGAAGGGCTGTCCACAGGGAGGCGTCCTTTCGCCACTCCTGTGGAACCTAGTTGCAGACAGCCGTGGTGCATGGCTGGTGCAGCAATGGTGCAGCGAGCACCAACTCTCAGTGAACCCCACAAAAACGGAACTAATTCTCTTCACGAAAAAAAGGAAACCAATGACAATGCAATTACCAAGATTCTTTGGAACAACCCTAAGCCTTTTAACTGAAACCAAGTACCTGGGTATTTACTTGGACAAACAATTGAATTGGGCGAAACACATGAACTATATCAAGACAAAAGCCAGTATATCCCTGTGGCAGTGCAAGAAACTGCTGGGCAGGAATTGGGGAATCAGCCCCATGGTCACCCACTGGCTATACACTTCAGTCATCCGACCAATCAATACATACGGCTCGTTGGTCTGGTGGCCCAGGACAGACCTCAGCTCAGCCAAAAGAGATCTCGAAAAATTGCAGTGGTTTGCTTGCTTTGCAATAACTAGCAGTATGAGAACTACACCCACGGCCGCCCTACAGGCAATGTTGGGACTGCCACCTCTGCATCTTATCGTGCGGGAGGAGGCAGCCCTGGCCGCTTTTAGACTCCATCTATCAGGTACCCTAAATAAAGACTCCAGAGTTAAGCACACACGCATAAAGGAGGACGCGATCAAGCGAAAACCCATGTCAGCGTCACCATGCGACCAAGCCCCAAAAACACACCACTTTCATAGACACTACAACATAATACTTACAGAAGAACGATGTGACTACTCGGGCTCGAAAGAGATGAGAGTATACACTGACGGATCGAAGACGGACTCCGGTACCGGAGTCGGGGTCTTCTCACACGACCTAAATATAAATATATCCAGACCGCTAGGAGAGTTCAACACCGTCTATCAGGCGGAGTGTGTGGGCATCATACTGGCGGTCCACGCCCTAGAAGCCAGGAGGGTTACGGACACTCACATACGTATACTCTCCGACAGCGCCTCAGTCCTCCAATCCTTACGGAAAAAATATATCACATCAAAATTAATACTAGAATGCCACAACGCACTAGAACAAATAACCGTATCTAGTCGTAACACGGTGACACTGCAGTGGATAAAGGGACAGAGCGGATCGTTGGGTAACGACGCGGCTGACGAGCTTGCGAGACGCGGATCCAGCACGACGGTCCATGGACCCGAACCTGCTGTACCCATCCCCTTCAACCAAATATGCAGGTGGCTACAGGAATTCACCCAGGCACAAGCGGAAACCTGGTGGACCTCGGCACCAGGCTGTAGGCAGTCCAAAGAGGCTTTGCCATCTTTGGACAGTAGGCTTACCAGACGTTTGCTACGCCTAGACAGAAATGGCCTGCGCCTGATGACGGGGACCATCACGGGACACTGCTCACTTAACAAACACTTCCACACCATAGGCATAACGGATAGTCCTCTATGCAGGGCATGCATGGAGACTGAGGAAACCGTTGCGCACGTTCTCTTTGAATGCACAGAGGTCACCCAGATAAGAACACAAACCCTCGGGTCGCTCAGATCATACACAGACGTTCTAAGTAAACCAGGAGCCCTAATTAGCTTCTGGAGGGAGGTGGGCTGGTTTGAATAATCCACCCAACGGCCGCCATGGCCCACGCACAATGGTCCACTTGAAGGACTAAGTGCGGAAACCAAACCCCATAACATAGAACATAGAGGCCTCCCCCAATCGTCGCCACATTGACCGGTCCCGTGCGTCCCGTATACAGCGGATCCCCGCAACCTTCACCAGGTCATCGGTCCAGCTGGTGGGAGACCTTCCAACGCAACGTCTTCCGGTTCGCGGTCGCCACTCCAGAACCTTTCTGCCCCATCGGCCATCCGTTTTGCGAGCAATGTCCTGCCCACTGCCACTTAAGTTTGGCCATTCTTCGGGCTATGTCGGTAACCCTGGTTCTCTTGCGGATCTCTACATTTCTGATTCGATCACGCAAGGAAACTCCGAGCATAGCCCTCTCCATTGCCCTTTGGGTGACTGTAAGCTTTCTGGTGAGGCCCATTGTGAGCGACCACGTCTCAGAGCCATAAGTCATAACTGGCAACATACACTGGTCATAGACTTTCGTCTTGAGACACTGTGGTAAGTTGGACGTGAATATACCGCGCAACTTCCCGAACGCTGGCCAGCCGAGTCGGATTCGAAGGTTGACCTCTTTCTCGAAGTTGGCCCTACCCAACTGGATCGTTTGTCCCAGGTAGACATAGTCATCCACAACTTCGAGTGTAGAGTCTCCGACCCTGATAGGAGTGGGTGTAACATGGGCATTCAACAACACCTTAGTTTTGTCCATGTTCATCCTAAGACCCACTCTTTCGGAAGCTTTACTGAGGTCATCGAGCATTCTCTCGAGGTCCTCCATAGTCTCAGCCATGACCACTATATCGTCGGCAAACCGAAGGTGAGTGATGTATTAGCCATTGACGTTGATGCCTAGCCCTCTCCAGTCCAGAACCTTGAAGATATCCTCCAGTGCAGTGGTGAACAGTTTCGGAGATATGACATCTCCCTGCCTCACACCTCGCTGCAGAAATACAAGTTCCGAGGTCTGATCCTGAAGTCGAACTGACATGGTGGCGTTTTTATACAAACACTTCAACACCTCGATGTACCGGTAGTCAATTTGGCACCGTTGGAGAGACTGCAGCACAGCCCAAGTCTCGATCGATTCAAAGGCTTTCTCGTAGTCCACAAACGCTAAGTAGAGAGGCAGGTTATACTTTTCGATCTTCTGTATAACCTGCCGCAGCGTATGTATATGGTCTACGGTGTTAAAGCCTGTACTGAAACTGGCTTGTTCAGGAGGCTGGAAATCGTCAAACCTGCGCGCGAGACGATTCGTGATGACTCTTGAAAACAGCTTGTAGACATGGCTAAGAAGTGAGATGGGCCTATAGTTCTTCAGTAGGGCATTGTCACCCTTCTTGAAGAAGAGTACCACCACACCCCTGCACCATGTCTGTGGGGTTTTGCCCTCGAGTATGACGGAATCAAACAGCTTCTGAAGGGCCTTAAGGACCGGTTTTCCACCTGCCTTCCAGAGTCCAGCTGTAATTCTGTCTTCACCCGGCGCCTTGTTGTTTTAAGCTGTTTAAGAGCCATCCTAATCTCATACAGGCTGATGTCGGGTCAATCTAGCTCTAGGGTCTTTTGCTAAATTCGCGACGGGTTTACTGGTTGACGTGTACAACTGCACATAGAATCTCTCGATCTCTCTCAAAAGCTCCGGTTTGGCGGATACGATCCTGCCATCGTCGGTCTTCAGTTTCGTGAGCTGGTTCTGCCCAATAGTCAGATCTCTTGCAAAGACCTTGGAACCCTTATTCATTCAATCGCGTCTTTAATACGCTCGATTTAATACCAAGCGTATTAAACCGAGCGGTTTAATAGCGGCGGAGATCGCTTTTCAAGGACTTTGAGATACGTCTATTGAGCTGCCAGTATTTCAACGCATCGTCTGAAGACTGCAGGATCATCTCACGCCTCTCCTTCATGAGCTTGAGAGTAGGATCAGAAAGCTTTTTGTTTATATCTTTACGGCGGGTCTTGAAAAACTTAGACCTAACCGTATGGACAGCTTCCACGAACCCGTCGCTGTATTCGTCCACGGAGCTCCCTAGGCACTCGAAACGATTCTGGAGTTCGGGCTGAAAGCTCTCGGGGTTTTGGATCCGGATCTGTGCTGGACGGAGCGTAGACTTCATCAGTCGAGACCTTTCAAGCTTGATATTAATGTTCAATGTGCCTCTCACCATGCGGTGATCGCTCCCGGTTTTCACCGAATTGATAACAGAGACATCATTGAACATTTGCTTCTTGGTTGACATGATGAAGTCGATCTCGTTTTTAGTTGCACCATCGGGGCTTTGCCAGGTCCACTTCCTGTGCTCACGCTTTCTGAAGAAGGAGTTCATCATATAGAGGCCCTCCTTCTCCATAAAACTGGCCAGTAGGTGACCCCGGTGGTTCCGATGTCCAACTCCAAATTGGCCCAATCGCAGCTCATCCTCGTCTCGTTTGCCCAGTACTATACATACTACTACTGTACTATGTATACTATATATACTTCTGCCTAATTATATACTTTTTCTCAACCACACTATGGATTCTAATGTTGCAACAAGTCTGGAAGACCTGGAGCAACTGTTTCATTCACGGATGGCAGAGTATGAGAACAAGCTCAAGCATGCTTCTACTGAAACTCGGCCTATACTGGAGCTATCAGAGTTCGCTGATTTTAAAACATTTGTTTCGCAAGCACTCTCTAAATTTTAAAGTCAAATAGAGATGCTGTCTCTAGGATTTGACAGGCATGAAACCCTGATGCGGAGGAAGGTTCTCCTCTTTCATGGGATTGCTGAGCATCCTGGTGAAAAGCTGCATGAAGTGGTTCACAGGGTATTAGCCGACCAAATGAGCTTACCTGAGATTGGGAAGGATAGGATCCATGTCTGCCATAGACTGCGTACTACACGAGGCAAAGCTCGGCCTATACTGGTTAGGCTATACACCACTGAGCACCGTCAATTAATCTGGGAGAGCAAGAAGTCTCTGAAAGGAAAAGATATCACCATCTCCAAATTCTTGACGCACAGCAGACACCAAACTTTCATGGACGCGCGTAAGCATTTTGGGATGCAGAATTGCTGGTCGGTGGAGGGCAGGATTGTAATCATAACACCTGATACCAAACGTCACAAGATCGAGACTCCGGGTGAACTTAAAGCTCTGGTGTCGCGGTTTTCCAAGGCATCTAGCGGCCTTCGTGACGCCATGCAGACGATGGAACATTCTTCTTTAAAGAATGTAAGTGCCACTGAGACTTCTGCTACACCCTCAAAAGACCAAAGGAAGGCGCGTCAGCGTAATTAATGTTGTTGATGTCTCGTTCGTTCACCAAGCTACCTACTTCTTGATTATGCCGGCGTATACGATAACATTTGTGTTGCTTTCGTAGGAAAGCAACAAAAAATGTTATTGTTCGGCGCTTTAACACCAATTCATAAGAACAAGTGGATGACCCCGACTTTTGTGTGATCCGGTATGGGGTTTATGTAATAACGCGTTGAAACCAGCAACGGGAAGGAAGAAAAGTCTCGACGTGGATCTCTGGGGGAATTTGGCAGCGAGGGAGACACATATCTGAAAAGAAAAACACAAGAAATTAATATAACACCGACCATTTCTGGTTACAGTAGGATCATACTTATAGGAGGTTGGTGGTTGTATGCGAGTGAGACACATCACTATCACTACATGTTGTCCCTCGCCGCGTCTGTCTGTCTGTCTGTTCGCAATAAACACAACAAAAAAGTACTGAACTGATGCGGTTTTCACTAATAGACAGAGTGATTCATGAGGAAGGTTTAGGTGTATAGTTCTCGCCAAACTTCTTGACCGCCCTTAAGTTGGCTACAATGGCTGCGCAGTAGTAAATCTCATACAAAAACAGCACCGTTTAGTGCCTTGCGCATTGCGGAAAACCAACTTCAGGGCGGCCCAGAAGTTTGGCGAGCACTATACAATTTGTTAAGGTTTTGTATAAATTGTTTGAAATATGACGATAATTGTTGAAAATGAAAACGCTGCCAAATCCCTTTGAGATATAAGAAAACAATGTATGTTGGAACTTTTACTCTTCTAAAGGTGTACAAAAAAGCCCGCGATAGCATATGTCTATCTTTTAATGATAGCTTACTATACCCATTGTAACTTAAAATAAAATGCCAAGTACAATGTGGTAATTGGAAAGCTATTTAGACGGATACAGTATTAATCCTTATCAAGTTAAATACATTTCATGCACATTATGATAATCCTTTACACCATTATTTATTGCATAATAAACACTAACGCGCGCGAAAACAAGCCGCTGTTGCCCACAGTTGCTATAGCGATAACGCGCGCGTATCCTTATCATATCATTTTACAGTTTTTGTATTTATGCGACTGGAGGCATATGTATTTTTTTTCTTTTTGGGTGTTGTTGGAAGGTTGCAATCGCGTTGGTTTTGTTTTACATAGTATAATTATTATTAGAATATTAGTAGAATTATTTTAAAGTAAAATTTCAAGGTCGCATTTTTGTTTTGTGTATGGTAGATACCTAGTTATTTTAAGAAAACTACCAGTACTACCAGTGCGAAGCCGGGGCGGGTCGCTAGTATACTTATATTCTAACCACTTATAAACTTACTGTTCTCTAATCTGAGACTTAAACAGTAATATAAATTACCCTTACTTAGAGTCTGATGGGGTGGGCAGTGCTTTCAGGAGCGTGTCGCTTCACCGCCTTTTTCTTACGCTGCTTTTTCAACACCTCGACTACTGCAGCTGTGAGCTGTGGTATTTTGATTCCAAGTTGGATCTCAAATAGAACACACTAACATAATTTTGTAACTATAAATAACCTCAATAATAATGGAGATTTAATGGAATATATCTCTCTAGAAGATGATTTGGATGATATGATGGTGATAGTTTCACCAGCCGGCAGGCCGAAACCGGCAGCCTTATTGCTAAAGTGAATTCGGAAGGCAAATGGTATGACCTTCATCAATTGACCAAACACTAATGTATATAAGTTAAAGGGGCTAAGCATATTATTACGGCTGGCTTACCTCGATTAACTACCGCAGATTCTCGAATTGAGCACTCAACCACTACTTTAGTTAACTATTTTTATAACAACAAGTTTCACACATATTTCGTTTACTAATCGAACTATACGAACATAAAATTCAGGACAGATTGTCTCATGTCTCTTCACAAAGCTAGAAATAGCATGCACTTAAAGGCACGCACACATTCTATTGCTATGGCCCTAGATTGGGACACCAAGGACATCTGAACTTTAGGATACCGTAAACATTAAACTAAAATTCAGGACGGATTGTCTCATGTGTCTTCACAAAGCAAGAAATAGCATGCACCTGAAGGCACACACACATTCTATTTCTATGGCCTCAGATTGAGCACCAAGGACATCCGAATGTTAATTTAATTGTTTCATACAGATAACACTACCTTACACGTTAGCAAAAAACTACTAGTTGCTTAGCTCAGCTGTTACTCTGCGTTGCGCTTGATTAAGATGCTTTCACACTTATACAATCGCCTTCTAAAAGGTAGGTACGCCGTCCCGTGGCCATCTATTGTGCCATACTATGGCCATACTCTTTGTAAACCGCCTGACGACGACATCGGAAACGATCGTGTTAAGCTTTCACGGTTTAGGTGTAAGTAATTCTTTAGAATCTCAAAAATTGCATAATGTAAATTTGCAGTGTTCGAACTTTGTTACACGAGGTGTATGTATGAGTAATTGCCATTTATTCAACAATCACACTGTAAAATGATCATGTAACACAGTTAAACCGTAATGATTGAAACCTTTCTGTCGAATTGCAATTTTATCGTGAGAAATGAAATATAAAACCAGCTTATTTTACCCACGCCGACAATGGTGAAGCCGTTACTTGACGACACTCCGGAGGTTGTAAGGCTCCAGCTCGAACGCGTTGACGCCCCTTGCACCTATATTTCGTTGTCTTCGAGCAAATACCGACCCTGCAGTGGTTGGAGGGCTGCCAAGTATGTTGAGGGGAAGGCGTGATGTCCAGGTTAATGAAAGACTTCAATTTTCATGACCAAAAGCGACGCTTCTTCATGGTCTTCGTTACGCAAAGTGACGTGGATTGACTAGTTGAGAAATAATGGTTACAATTAGGACGGTGCCTCTGTGCACTATCCTCCTACCGAACTCGACCGTAACGACGACCTCAAATTAGCGTGCGCGCATAAACTTTAATTAACAAAACAATCACTACGGCGATTCGCTGGAAACCGACAGAAACTCCCCTTCTACTGAACCAATTTTGATGAAACTTGGGTCTCTGGATAGGTCTCGAGAAGACCTTCCCTCCGGACCTTGGTCTAGGTCCATAGCTGCTACCTTCAGGGAGCTCTTGCGTGAAGAACGCTGAATAAGGGGAAATTCTGTCAATTTATAGCTTTACACGCTACTTTCTATAACATTGGTGCACTTTAGTGCCAGGGTACCAGCGAGGGACTTGTAGCCCTACTCCTGGACAATCGAACTGTGACTGTTTCACAGCTTCATCTGTATCTTTCACGGGCACAGCCACGTGAAAGTGCGAAAGCATAGCTTCTGTGCCTTTTTTCGGCATATAAAGCGAGTTTGTACTCGAGCTGGTGGGCGGATCCGCATCCACCAACCGTCATCGGATAGTCCTCACGATGGGCCATCCCATGGTGGAAGTCCGGTGGATACAGCTCCAACCCTCGATTCAGTATTCACTCTGATGTGGTCGACGATGCGAGAAAACCATGGTACCTCGTACTTTGTTAAGTCGGTTAGTTTCCTAACCACCAGAGCTAGGCTCCTACCACGAATGTGGTTGGGAAGCTGGAGAATTTGGCTATCGAATGGTGGTACCATGATGGGTGTATCACCAGCCCTTCTGGTTCTTTAGTTGCTGGGAAGCGGCCGAAATTGGAAATGTCGCGTTGTTCCACGGCTTTAACGCCTCTGTGTGTTTATGTGTAGCTATATATTAGCTTTGTGTTGTGACTGAGTCCAGGCGCCTGCCTGAGGGTCCCCGAAGGTAATGCTTCAGATAGCATATCGATAGTTCTTCAGGCACCAAGTGTGTCTGAAGGTAGTGGGCCCTCTGACAGACGCATAGAAACGTCCATGTTGGCACATACAGACACATTATTTCAAGTAAGTAAGGTCTATGAACTAGAATTACATAGATGCCATCTATATATAGGGCCCGAACATAGTTCCAGGTTACCTAGAAGCGCTAGATCGCTTATAACGAATTTTCTATTTACTTACTTGAGCAAAAATGCATGTATTTACCATCTCAGAGTGAAACTGTTTTAAACCTGGCTATGTACTGTTGTTATGTACAGTTTTTCAGTCATAGCACCAAGGTATACTATCTAGAACACCTAGATGGTGTTTCCTAACAAAACAAATGTGTAAGGAAAATAATACAATTGGTAGGTAGGCAGAGCGCACCTATCGATACCTGCGACCCCGCCATTTTAGGGGGGTCCAAAACAAGCAAACAAATATTTTTTATTTGCTTAAATCACTACTTACACATTATATCTAAAGTATATCAACTATAATACTACTAGATAATCGCTTATAGTGCGCAGATGCGCACTATAAGCTATTAAAGGGCCCTCAAAACACTATTCCAAATTGCCACTTTTGGCTGCTTACGCGCAAAACTATATAAACAAGCATCGCCATGCGACTGCTCGTCACACTCTTCGCCTGCCATCGCCGCCGAGCGGTCGTCTCGCCGCCCGTCGCTCTCGCTGCCCCCACCGTGCGCCCCGCCGCGCCCCACTCTCCGACTCGTCGCGCCACTGCGTGACGTTACTGCGGTCGCCGCGTCTCCGCGCGCCGCCCACAGGTGTCACTACTAGTAACTTCGGTTACTAGTAGGGACATCTTTTTTGGCCCCTTCCGGGTTAAAACCACGACTTAGTAGTCCTTGGTGGATACCTAACGGTGTTAACGAAACCAAGTGGAGTGGTGACCCGCCCACTCGCCAAGTCCCGTCTGGACACGGCAGTTAGAAGGAGTCGGGAGCAGGGTAGTTGGCCTTGGTAGATAGCCTAGTCAACCCCTGTCTCTGCCCCACAGCGATTCACCTGGCACGGTCGGGTGTCTCAACCCCGACGTACCAGACTTTCGGTACACAGGAGGAGGGTGGCCCACCTTCGGTGGGTTCACCGGTACCTTAGGACCCCTGCCACCCAATAAGATTGGTGGCAGGATAACAAGCTTAGGGCTCACCAGATACACACCTCCCAGTCTAACCCGGCTGGGAGGGTAGGATTTCACACATCCCCGGGCCCGGGGAATAAGGTTATCAGCCCCCAACTAGATTAGTTTTCTCTTCTCTTTGTACTGGCTCTATTGACAACGTTGCATCCCGTTGAGGTGTTAATAGAGCTCGTCAAGGACTTGATGTCGGACGATCCCAGTCCGCGTCAAGAAAACCAGTCCAGATTTAAAATAATTCTTTCCTCTCTTGCCAGATGTGCACCTTACAGTGCACGTTTCTGACGTAAGTCAACTCCCAGCCCATGTACAGGCGGCTATTAAGACCATAAAGGCAAGACTCGCCCAAGACTGCCATTTCCGTATGAAGTTCGGCTCTCCCTTTGGTATATTAGTAGAAGCCCTCATACCCGATTTACATCTGACCGTTGAGGATGTACTGGAACCTGAACCTAGCATGGCCCCCGTGCCATGCGAGGAGAAGGACTCTCCAAGGTCACCCTCCCCACCCGTCAGGCCCACTTCCGGGCCTAGATCACCCACCCTTTCCCAGGGCGAGGTTCATGCCAATAAGTCAGATCCAATTCCCTCTGAGAGAGACCGTAGCCCTCTAAAGCCCCAGACTTCGGCTGCTAAGCCTCCTCCTCGTAGGATGTCCACCCGTCTTCAGTACAAATAGTACAAAGAGTGCGTAGCCGCTATCCATTCCGAGACTAGGTCCAAATCCAAATCTTGGGTCGATGAGGAGCATGACTCTCCCATCGAAATGGACTCAGCCCTCAGTACCGACGATGAATGGGCAGCAGTAGCTGACCACATCGATCAGGTAACCGATAATCCCCCAGTAGACCCCAATAACCCCGATTTGTCAGAGGACTATGCGACCATGTCCTCTTCTTCTGAATCTGATGACAGAGAGTTCATAGTCCATTCTGGAGGAAAGAGGAAGATGAGGAAGAGCCTCCCTCATGCTACCAAGGCCAAAAAGCCAGTAGCTAAAACCTCTCCCCAGCCAGTTCTGCCGCCGGCCTTGCCCGACAGGCAACCTTCCCCCGCCCTCACCCCCGCTAGTCCTTTTCAGCGGTTATACCGCTCGCCCAGCCCTATGGTAATAGTAAATACTACCACTAGGAAGCCCCCTCCTCCTCCACCCATTTATCTTCAAGATAAAGGAAAATGGAGCGACATTTCAAGCGCCTGTGTAGCGCGCAAAATTAACTTCACCAAGGCCACTGCATGCCAACAGGGCATCAGAATCCAAGTCCCCACGCTCCGTGATTATCGAGATTTAACTCGTTTTCTCAAAGACAGGAAAGTATCTTTCCATACATACTCCCTTCCGGAGGAAAAGTTCACCAAAGTAGTGATAAAGCGCGTTCCGAAGGAAATCCCGACGGAAGAAATCCGAAAGGATTTATTAGCGCAAAAAGTCCCTGTGTCAGAGGTCCACCAATTGCATAAAGCAAGAGGCGGAGAACTCTACGACATTGTCTTGGTCGTGTGCTTCCCCTTCGAGGGTCACAACCCCATCTTCAATGTCCGGACCGTGTGTAACTTGTCAGGCATTTCTATAGAAAAGCCATACCGCCCCCATCTCGTTGGTCAGTGTCACAACTGCCAACTCTACCGTCACTCTCAGACCAATTACTTCGCGCTTCCCAGGTGCGTTAAGTGCATGGGAGAGCACGGTACTAAGGACTGTCCCCGTCCAAAGGACCGATCACAATGCACGGAGCCTCCCAGCTGCGTGCTTTATGGACAAGTCGGGCACCCGGCTAATGTTGTGTGCAAAAAACCACGAGCACAAATCCGCGTTAAAAACATAGTTAATTTATTTTTCAGTAAAACTCAAAGCTGGTGTAAAATCATCAAACTACTGAAACTAACAAACTTTTATAAACATTTCATGTAAAGGAAAACGGTTTCTAAATTAAGCAATGACATTAAGCGATTACCTTTCAAAGAATTTCTAGACTAAAACCAGATACAAAAAAAAAAATTAAAGTTGTGTCAAGGCAAGAATCACTCATTTATTTCAGTTGATGGAATTGGTATCGTTCTTATTTACATCCCCCTACTTTGATGAAGATGATTATAAGAAGATCTCTCAAACTCAAATTTTATTATGGTATATGTAGAGCGTTCATCTTACAATAAAGTTCGAATAAGCAAATTAATACATTTTGAATTTTTGCTGTCTTTGACGTATGCTGCAGTAAAACTTTAAATTAATATAAGTAATATCATCTAACGACTAAAACATTTTTTTTATAATCATTTCATGCAAAGGTTCAGTAGGTACTGATTTCAAGATTTCAAAATCCAAACAATTCCTAGATTGACATTAAGGTATCACAATTTTTTTAATTCCTAAACTAAAACCAGCATATTACAAAAAAATATGCTAATTTATGTCAAGGAAAGAATCACTCATTTATTTCGGAATTCGACGGAATTGCTTAGCTTAGCTTGATGAAGATGATTATAGGGAGATCTCTCAAACTCAAATTTTAATTACGGACTACAACATGTACAGCGATTGTTTTACAATATAGTTCGAATAAGCAAATTAATACAATTTGCAATTTTGCTGTCTTTGACGTATGCTGCAGTAAAACTTTAAATTAGTATAAGTAATATCATCTTACGAATAAAACGAACTTTTTATAATAATTTAGTAGGTAGCGATATTAAGATTTCGATTTCAAACAATTCCTAGATTTATATTAAGATACCCCATTTAAAAAAAAAAGCCTATACTAAAACCAGCATATTACAAAACAAAAATGTAAAGTTATGTCAAGGAAAGAATCATTTATAATAGGTTGAAGGAATTGGTATCGTTCTTATTTAAAGAACACCCCTCTCCAGTTGATGGAGATGATTATAGACAGCTCAATCAAATCAGAATCAAATCAGTGAAAACAAAATCAGAAGTAGTTCAATCAAACTCAATTTTTTATTACGGACTACAATATGTATGGCGATCGTCTTACAATACAATAAAGTTCGAATAAGCAAATGAATGCATGATGCAATTTTGCTGTCTTTGATATTGTAAAGGAGCATTTATACTTACACGGCGGCTACCTATGTCGTTTCCAGACGCTTATCGTCAGGTGATTCGCGAATGAGTACGGCGCGGCGCGTTAGTTGAACGACACATGCTCCGTTTTGACGATGATTATACGGGCGGACTAGACGGCAGGACGGCAAGTGTACAATAAGCATGCAAAACCAAAAGAATGCTTATAAAAATAGAGAAGTGACGACTACTCAACACATTACTTGTACGTTAACATGTAAAGTAGTATCGTCTGTTTGAATTAATTAAATTAAATTTTGGATGTCCTCGAGCCAATCTGGTCACTAAAAATAGAATGTGTGCGTGTGTGCGTTTTCTTACTTTCGTGGAGAGACATGAGACTATCTGTTCCAAATTTTAGTTTGATGTTTACGATATCCTAACGTCCAGATGCAATCGGTGCCCAATCTAGGGTCACAGAACGGAGTTCGTGTTTAGCCTATGTGGCAATGCACTTTCCCTAACTTTTGTGGATATGCATGAGATAATCTGTCCTGAATTTTAGGTTAGCAGGGTGCATGAAATGAGTCTCCTCGTGGCGCACCCTGGAAGCAGGAACACGGTATCGCAATGTCTAGGCTGACTAATCCTCCAACTTGGTAATATATAATATAATATTATAATAATAATAAAATAAATAATAATAATAATATAATATTATAATGTAATATTCAGAACTAAAATACTCGAACAGGCGTCAAACCAGTATTTTACTGCACAACCAAACGAGTTTCAAAAAGTAAAGTAGCGCCCAAACCATAAACGTTGTAGAATAGATGTCGAACCAGTATTTTACTGCACTATGTAAGTTTTCATTTATACTATTGGGCATTCTAACCCACCAGCGACGAAGGCGAACGAAGTGACCCGTAGAAATCGACAGGTGGCGTAGAATGTCCAATAATATACTACTCAGGGCAACTCTGCCGTAGGGCCTCCCGCGTAAGACTCAAGCTGCGGTATCCACTGCAGTGGTACCCATGCAGGTGAAGTCATCGCCTATATCGGCCAGGTACCCGAGGTCGTGCGGCAGTAGCCACGTCTCCTGCAGCGCCACAACATCAGCCGTGCAACAAAGCTTCCGCACACATTCCACTGATCTCATCACGTTTTTGAAATTAAAACTTATTAGATTGATGTTATTTATAATTTAGAACATTCAATATTTACGCCAGTCACACGGACATTTTCCTTATCTCGTCTGATGTTGTTTATAAATCAACCATAGGCCACCCCTTTGGCCAGAATTCATCACTCAGGAAATTTACTAACGAATACGAACGAATAACGAATTTAGGTACGAATATTTTGTATGATTCGTAATCCTTCGCTAACTTCATGTCCATTTTTTCAATGTTAACATCAATATAAATGTACATGGGAACCTTTGTTCCGCTGCCATAAAATTACTTTCAGGCTCAGGAATTTCTTTTCCTCGCTTCACAACAAAACGATATCGTGACCTTTTGTTCTGGATACGAACCCACTGGTCACTCTCGAACAATCTCCACCAACGATTTCTGCTTAGGTGCGATAAGGCCGGACCCATTTTTGTTGACCGTGTGTCCAACGACCGAGTCGAGTGGTGATGGTATCGGCACAGTACTGGCGGCAAGACTAGACAGCCGCGATGGCGGTGGGGCAAGGGGCAGGGGACCGCCGCGGCCTCCACCGGCCGCAACGTGCACTGGCGTCGGCGGGGGATTGACCACGGGCTACGCGGGAGGAGACGCAAACGACTCGATCAGATGGCCTACGTGCGTCATCGTAGCCGCGTCTCGTAGTTCGATCGTATTGTTTTTTCTGTGGCGCTGTTTCACTACTACCCTCCGATATCTGATGTTCAAAAATATTGTGAAAACTGGATTTTAGTTCAGATTCCACTATAGTTTGTTGTTTATAGATTTCACTACTGCCATCATTGCACTACAGCGACAATCCCATGGGACCACTATCGCACTCATAGCTTGCGACACATACACCTCTTCTGGGGTTAACATTGCACCATCCTGATGAAAGATGCTGCACCTCACTCCTCAACTGGTCCATCTGCTTAACTGTAGCATAGTCTTATTTAATTATGTCGAGATCTTGCCGTAGCTTAACAATGTCTTACAAAAGCCTCGTTACGCTGGGATATCCTCGGAGTCGGTTCCGCGGATCAGACAGATGATGTCGTCCATGTCTCGAATATTTTTGACCGCCTTCCTCCGCGTTATCTTACGTTTTGTTGTTGGCAAGGATTCGAACAACAACTGGTTCGCCGTTACAATTTCAGTTTCGGAGAAAGCGCTAGCACAGATTCTGCTTATACTTTCATCGTCCATCACAGATATTTTATTATGGACGAAGGCCAAAACTTCGTTAATCACTACATTGCATTTTGCATATTTAACCATAGAGGACATTTTTAATTCCTCGATACACACCGTCACGCACAATTTCCAACCGTTCGCAAGCGCGCGCGCGGCTCGACTCTCAATCTATTATATATAAGTCTATGGGCTTGACTAAACTTGACTTAAAGGCTGCTCTTAATTCTCTTAGTTGGGAACGTAGGACAACCAAATGTTAGTTGTTCAATTCTGTTTTCCTATAGAAGGTCTAGCTCAGAACACTTTGCGTAATACTTGCTGTTGGACAGATCGAAGATATGACAGAACGAGGAAAAAAAAGGGCGTCAGCTTTTTTTTGGGAAATGGTTTCTGGCATTGAACGCCGAAAGTCGGTTGACTACTTAATACTACCAAGTGTACTATAATACCAAGTGTATTTTCTATTGTGACAAAACTCTCAAAACTGTGATTAACCAATTGGTGTATATGTATATAATCACCGAAGTGCTTTAATTTTAATATATTGTGTGTGGTTCCCTAAAGAGAGCATTATTCACTAGAACCTTACCCTCAACGGTCATCTTTTGGCATCAAAGGCCTTGGTGTTTGGCGTATTGAGCCATAGCCGGCCTCCACACCCCTTGCTGCCTACGTACTTACCCTTTTGCCTTTGTATCCGTCCTGCTACCTATTCTACTGCCTACCTGCCCGATTGCCTGCCTACCGTATGTCTACGTAACTGCATACCAACCCGAGTGACTGCTTGTCCGTCGAGGTACCTGTTCACCACCTGCCTACCTCGAGCATAGAAGTGTTTCTGTCTAACCTGCTGCCTGCCTAGCTGTCGACTACAAGCAACCAACGACGTGTGAAGCCAGCCCTTAGAATTTCTATTCTGAATTTCCTTTTTCTTAGTTTATTTTTTTAATAACTCTTTTTTATCTATTTTACTAACGTGGCTTACGTTTAGCTCTTTGACGCATCGTAACGCTACAGAAGAGACGAATAAATCCGCTTCGGCGTACGGCAATTATCTTTCGAAATGAGTTCTGCTACAGACTGAGGCTACGGTACGCTTGCAATAATTTTGTATTGTTTTTGTAAAGGGTGTTTAGGTCGAAAGAGAGCTATTTACCATAGTACGCGTCCAGTAATTCTGGTAGCCCGTCTTGCTCAATGGCAGAGGCAATTAGGCACAAAACTGACCAATGTCTTAGGACTGGGCAAGGCATGCAAGAGCATAGGGTGCTTGTACTCTTGGTGCCGCAGCATATTCTCTCTAGAAACTGCGTTCTAGGCCCCGTAAAACAGGTACGACGTGCCTGGTGCTGTAAGCGGTCGCTCGTCACTTGGGTATGCAATGAAAAAATACTTTCAATAAATTGTTTAGACACTTGTCACCTGCTTTGATTGAATGATTAAATTAGTATTATCAACTCTGACCAGTGAGTGCCATATAACCAATCTGATCACTTCATGCAAATCGGTGATTGGAAATTAATTGACAATCGTTATAAAAGAAAATCCTTTAATTGAAGAAAATGAACAATTAAAACAAAAAGTTAGTGATCTAGGGAATGGAATATTTGAAAAGAGAAAAGAAAAGTAACAACATAATTATTTTCGGGCTGGAAGAGGGCGAGAACTCGACATCAGAGCTATTTAAAAGTGTCAAGGTGACCTTCAAAGAAGACCTTAACATAAATATAGAGCAATGCGAAATAAACAAATTATACCACTTGGGAAAAATACAGTTCAGAATAAATCAAGACCGGTGCTAAGTTCTTTTATAAATGAATGGAGAAAAGATGAAATTATGAAGAATAAAAAGAGATTTAAGAACATTTATGTATCGGAGGATTACTCGAAGGAAGTTTTGGAGAAAAGGAAAACACTGCTACCACAGTTGAAGGAAGAGAGAGAAAAGGGAAATACAGTTTTTCTGATTTACGACAAACTAGTAGTCAAAGAATCAAACACTGAAAAAAGGAAAGGGAAACAACTACCTCACCGTCACCTTCCAAAACTCAACCCAGAAAACAGCAAATCCTATGCTCTGCCAAACTTAACAGGATAAATGCCTTCGATCCAATGAGACCCAGATCGAACTCTTTTACCAAAAAACCTACACCCAATAAACAATAACAACCAACCGGTAAACGGAAAATCCAAACAAACTACGAAAACAAACAAAGAGACAAAATACGTTTTCCCCCAAGCCGACTGGTCCTTGTGGGGGATAAAGACCACAACCCTCCAACAACACAAAGAAACAAAAATATACGTCGCAGCCCTTAACGTACTCACGCTGAGTGAAGAATAAAATAAAATAAAATAAATCAAAATGAAGAAAATCTTATAGAACTAACAAATGCGTTAAAACAAATTAAATAATAATAATATAATAATAATAACGTTTATTGGTTCAAATAAATTATGTTAACAATATGAACACTGTCACTTAAACTAGGTTATGATACCTGTGCTATAAGCAACAGTAACAATTCGTGGTTGATCTATTTACTTAAAAACAAAATAATTGTGCAACAATCCGTTACTATCATAAATTAGTTAATTAGATATTACGACATAATTAACTATACAGTTAGACAATAAAAAAATAAAAGTAACTAAAATTAGAATATTTATATGAGACGTGTGTATGCATGTGTGTGTGTGTATCTGTGCGTGCGTGTGTATCTGTGTGTGTGTGTGTATGCCTGCGTGTTATGGAATGTATATATGAGTGAGTGTAGGTAAATATATAGGTATGTAACATGTAGATTAGAAGTTGCTTGGATTACCCAGAAACACTTAAGAGGTTTTCAGTTTCTTGATAATTTAATACAACTAACAAGTTTTTAACTACCTTTTTAAATTTATAATGCCGTATTTTCATTAGGGACACTTTTTTACTAATTTTATTGTAAATATAGGGAGCTATTATATAAGGGAATCTTTTTGCAAAAATTGTCTTGTGTGGAATGGTTTTGAATACAATATCTTTTCTTCTTCTATTATCTATTTGAGTGCTGTTATTCGGTAAATGGGTGTGTGCATAAATAAGATTGCGTAATAAAAACAATTGACGCACAGTGAGGACATCAAATTCCCTGTAAAGTCTTGCAGTAGGATATAGCCTTGGTTTGGACATAATTACTTTGATTGCCGCTCTTTGCGCTCTTTCAAGCTTGAGAAAAAATGTCTTGTGAGCTCCTCCCCATACAGAAATACAGTATCCCAATACTGACTGACAAAGTGAATAATAAATTATTTTCAGAACATTTAAATCCTCTATATGGCGTAGCTTTTTAAAAATGGGCATTAGTTTCCGAATTCTATTTGTCAGAAGTTCAATATGGTGATGCCAGTTAAAATTTTCATCAACCCAGACACCTAGATATTTAAGCCTATCAACTCGATCGAGCTGAGTACAATGGCACAAAGTGCTGCTGTTACTATGGCAGGTGTGGGCTCTTATTTTTATTCTATCTGTTGCTGGCGCCCCTGATTTTGTAATAGAGAAGGTGAGATATTTAGTTTTATTAAGATTAATAGTTAGCGTATTTTTATTGAGCCAGTATAGAATCTGCTTAATGCCACTTTCTGTAACGTCAGTTACTTCTTCCCAAGTTTTACCGTAAAATACTACTGCCGTGTCATCTGCAAAGGTAACAATTTTAGCATTATGAAGATGAAAGTTGCACAGTTGATTAATGTACATCAAAAACATTGTGGGGCCAAGTACACTTAAATGGGATATCGTCGGCCTCAGTGAAGTAAGACGAATGGGAGAAAGAATTATTTCTCAACCAGACTTCTTACTGTACCAAATTGGAACGACGCCAGGCTACCATGGCGTTGGTTTCATCGTCAAAAAAAAACTTGAAAAATCGATAGAAGGATTTATTGGAATCTCGGAGGGCATAGCAATGATGAATTTGAAGTTACCGGGATATAAAGATTAATGCTCTATTTTACAAATATATTCACCAACAGAACAATCGGACCTGGAAACAATTGAGAAATTCTACCTTGACTTAAATACCACTATCCAAGAACATGCTTACAAAAATCTAATAGCCATGGGAGACGTCAATGGCCAAATTGGAGCTAAGCGCCCAGGAGAAGAGACAGTACTAGGAACATTCATCTACAGTAATAAAATTAGAAGTACGAATGGAGAAAAACTTATAAACTTCACACTAGAAAATAACTTAACCATTTTAAACAGTATACAAAAAAAAATACACAAAGAAAATGAGGACATGGATTTCACCAGATGGGAAAACAAAGAATGAAATCTATTTTATATTGACCAAAACAAACAACTGCTTTACAAATTATCATTAACAAATTTAACTTCAATACCAACCATAAACTGATCAGAGCTTAAAATAAAATCAGTACAACCAAATAATCTTAGGCCGAGACAGGAACTAGCAATTGGTAAGCTCAGCAAGCACCAAATGGAGCAACTAGTAGTCACCCTAAGAGATAAATTCACAGACTTCAAAGAGAACACAAAGACCGTGGGAACTCAGGAAAAATACAACTGGATAGAGAATACTATTAAAGTTCAATTACGACACATTGCTAAGATCAGATCTGAACCGAGAAAATGGCTAACAATTAGTACCATGAAATTACTAGAGCAAAGAAACCACCTAATCAACGCAAAAGAAGTAAAAGACAGAAGAAGGCATTTAGCGAAAAATAGTAAAGACATCAAAGAAAGTATAAGAACGGACAGGAAAAAGAGTAGAATGGAAATTATCGAAAAACATTTAGCCAAAACGGGAGGTGTTAAAAAAGCTCATAAGGAATTAACAAATTAAAAGGACTGGATCGCAAAAATAAAAAATGACAGCGGAGAATGGAACCACCACAGGACAAACATATTAGGAATCGCCACATCCTATTACAAAAAAATATATGAACACGACACCGCTCGGGACAAAAACGAACTAGAGGAAACCTCAAATATCCCTAACATCCTTCAGACTGAAGTAACAAAAGCTATAGATAGTCAAAAGAGAGACAAATTACCCGGACCCGACGGTATAAACAACGAAATCCTAAAAGAAAGCAAAGGAGTTATAACACCAGTCCTCACTGACATGTTTAACGAGATATCAAATACCGAAATTATCCCACGCCAATGGACAGAATCAAACATTATTCTTCTATATAAGAAAGGAGACAAATATGAAATTGGGAACTACCGCCCTATCAGCCTTATGTCCAACATATACAAGGTGTTTGCCAAGATCATACTTAATCGGATTGAAAAAATATTAGACGAACACCAACCCGTAAGCGTAAAAATTATCGCCGAGCGCGTAAACATCTTAACAAGCTTAAAAAACGTAAGGTTACCGGTGACCCTCTTTCCATTGCGTTAAATACGTTTAGACTTGCCAGGTCCCGCTACAGAGCATCGGTGGAAAAATCAAAGGGTAATTTATTGCGTAAAGTAGTAGAAAAATTAGATAAAGAAGGTCCGTGGTCTCCTTTATATCATGAGTTTAAAGCCAATCGATCAGTCGACCTCGCGTTTGTTCAGAATATTAAAGTAAATAATAAACACACTACCGGTATTGAGGAAACAACTGAAGTTTTGCTGAATACTCTTATACCTGATGACGTACTGGCTAATGACAACGAATACCATCAACAGATCAGAGCGTGGGCAGCTGTACCACCTGAATCACCAGCGTCAGACCTTCCATCCACTGACGAATTTATTAGCGTTGTCAAGAGGTTACCACTCAACAAGTCATCAGGTGAAGATAAAATATCTAATCGGATGATTATAGAAGCGTGTAAAACAGCCGGTGATGCGATTTTAACCGTTTACAACCGTTGTATTGCGGAGGGCGTATTTCCTCGTATTTGGCGACGCGGATTTATACGAATAATCCCGAAAAGTGGCGACAAACCCCCGGACGACCCGAAGTCGTACCGGCCCATAACATTACTTCCATCTTTGGGAAAACTCCTGGAGCGCCTTATCGTTCCACGGTTGCTACCGGACGGACCAAAATTTCATAATATTCAATTCGGTTTCACTATTGGAAAATCGACTGTAGACGCGGCCCTTACTGTTAGGAAAATAGTTAATACATCTGAACATAAGTATGTAATTGGGATTTTTCTAGATATTTCTGGGGCTTTTGATAACGCATGGTGGCCAATGCTATTACTTAAAATGAAAAATCGAGGCTGCTATAGAAATATATACAATTTAGTTTACTCTTACTTTTTAAATGGTTCCGCGAAACTCAAACTCGGCCATCATTCCATGTCGAAGTCTCTCACCATGGGATGTCCTCAGGGTTCGGTTATTGGTCCACCTTTATGGAATTTAGGCTTTGATGATTTCCTCGCGATTCCGCTTCCAAGCGGCTGCTCATTAACCGGTTACGCGGACGACGGTCTTCTGCTCATTCAATCAAGTACTCGAGCTGGACTCGAGAACTTGGCTGACACTTGCCTACGATTAATATCTCAGTGGGGCGATCGTAACCGCCTGACCTTTGCTCCGCATAAAACTTATCAGCTCATTTTGAAAGGTAATCTTAAATCGTGTCCTACTATTAAATTTAATAACGTTCCGGTAAAAAGGAAGCAGTCCGTGTGCTATCTTGGTCTTGTGTTAGAAAGGAATTTTGCATTTATAGATCATATTAAAATCGTCGGTGAAAAAGCAAAAAAGAACTTCTATGCCTTAACGAGAATATCTAAATCTACGTGGGGTCTGTCTTTTTTGACTTTAAAGACTATTTATGGGGCTACTTACTTGGGTTGAATCTGCTATGGGGCGCCTGTTTGGGCTGATAGGGCCACAATAGGGGCGGTACGACGTAAGTTACTTCAGAGTCAGCGTTTGGCTTTGATATTCTTATCCAAGCATACAGGACGGTTAGTACTGAGGCCTTACCGGTACTTGCTGGCGTACTTCCGGTCGACCTTGAAGTGCAGCGACGTGCTGCAATGTACTATTCCGCAAAAGAGACCATGGACGCGGACTTTTTAACGCGGAGTGACCGTGCCAAAATTTCTAGATTATTTAAACCACATATTGACGTCTGGGAGGAACTTTTATCCGAATGGCAATGTAGGTGGGATAATTCCATCAAGGGCCGACACCTCCACCAATTCTTTCCATCCGTTCGCGTGCGGCTGGCCAGGACGTGGCTGGAGGTGGATCACTGTGTTGCCCAATTTCTCACAGGGCATGGTAACTTTAAAAGTAAATTATTTTCCTTCAAGCTTGTTGCCTCGCCATTATGTCAGTGTTCTACATCTAACTGTGAATATATACAATCTGCACATCATATCTTATGGGAGTGTATTCTTTGGCAGAATGAACGCAATACTATGTTGAATAATGTACAGGCTGTATCAGGAGCCGTTTACTATACGGACCTTGTGGAAACTAGAACAAATTTCCGTGCGTTCAAGCGCTTTTGCCATACCTATTATTGGAATCAAATATAACAGCTCACAATGTTAGGACCCATTAATATTAATGCAAATTTTTATCCGTGGTGCTTGGCAACTGGGCTTATCCCAGTTGTAAACGACCCTTTGTGCCTATTGGTCTTGTTTGTTCTGTCTCCTGCTTGATATGGAGGGAAGTGGAAATTTGTGTTTTTCTTACTCCTCCATTTTCTTTTCTGATTAATTTCGTTGCGGGATCCAAGACAGTTAAATTCATTCTCCGGGACTTCGTCGAGCTTCATTGCCTCGGCGCTTTTCTGGTGGTCGCCACTGTTGATTCTGGCTTTCAGGAGTTGCAGTGGTTTGGGAATAGTGCGGTGGGATTGTCCCAAAAAAAAAAGAACACCAACCCATCGAGCAGGCGGGTTTTCGTAAAGACTATTCGACGGTCGACCACATTCATGTAGTACGCCAAGTTATGGAGAAGTATAAAGAATACCAATGTACCTACTACATCGCATTTATCGATTATAGAAAATCATTCGATTCTTTGTTTCACGAAAAGATATGGGAGTCATTAAAAGAACAAGGAATTGAACACAAATACATCTGCTTAATAAAGAATGTTTACAGCCAGAGTGCAGTACTCTACCGTAGTAGTACCGTAGAATCCAATTAGAAAGAAAAGGTGAACCTTTCAGAGTAGGAAAAGGCGTACGACAAGGAGATCCCCTGTTACCAAAAATATTCTCGGCTGTACTAGAATCAATATTCAGAGGCCTAAATTGGGAAAATCTCGGTATCATTGTGACACGATGGTATCCTAGAGAAGGCAAAAGGAAAAGAGGTAGACCACAAAAAAGATGGGATGACGACTTAAGACAAGTGGCAGGCGTCACATGGAACAGAGTGGCTCAAGAAAAACATGAGTGGAAAAGTTTGGAGGAGGCCTTTGTCGACTGGCAAACAGATCTACAGAAAATAAGTAAAATTGAAATAAGAGACTAGATTAGGTTTACATTAAATTCAAGTTTTCGATGTATTATAATCATATGATTGTAACTAATATGGATCTGAATAAAAGGCTATATTCCATTTATTCATGATATATACATATTTTTACATTTTTAAATATTATTCTATAAAAAAATTAAATAAAAATACATTTAAAAATACAAAAATAGTAGCCCACCGGTATCGGGAACAGGGTCCAAGCTACCGGTGGTCAGGGCTCCTGAGAGAGGAACCTCCTAACGATACGCGCCGTGTCCAGGAGTACCGCTTTCTGGATCAAGCCCTTGATCCAGCTGCCCAACGAGAGCCTCCTCAGATGTTCGTCGAGGCGCTTGGCTATTATGCCATTGGCCGTAACGACTATCGGCACAATGATCGCTGTATTCACGTCCCACATGTCGACAACCTCGCGAGCCAGATCAAGATACTTAAAGGCTATATTATTATTATATTAATTCACCATGTAATTACCAAAAGCTAAGACACAATAGGAATAGCAAAACAAAAAACAAACGTTATGTATATGAAAATCATTTTCACAATAGAACGCATGAAGTCAAAATCTCAGAGTGTTACAATAACGCAAATTGCAGCAGTACGATTATATAAGTGGTGACAAGTTTGCAGAAATGTAGCAATGTTGCGCTGTCCACGACAAACAATCCACATGCGCTGAGCTTCTCAAAATCCCCTTGAATTATACGAAGCATATTCTTCCATATCCTTTTCGACGGCACTGAAAAAAGAAACAAATTTGAGCCATGGTCTGTTTAGAAAAAGATGAGTTGAATGTTCCAATAGCAAGAGAAACAACTGATGCAAAATTTTAAAATTCCAAATTATAGTGTTCAGATTCGAACACAAACCTCTTAGCCACTACCGCCAATTCATAAGTGACAAATCTTGAAATTCTATATTGACGGCATTTGGAAGCCTGTTAGGTCCATAAAGAACAAAAATAGAATAATAACAGTGGCTGCCTTCTTGATTCCTTCATCATCATCAGCTTATTAATGTTCCCACTGCTGGGACACAGGCATCCTCTCTGTGAGAGGGGATAGGCCATAATCCACCACGCGGGCCCAGTGCGGGTTGGTGGATGTCACATGTCTTCGAATATTTGGTTCTAGGACATGCCGGTTCCATTCCTTAATCCCTTAGCAATTTTGAATTATTTTATTGATGTCAATCACACATTCAAGTTATTACAAAGAAACATTATACACAATGAAGAATAAAATATGTAATAAAAACCATAAAACAACACAAGTAGCCATAGGCCCTAAACTAGGCACAAAAAGCAAAAATTCGAATCCAACCTGACCAGTAAAACAGGTTTTATTATTAAAAAAAAACTTAAACTATATAATTATAATTATGATTAATACTTACAGTTTTGAGATAATTTCAAAATCACATTAGTATGAGCGGTTGTGATTTCTCTGTAAAATCCTTCACAAGCAACACACAGTTGCGTTTCCACGAAGAATGCTTTTGATAACAGCAGCACCATACCAACGGCATGGCTCAGTACCATGTATTCTTGCTTAATCATACCCTAGAATGTAAAAAATTAAATACAAATATTAATATTATTATTTTTTTGCTTTTTTTTTCGCGGCCTTGCTCTTGTGGCCTATACCTCAGGAACCGTTAATTTGTCCATGGTAAAAAGGATCCTGTGGTAATCAAAACCAGTGTATAGTTTCGAATTAAGCTCAAGTGGCTGCCAATCCGCCTTCGCCGGAATGCCCATATTTTATCCTTACTCTACAGTGTTCTGTTTATTCCCCCTCTTATCTCAAAGAACGCTTTAAGTTCCTTCATAACACACATTCTAAACACTTGAGATCATCGAAGAATTTGAAACGTTTGATGCCTGCTCATTCCACTAAAATTTCCTACAAATTGTTTACGGTCCAGACTGTGCGATTGTGGAATGAGTTGCCGTTGCCTGCCAGACGAGCCCAGTCACTGGCTTCTTTAAAGAACCTAGTTAAAAACCATTTCCTTTCTCTCTAACGCGTTTATATATGGCTCTAATCTTTCATCATTATTCTTTTTTTTCCCTCCTTTCTTTGAATTTGTTAACATGTAATATAAAGTATATATATATATATAAGTATATATGTATGTAAGTATATGTGTGTATAAGTTTATGGATAGTATTTATTATAACACTCAAGCCAGCCAATTAAGGCAAGAGAGAGGTGAGAGGTCTAGTCCCCGTCAGTTTTCACTTCAACCGGCCAATAAAGGCAAGCCAGAGATGAGGAACAAGACTTCTCCCTGGAGATCAGGTCCGTGGGATCGCCACTGCCCACCAGCTCGCCACAAAGCTGCCCTGCGGATTGTATCTCTCTTAGTCTGGCCTCCCATCCTAGGCATGTTGCGGCAAAGCAGAATCTACCGGCACAAACCTAGGGATCATTGAAGCGCGCAAGCCCCACCACGACGTCAACGTAGAGATACTGCGGTGGGAATAATAATAATAATTATTATTTTTACCAATATTTTTAAAACAGTAAACCAATGCAAACATTTTATAAACATAGAATGACTCGCAACATAATACAGTAAAGAACATTAAGGTTATTCTTCTATTATTATTCTATAAATCATTATTTAAATACTTATTAAAAAAAAAAAAAATAATAATAATCAATTATAAATGATTATATTATAATTGTGTGTTTAAAAATCAATGTTTGATCGATTTATAGTGTATCACTTTGTTATTATTTCTAAGAGAGATATTGTTGAGACAATATCTATTTAGTTTTCTAACGATTAATAGCAGATCGCCCCGGTTAAGTAATTCCCTTTTATGCCATTGTATAGCAGAAAAGCTAAATTATGTAGGCCATAGTAGTACTGCAAAATTATTTGATTGCATGAGTTAATTTAATTCGGTGATATCTCTTAAACGTGTTTCTTTCTTTCTTCTTTCTTTCATTCTAAGATATTTATCCAAATTAAATGGTGTACCTAAACGCCATTTTTCCCCTAAATCAAACAACCAAGATAACCTAACATATTTATTTAGATAAGATTTATATTATATTGGTGAAAACAGTATTTTTTACCTTTTCAAATAAAACAGTATTTTACGACAAATTTTAATATCATAAAAATTGTTATTGTGAGTCAATCATATTAGATAGACATATTATTATGCTATCGCGGACTTCTCTAGAGAACTTTTTAAGGGTTTTTTTTCGCCATACATTGTTTTGTTATATCTCAAAGGGATTAGGCAACGTTTTCGATTAAAGCTCACAGGCGGCTTGACTTTCAGATTATACACTAAAACCTTCCTCATGTATCACTCTATCTATTGGTGAAAACCGCATGAAAATCCGTTCAGGAGTTTATGGCGAACAGGCAGACAGACGCGGCGGGAGACTTTTTTTTTATATGTCAACATTTAAGTCATCTCTGTTTGAAATATTGTTGCCATCTTTTTTAACACAGTCGATGGAGACGAAGTAAATAAGATTTTGAAAAACCTTAAAAATAAAATAGCCACGGCGTAGATGAACTCCCACCAACTCTTTTCAGACAGTGTGCTGATGAACTTACTTTCCATTATATATGTTAATAAATCAGTCGTTCGAAGAAGGCATTTTCCCAAACCAACTGAAAAAAGCCTTGATAAAACCAATTCATAAAAAGATGCCAAAACAGACCCAAATAGATCTATAGTTATATACACCAATCGTCCTTCTGCCAACAGCATCAAAAATTTTAAAAATATAACATTTTTAAATATTTTCCAAAACGGATTTCGCAAAAATAGATCAACAACGTTAACAGTTTATAAGTATATCCATGAAGCTCTAAATATTTTAAATAACAATCAATACGCAGTAGGAATACTGCTCGATATGACCAAGGCGTACGACAAGGTACGCAATTTAAAATTCTAAACACATCAACACGGTCTAAGGATATTTTTAAAAAAGCGAATTACTATCAATGTGTTAATTATTTATATGACATGTATATATTTAAAAGATACGTTATTTAATATTCTACCATTTTTTAATAATGGTTAAGGTACTTCGATTAAAATTTCAGGATTTTATGGAAAAAAAATGAAGCATAGACGGAAACCGTATATGAATTAACTTTTAATTTATGAGTAAAAACTGAAAAAAATAGAATAATCATTTAATTTGTGTTTATAAACTTGAAGTAAGTAGTTTGAGAAAGCGCCCATGATGTTCATAACACAACGGCAACGATTCGGCATGCTCAGAACAAGGTTGTCAATGTCTTGCTGCGGAATATTGTCCCATGTCCTTCTGAGGTGCGCAAAAAGTTGATCTTCTGTAGCCAGATTTTCAGGAACTTCCTTCCTGAGCTCTTCTTTGCAGCATATCCCACGCATGCTCAATTGGATTCAGATCTGGCGATTGAGCAGGCCACTCTAAGGCCCTAACATTGTGTGTATGTAACCAAGCTGTTACCGTTCTCGCCGTGTGTGCCTGGGCATTGTCGTGCATGAGCAGGAAATCTTGCCCCATTTGTGTTCTCTGGGGCAAGATTACGGGCCCCAGCACCTGTTGGACGTATCGTTCTGCCGTCATATTGCCCCGCACCCAAACGAGATCCGTCCGTCCTCCAAGACGAATTCCTGCCCAAACCATAATTGTTCCTCCTTGGTATGGGTGAACTTCCTGAGGGTTCTGAAGACGGCTCCATCGTCCAGGAACTCGCCAAACACGCGTCCTTCGTGAATCTGGATGGAAGCCGAACCTAGATTCATCCGTGAACAGCACATTGGACCATTGCTCACGGCCCCAGTCCACGTGGTTCCGAACCCATTCTAATCGTCGTCCACGATTGCCTCTCCGTAAAGGTGGGACCCGGAGTGGTCTACGAGAGCGTAGATTGCTTTCATGCAGTCGCCTTCTTACAGTTTGGTCACTCACAAGCACTTGGTGTTCCACTCGCAGCCTTTGGACCAATTGAGTCGCCGTTGCATTTGGTTGAGCTCGCGCAGTAATTTGCAAAAATCGGTCTTGTCTGGGGGTAGTAATACGACTTGGCCCCCGGTGCCTCTCCGCTACTTCACCTGTGGCACGATAGCGTGTCCACAATCTTGAAATTACATTTTGGTGGGTCCCTATGGCCTCAGCAACATAACGCTGAACAGACCCAGCTTCCAGCATTCCCACAGCTCGTAACATCTCCGCCATCGTCAAATGTTGGCGTTGCATGGCTACAATACCTCAATTTTAACTTTATCTTTCGTTTAAAAATGAAAAAAAAAACGTAACTAAACGTAATTCGTATTGTTTTCTAAATTTCGCACAAATGAAAATTCCCTCTCCTGTGTAGGAGAGGGAATTTTTATGCCACCGAAACAAAAGAATTTTCAAAAATTTTAATTTGGAATTAGTCTGAGATAAATTACAAACAAATCGGTGTATAAAAGATTCCAATGCGGCCAGTACTTTTCGAGTTATTTGAGTATGAAATATCCATAGACCGTGTTGATGTGTGTATAATCCAAAAATAAATTGAGTTTATACAACACACATACCTTCATACAGTCTTCAGCAGGTCCAACAATACTTCAGAACTTTTCTGCTTATCACTTGTTTTTGTGCCCTAGTGGCTGTGGAGATAGAATAGCGTTGGGCCAAGCATTTTTATCAGCGATGTAATCTCCCAACCTATAATATGCCTGCCTGCATAGTGTGTGTTTTATACAATCTTTTAATTTCGCCTCATTCAGTTCTAGAATGTGTGGCGGTATTTTATTGTAACATTTTATACAGTACCCCATAAAACATGACGCTACTTCAGCCAGCCTGAAACCTGGTTGAATTAATTGGTCCCTATTTCTAGTAACATAACTATGTCTCTCGCTGTTTTTACTAAAAAGATGTAAATTCTTTCTAACGTGCATGATGTTTTCGTAAATATATTGACAAGGTACCGTCATAATGTTAATGTCCTTAAACAGTTCCCTTAGATAATCGCGCCGGCGAAGATTGTATATCGCTCTGGTGGCTCGTTTTTGCAGAACGAAAATTGACTGAATGTGTGCAGACCTACCCCATAGTAATATACCGTAAGACATTATACTATGAAAGTAACTAAAATAGACCAGCCTCGCGGTATATACATCAGTAAATTGACGAATTTTTCTAACAGCATAAGCTGCCGAAATTAACCGCCCCGCAAGTGATATTAAATGAGGACCCCATTGTAACCTTGAGTCTAGCGTGATCCCCAGGAAAACCGTTTTGTCGACGAATTCTAGCTTCTCGTTGTTTAATATAATGTCACAATCATAACTTTTGACATTCGGCAAGGCAAATTTTACACACTTAGTTTTTTTAGCATTCAAAACTAAATTATTAGCAGTGAACCAATTTAGAACTTGCTGCAATGCATTATTTACGTCGGCAACGTTACTCGTACGCCTGTTTATCTTAAAAATCAAAGAAGTGTCATCAGCAAATAAAACCATGTTTAGTTTGTTTTTCAATAGATGGGGTAAATCGTTAATGTATACAAAAATAAGAAAGGAAATATTGCGGTATTACTTACGGTATTTAAAAAACTCGTCAAAGAACATTACCTATCGCTGTGATTGTGCTCTTGGTTTTTTTTTTTAATATAATGTGCTATGAATGTCGTAATTATATTTTTCTTTTTTGATGTGAAACATCTATAGGCGCACGTGAGACCGATTTCTGGCGTGGCGACGCGTCGCCACGCGCAATCGACTGTGCGTTTCTCTCTCACTCGATCCGGCGTTAAGCCATCTCTTTCGCTCCACTGAGCTCGGATACCTATAATGTATACTCTGTTTATTACAGTACTCATAACCTGTGTTTTTCTGGTAAATAAATCATTTTTCTGTTCTGATAATAAAATGTCTGACCGTGATAATTTAGAGAGTAGAAGTGATCAGCCTCCTGCAAAGAAAGCAAAATCACACTATGACACATTATCAAGTCATCAGTAAGTTAATTATATTTTTAAATAATAATATATTATAATAATAATTATATTTTTGTTAATTTTTTTTTTTTTTTTTTTTTCATTTTTTTTTTTTTAATGTTATGTCCAATACTTTCGTATCGTACTTCAGTTACCATCGACCAATTGTCACAGTAATACCATTCTCAGAGGCAACATCGAATGTAACTATTACCGAAGTCACTGATTAAACTAATTGAGTAGTTTCGATTTAAAATAAATATGTAAATTTTTGTATTTAATGAAAATGAATGTTTATTTAATAAAAAATCATCGTTATCTAGAAAAAAAAATCGTTATATTTTTTATTTTATTTTATTGACATTTTTAGTTCCTACCACAATCTGTTCTTTTCTGCATACTACTTTTACGAAATAACGTCGATGTTTCACATCTACCAGGCGTCCCGTGTTTTTCATTGCTTATATATTATGTATATATTTATGTTTATATTATTAAGAATATGTATTTTTGCTACTAGTGAGTATTGTTGTATGTTTATTATGTTCATTGTTGGTATTGTCGCACCACTGACAACCCCATGTCATGTCCAGGTAATCTCTGTCCATTCCAGGTTGCCTGGAAGAGATCGCGGAAAGCGATAAGGCCGCCTATTGTATTTTGTTTTAGTATTAAGTTTCTTTTTCTTGTTTATTATGGTGTACAATAAAGTGTATATAAATAAAGGACCCAAAATTGAGCCCTGGGGTACCCCCATTTTCACGTTCAACCCCGATGGATTGACACCGTTTATTTGAACTCATTGTTGTCTATCATTTAAATAGGATTTTACTAAACTTAATGCTGATTGGCCTAGCCCTTAATGCTCAAGTTTCATGTTCAACGCAATCAAACGCCTTCGACAGGTCGCAGAAGATACCTATGGCATCTTGTCCCTCCTCCCACGCATCAAAGATGTGTTTTATTAAGGTGACACCAGCGTCGGTTGTACAACATCCTTTGGTGAAACCATACTGTTTCTAGTGTGGGATGTTTTTTGTATTAAAATAAATGAGCATTTGTAAAGCATTATCTTTTCAAATACCTTGCTGAAAACCGGCAACACGGATACTGGTCTATAATTATTTCTGTCTTTACTGTCCCCGGATTTAAAAAGTGGTATAAACTTACTATGTTTCATTAGATCCGGATAGACTCTTTGATCTATATACTAATTAAAAATTAAAGCTAAGTACGGCGCTATAGTCTCAATAATGGAGGTACAAACTCTGATGGACATTCCCCATAGATCTTCGGTCAACTTTATCTTTATTTGGTTAAAAGCTTTTATTACTGTTATTGGGTTTATATGTGAAAAGTTAAATTCAGTCGGGCAAGCTGAAACGTTAGCGTGTAATAAACCATAAGCGAGCGACGGCGAAGAATTCAAGGTTTCAGTAGTTTTAATTGGGATGCTGGTAAAGAAATTTACAAATTCTTGAGCAACTTCTTTGTTATCTCTAATAAGTCCATGTGTAGTCTCAAGCGTGTAATCAGTATTATTTCTTTTGTTCCTGTTTGTTTCATTGTTTATAATTTTGCAAACCGTCTTAATTTTATTTTCTGCGAATTTAACCTTATTGCTAATGTATAAAGCCTTAGCTAGTTTACACGTATTTAAAAAAAATCTTGAGTAAGTAGCAACATACTTATTAAAAGTTTCAGTGTTAATATAAGGCTTAAGGCCATACAGCTCGTAAAGTCTTTCCCTACTTTTCCTGATTCCTTTAGTCGCCCAGTCACTGAACAAAAACTTAGGGCATATAGTTTTAGTTTTCTTCTTAAAAGTGTTATTGAATTCTGTTTGAACAACTGAGAAAACTTTTTTGTATAAAATGTTACCATCGTTCACTGTGAGGTCCTGATAACTTAACTTACCAATTAAAGTGCTGTTAAATTTATTTAATTTACCGGATGTTATTGGTCTGGATTGAATCTGCACTTGTTGTATTGGTATGCTGGACTCAAATGTTACCAGTAGCCCACTATGATCTGAAGGCAGACAATTCATAATGGCTTTGTTTAAGTAGTCGCAACAACAAAAAACATTATCACTACATGTAGAAGTAGTCACAGTTGTTCGGGTTGGTTCCTCAAACACATGCGACAAATTAAATGATTTGAAGAGATTTAATAGTCCACTGCTATCTGAATTATTTTCTAAAATATTTATATTAAAGTCACCACAGATTTTGACAAGTTTATTACCAGTTGCAAGTTTTGCCAAAACATTTTCCATCACTGACTCAAATATACAGTAGTTTTTATAATTGGGGGGTCTGTAAACGCACACAATAATATGCTTATCCAGCTCAACACTATGTTCAACTGATAGATCTACAATATCTTTACGAGGTTTTGATTTAATACCATTTTTGATTAAAATAAGTGAATCTCCACGCAACATAACACGCACAATAAGCATTGAATAATCTTTCAGCCTCAGTAAAACTAATAATTTCAAACATTGTCTTTTCTAAAAACAGTTCTATTTCCAATTGCTTTGCAGAAAAACCTTGAATGTTTTGATGGAATAATTTTAAAGAATTCTGCTTAGCCCCTTTTTTTAAATTAACTATGTGAGAGCAAGAAGAGGTACCTTCTTGTTGGTGGATGTACTCCTAACTATTTGGTTATTGGTACCCTCCCTTGTCCTAGTTTAAATTATAAATATTAATAGCAGAATTGCTAACGTTATTAATGTTATTGGAGACATGTAAATTAGTATTACTACTAATATCAACTACAGTACATGACTTCGACATACTATTTATGTCTGAGTTTAAAGTAAAAGATAATAGCCTCGCTATTTGACGTCTTACCCTAATAGGCACATACACTGTATTGCCTGTAGACTTTAATTTATCAACAAAAATGTTGACGTCAAAGAAAACTAATTTGTCACTGTAATGGCTGACAAGGAAATGAACATGTTTATTCAGCATGTGAATATAATTATTTTGTCTACTAGACAATTTTTCCAAATATGGAAAAGCACAGTTACATAGTACAGTTTTAATTTACATTCAATCATTTGTAGTATAGTATACCTACTTGTATCCTCATGACTAACATAGTTTTAAGATAATGTAATACTAAAAAAATATGGACATTTAAATAGTCTGAATTAAACGAATTTTATTTATTTATTAATTCCCGAAATTAACGAGATACAGAGTGGTGCCAGAATTAAACTGCACCTCCACACGAGAAACGTAAACAATTAATGGTCCTTTATCCAAAGCGGAGTATCTTACTCGGCCAATTTGGCGCTTAGGTTGTTTGTTTGAAGATGTCGTGTCGATGTGTAGGTAGTTCTGCATTACTATTATTACATGTCAGACACTCTGCAGACTACATCTGCAAACCGCGATAGGGGGTTTGGCGAGGGAGGAAAAGAAGTTAAGAAGGTTGGAATATCAGGAGGGTCAGGATCAGGTGGTTTGTTTCTATCCATTATGGATGAAACAGGAGCAAGAGGTGGACAAACACGGTACAAATCTGTTTCTACAGTATGGGACAACACACACTTAAAAATTAAAACAAGTCACAAAAGTAGTAAAATAAAATAAAAACTTTATTATAACCACAAGAAAATAGAAACAACGTGCGCTTCAAGAAACCCGTGGCGAGAATCATTTTTACTGCTAATTTGTAAAATGTTAGAATATTTTATAATCTGACATTTTTATCTGATCTGACATCTGTCTGTCCAATTTATTTTCTTAAGCCATAGACATAACATACCATGGCCACTTTTATTCGATAAAGCTGGTTGTACATTATTATTATCATAATAAGGGTAGCGGCAGACTGCCCACTTTGTAAACCGTTTTTATTCGTTCTGCATGGACTTGATTTCTTAATTGAGATTTGAATTTGAAATTCAGAAGATATGACACAGAACGTGGAAAAACGTGTGTCAGTTTGTTAAAAACGTTACAAAGTGTGAGTATAAAAACGCCACCATGTCAGTCCGACTTCAGAATCAGAGCCGTCATATATCTGAAGTAGTTCTCTGCTGCACTGGAGGATGTCTTCAATATTCTGGAGAGGGCTATTCATAAACGACAATGGCGAGTACAAAACTCACTTTCGGTTTGCCGACGATATAGTGGTCATGCCTGAGACCATGGAGGACCTCAGTACAATGCTCGATGACTTCAGTAGAGCTTCCGAAAGAGTGGGTCTAAAAATGAACATGGACAAAACCAAGGTGATGTTGAATACCCATGTTGCACCCACTCCTACCAAAGTCGGAGACTTTACACTCGACATTGTGGACGATTATTTCTACCTGGGACAAACGGTCCAGTTAGGCAGGTCCAACTTCGAGAAAGAGGTCAACCGTCAAATCTGACTCGCTTGGTCAGAGTTTGGGAAGTTGCAGGGATCTTCTCATCCAACTTACCACAGTGTCTTAAGACGAATATCTATGACCTGTTAGTGTTGCCAGCGATTGCTTACGGTATAGAGACATGGTTCCTCACAATGGGCTTCATCAGAAGGCTTTAAGTCACCCAAAGGACAATGGAGAGGGCTATGCTCAGCGTTTCCTTGCATGATCGAATCAGAAATGAAGACATCCGCAAGAGAACCAAGGTTACCGACATATCCCGAAGAATTGCCAAACTTAAGTGGCAGTGGGCAGGGCAAATTGCTCGCAAAACAGATGGCCATTGGGGCCGCAAAGTTCTAGAGTGGCGACCGCGTACCAACAGACGCAGCGTTTAAAGACCTCCATCCAGGTGGAGCGACGACCTGGTCAAGGCTGCGGGAGTCCGGTGGATGCGAAACGCACAGGACTGATAAGTATGGATTTCAGCCGAAAGACGTCCACTGCTGGACATAGATCTGACATAGAAGCCGATGACTTTATTGATGAACAGAGGTCTGTCCTACATCAACTATTGTTTTGGACTACTCTTTAAACTACTTTCAAAACACAGCTTAGATACTACTAACATACAAAATACTGCAGTTTAACAACTACAATTCCCACACAAATGGTCATTTTTAACCCCCGCCGGAAAAAGAGTGGTGTTATAAGTTTGACGTGTATCGCTGTGTATCTGTGTGTCTGTTTGTGGCATCATAGCGCCTAAATGGATGAACCGATTTTGATTTAGTTGTTTTTGTTAGAAAGGTAATTTTGTCGAAAGTGTTCATAGCTATATCTGAATAAAATCGGTTCAGCCGTTCAAAAGTTATGGGCGTTTTACTGCTTGAATCGGAGTGTTTTCGAAAGACAAATGCGACGGGGTTTTTTAAAATTTTTAAATTTTGCTTGTTAAACAATTTACCTTAAGAAAAAAACTTTAGCTTACAAATATTTTTAAACATCTGTTCGCTAGTTGTTTGAAAGTGTTAGCAACTGTAGTTTTAGAATTTCTTAAACCCTTATAAATTACACTCTAATACAAAATACATATATGATTCTACAAACTATTTTTCCAATTCCACATTGATAAAAAGTCAAGTGTATTCAAAATAAAATTTATTTTACAGGAAATTACATTGTATCAGAAAAATAACATAATTAGTGGAAACTTTTAAGAAATATATAGGTAACGCAGCATCTATGTAGAACAGGCCGCACGCAGTCATCTTACTGAACGTTTGATTAATTTGAACAATGTTCTCGCAGAGTTCCTTTTGGCTTTCTGTAAAGAGAAGACACCAAAATAAGTTAACAAAGTAGTTAATAAAATTTCTGTTGCAGTTTATAAACTAGAATTCTTATTTTTAATATTAACGACAGGCTCGCTTGCACTATCTCACCTGATGGTAAACAATGATTTGGTCGACGGTGAAGAAATCCGCAATTATGCATAAGCATAATTGGCCTATAATGTTTGCACTGCTCGGACACAAGTCTCCTTTCTGTTTGAAAGAGTGGCCTGTAATCTACCACGTCGACCCAGCACGGTTAAGAGTAGTCACATATCTTAATTTTTTTGACTCTAGGACAATACATGTCGACTACACTCCGTAAATTTTCGTTTGCTTTTGGGAAATCATACCTGGACAATGCCTGTTCTTCATAAACTGTATACAAGCTGTCTCAGCTTCTTCAACAGTTATATAGAACTTCTCACAATGAATGCCATGCATAAATACCAAAACTGTGTTCTTTGTTAGCCACAAAGTTATCGCAAAAATATGAAGCACTGTCTGTAAATGATTAAATTTTATTTTATTTTCAGGTTAGCAAATTAAATCACCATGTAAATTTTACAAACAAATAAAAAAAGGATGATTAGTTTAAAACTTTGGGCCTTTAAATAGTTATACTTGGGTATGGTGGTGGATTAGGATAAGAATGATGGGTTATGTGAAAGAGGATGTCGTCCATCAGGGTAACTCTAAGGTCTACTACAGAACATATATCAGCTGCGCTGATCCCAAATGAGTCGGATGGGGCAAGAGAATAATGTTGATGGTTTCGCCAAGGGTCACATCAATAGTAGAATTAATAAAAAACCACATATATTATTAAAGGTGAAATTAGTGATATAGATTTCAGAAAAGTAAAAATATTTTGCACTTACTTCGTTTTTAAATTCTTTGGATATTTTCAACGTGGAGAATATTAAGTGGAAATATACAAGATTACGGTAAAATGTTCCACACGTGTGATATGAAACCTACAAAACATACATTGTGGTGATTAACTTATTGACGTATAACTTATTCCCGACGATAAACAAGAGCGTCAAGTTCTCAATGAAGTACAGGATAAACAGTTTATTTGCAGATTAAACTACCAACCAACTAAGCTACCAAGTTGATCGATATAAATAGCCATGGCTGACAATATAGGCCTCTGCCATGTTACGACACAACATCCGGCTGTCTTCCACATCCAATTTGATTGGTCCTAATTGCTTTTATGAGAACACACGCCGATTGGTTCTCTTCTTTTTTTTGAGCACTCGTTTTGTCTAATCACCATCGGTTCTTCAACACACGATGGATCGCTGACTTCATCATGTGTGTTGATAAATAGAAAACGCCTCTTGTTACGAAACTTACAACTTTTTTTACTTCCTCCATATATCTCGGGAGGGTTTCACCCTAGGAAGTACTTATACTTACCAAAACTTGAAAAATTTTCTTATACAAATTGTATGTTTTTAAAATACTATGGTATGTACCAAGTAATTTTAAGCACTGTTCCTGGTTCTCGTGTTTATCTTTCATTATTAATACAGCTTCAATCCATACGTCAAGATATTTTTTCAATATAATTATGATTCGGGTGGCCATAAGTGAATTTATTTCCAATCCGATGAATAAGATGTTAGTAATATTATCAATAATTAATTCAATGACATTGGGAAAGTAACAGGTTAAATAGTACGAAGTCTGTATGATAATGTTTATAAAAAAAATGGTTATCACTGATATCCAATTCCACATAACAATACTCGGGGTACTTTTACTAAAATTGATGCTGCCGTGTATAGTTTGGATCTTTAAAATTAGTAAGACGTTGTTTTTTTTATGCATAATATCCAAAATGAACAAAATTGTGGAACCCACCATAAAGGTGATAAAGTACAGTGCTGAACACACTGACAAGAAGTCTTTTTCTACACTAGACATTTTTGAATTTACATCCCTGACATTTATCACGTGAATTCGATAGATACAAGACGCATTCATAAAAAACATACAACAAAATGAAATAATTTTACTTGTTTTTCCATTTGGATAGATATGTTTATTTTGCACAATATACTTTGGATTCAGAAATATATTGAGCCAGAAGTTGAAAGAGCGCACTATTCTTTCAACATCTTTTTCTAGTCGATTGTTGTTTAAAACTTTGAATGAAATCTTTGAATTGTTTTTTTTTTTTTCAAACATATTTTGAAAGTGTTTCTTGAACTTGTCCATTGTTGGATGAATAATGAGTGTACTATAATAATGAGAGAAAACTTCGAAAAAATATATAATTGCGTTGGTTAAATATTAAAAGACTGATCGATCAATCAACTCTAGGTTGGTGCTCCAAATTGTCTTAATACATTAGAGAAACAATGGTATTAAATAAGGTTCCCACAGAAATTAATTTCGGTAAAGGTTCGTCTCCAAGTGTATTTGGAGTTAGTATCCAGATATTATCATAAAATAGTCTTGTGAACTAAAATAATGTTCATGTGTGTGAGTACGGTAGGGGACGATATTGTTAATTTAGACAATTTTAAGATCTCATTGTACAGTATTATTTGTAAAACATTAAACCTTCAGTGTGAAATTACCTAAAAAAAACTTGCACATAAATAATATAGCCTTGTTTATTCCTCAATAAAAACAATTATATAATTTGATATTCCATAAAATTCGAGAATTTAAAAATAACTTAAATTTAAATTACAATAAAAATTATAAAATCAACACGAATTAAAATTTATAATATGGAATTAAATTGATTATTACATGCAAAAGAAAAAAAATCACAATTATTAAGGACGTCTCTTCAGAGTAAAGGCCTCCTCCATTTTTCTCCACTTATCTCTATCAACTGCTGTTTCCATCCAATTATTGCCCACTGTTTTCAGTATTTCGTCGAGCCACCTCTCAGTGGGTCTACCTCTTTTTTCTTTCCTGATGGGCCTCTCCAAGTGGTTATCCATTTTGTCCATCTATCATTATTCATACGTACAACATGGCCAGCCTATTTCCATTTTAGTTATTATAGTGTTGTAGAGCATCTATAACTTTAGTTGTATTTCTCACATATAAATTTGACCTTTTATGTTTTAATTTTATATTTAGAGTGCTCCGCTCCATGGCTCTTTTAGGTTGTTTGTATCTTATTACTAGTGTATCTGTTGAATATCTATGTTTGTGATTCATAAGAAAAATAAGGCAACACACACGAGTCAAGGACCTTTTTGTTCAGTCTTACAAGAATCTTTGATTTGAGAACTTTTTTAAGACTCCAAAAATTGTTCCAGGCCATGTTCACACGTCTAGTCAGTTCATCTCGGTGTCTTGATCTTTTGAATGATATTTGTTTGCCTAGATATATGTACTCTTCAACATACTCCAGAGGACCATAAAAAACAATAAAAAAATCTCTATTTTTTTATTGTTTGACATTATTTTTGTTTTTGTTGTGTTCAGTCGCCAATACATCGCACTCTCGCCACGCTTAATGGTCTCTTGGATTCTAATCCAACAAACGATTTCCTTGCAGATGAATGGACGAAGATTTTATTGGCATATCAAGTACTATGAGAGGGAAAGTGTTGTAAATCTTTTTTATGTTTCCAATTCAAATTCTACTTTGTTTTGTATATTTTAATATGTGTTTGATTGTTTTTTTCAACTTTCGTTACTGTTATTGGTTTCCAACCGTTGTAAATAAATAAATGATCGTAGTTAAAGTTGTTTATAATTATGAGTACCTTCACTCCCTGAAAGGTTTTTAGTATTTCAAATAATTCTGTATTATAATATCCTTAATTATTCCCTATCCAGCGGTATTTTTCCCTCTTCTTGGAAAGAAGCCCAAATTACTCCTCTTCCTAAAAAGCATAACCCTGTCTCCTTCTCTGAATTCCGTCCTATCTCCATATTACCGTTTCGGTCCAAAGTCCTTGAACGCCTTATCCATAACCAACTTAGTACATTCCTGTGCAAGAACCACCTCCTTAACTTATTCCAATCCGGGTTTCGTCCAGGACATAGTACAACAACAGCACTTGTTAGCATTATGGACGATATTAGACTTGGTATGGAAAATGGAAATCTGACGGTTCTTTCCTTATTAGACTTCAGCAATGCTTTTAACACCGTCGATATTGATGTCTTACACGGCATACTTGGCTCTCTTAACATATCTCCAACGGCAATTGATTGGTTTCGTAGTTACCTGTGTGGCCGCCGACAACGTATTTGCATTGAAGGTATTTCTTCGTCATGGTGCAATACCTCTGCAGGCGTACCACAGGGAGGCGTTCTATCTCCTCTTCTCTTCGCTATTTTTATTAATTCTATTTCCAATGAACTTCTCTCGTCTTACCACCTTTACGCTGACGATCTGCAAATTTATTCGCAAGCTCCAGTAGAAGAATTGTCTGAGGCAGTTGATATGGTCAATAAAGATTTAGATCGTATTTCTCATTAGAGTTTGACTCACGGTCTGAAGGTAAATCCTATGAAGACTCAAGTCATTATTGTCGGCAGTCCTAGGTTGCGTTCGAAATTAAACTGGTCGCAGCTCCCCCGGATTGTCTTTGATGGCTTAGCTATTCCATACAGCGACTCAGTGAAAGACCTGGGTATATTAGTTGACAAAGACTTTTCGTGGGGTCCCCAACTGCAGGAGGTTAGTCGCAAGGTGTTTGCATCTGCGGGGTCTTTGCGCAGACTGCGCAATTTACTTCCAACTGCCACCAAAACTGCACTCGCCCAGTCCCTCCTTCTCCCAATCCTCGATTATGCTGATGTCAGTTATTTAGATCTGACTGAAGTGCAGCTAGATAAGCTTTAGCGACTCCAAAACGTTTCATATTTGTATTACGCAATTATGACCATGTTTCTGAATTTCGAATTAAGCTCAAGTGGCTGCCAATCCGCCTTCGCCGGAATACCCATATTTTATCTTTACTCTACAGTATTCTGTTTGTTCCTACAACCCCCTCTTATCTCAAAGAACGCTTTAAGTTCCTTCATGACACACATTCTAGACACTTGAGATCATCGGAGAATTTGAAACTTTTGATGCCTGCTCATTCCACTAAGTTTTACGACAAATCGTTTACGGTCCAGGCTGTGCGATTGTGGAATGAGTTGCCGTTGCCTATTAGACAAGCCCAGTCACTGGCTTCTTTTAAGAACCTAGTTAAAAACCTATTCCTTTCTCCCTAACGCTTTTATATCTGGATCTAATTTCTTTCATCATTATTCAAAATATATTTTAATTATTATTTTTTGTCCCTCCTTTCTCTGAATTTGTTAACATGTAATATTGTGTATGTATATATTAAAGTATATATGTATGTAAGTATTTGTGTATTTAAGTTTATGGATAGTATTTATTGTAACAATATAGTTTTGTATATATTTATGTTTTAATGTACAGTACACCACAGACTACCCCCTTTCTCATTATAAGTTCTTTCAGTCCACCCAAAGGTTGTCTGGTAGATATCGCTGTCAGCGATAAGACCGCCTTTGTATCCGTATAATTAAGTTTTTCTTATAAAATAGATGTATAACTTTTATGTGTACAATAAAGTATATTCTATTATATTCTATAATATATTTTAAGGACATTACGACCGTAGAAAAAAAGATTATTAGGTAAGTGAGAAGTTGGTTCTCCGGGCGAAATAAAAGGCACGTAGGTCGATGGCAAGCTTATATTGGAAACTGACCTATGCATTTTTTTTTTTTTAAGAGATTTAGATTTAGATGTTACAAGTATGTAATCTTATAAAATAATACTTGATGATAATATTGTTAAAAAATAAAAAAATATTAACTGGATTCTTAACGATTACAATATGTTGTTGATCTTTTTAAGCGACATGCCCGTATAGGACGGATTCGAACCACTTTCGGAACGGGATAATCGGGAACAGAAACACTTATATGCGGTAAAGGATTGCGGACATTACTATTGGCAATTGAACTGGACTCAGACTTGGACGGTAACACATCGACTGTCGCGGTTCGGTACGGACTAAACTCCCTTACGCTCTAAGGCAGCCTTTCCCAAAGTGGGCGATAACGCCCCCTTTTGGGCGCTGCAGGCCTAAAGGCGGGCGGTAAGAGGCCCAAAAAAAAATGGGGGCGTTGTGTAGAGGCTTGGGGGGTGATTTGTAATTTCATTTAGCTAGGAAGCCTCTTAGACACTGACTGCATGAGCTCTTGACTCTCAACTACAACTTGTGAACATCAACTAATATAAGTTAAGAGATTGCTCAAACTCGATTCCATATTTCTCTCCGCGTAGTTCATATATCTGTCCTGTTTTATTGAATATATAAAATAAAAATCATGTCAATCGGTCGCTCCGTTTCGAAATGAAAGTGAAAACAAACAAACAAATAAAAAGGTAACAGACATACTTTCGCATTTTAAAAGTTATTAGTACACCTAGATAGGTAATTTTCGTAGATAGTAGACCGCAGGCAACAATGTTTTGACAAGTTTATGTTTTGAATAAAAGATACTCTGTTTGAATACTATAAAGTTGCGTTTCAAAAATCATTCTCATTGGCAGGTGTAGCTCGTAAGAGTTAACTTGAGACCTGAGCGCCGTTGCGTATTACCTACCGCGCTCAGGTTTCAAATTAACTCTTGCGAGTTATAGTAAAAGTCTCATTTAGAATTAATGTTTAATCTCCGCTAATATAGCTCACAATAATTGATTAATTTAATTTGAAGTTATTACACTTAAATTAATCAATGATTGTGATGTGTTGTGTTGTATTGTATTTTTTAAGTAGGTGAAAAAATGGGGGCGCTAAAATATAATTTATTCTCAAAGTGGGCAGTAGACAAAATAAGTTTGGGAACCCCTGCTCTAAGGGAACCGCGTTTCCACATTAAGTATCTCTGTGCTGACTAGGCATGGCGTCACTTCGTGCACCTTAGGATGCTAGCCGGACAAATCGAAGATCAAGGCGATCGCTATCTTAACTGATCAATATGTCTATGAGATTCATTCCCGGATCCATCCAATACCCTATAGTCAATAAAACCTCTTCTTTTAACTATCTGAGTAGGAAGCCACTTCTCATTACCTCTATACTGCCTCATCCATACATCCTTTCCTAACTGTAAAGAACGCTCAGTTCCTACTTTTTGTTGCCGCTCTTGAGCGTTTTTTACTTTCTATTTCCTGTTGGGCCTTAACGCATCTAGTTAGATTCGTCGGACTTTCCCCGGCAGAACAGTGTTCTGTATTACGATAATGTAAAGTAAAGGGGAGGGTACTCAAAAAAATATGAATATTTTCTTCAAAGCGTTTGATTCTCAAATACACGAAAAGATATGGGAGGCTCTACTAGAAAAAGGTATCGAACACAAATACATCCGATTAAAAAAAAACATTTAGAGTCGCAGTACAGGAAGAATCCAATTAGAAAAGAAAAGCTCTCCTTTCAGAATTGAAAAAGGCGTTAGACAGGAGGACCCCCTATCTCCGAAACTTTTCTCTGCAATACTGGAATAAATTTTTAGAAGACTTAATTGGGAAAGCCTTGGTATTAACGTAGATGGCGTATTGCCCTCACACTTGAGGTTCGCTGACGATATAGTACTGTTAAATACAGGTCTTCTGGTCCCAAGCCAGGAGCTAACGCTGGGGTCCATAGCAGCGTTGGGAACTCCTGGACCCTGTCTGAACCTGTATCCTACGAAACCGCGGTTCGCGGCAGTGGTAAGCTAGGGATTTGCTCCTTAGTGGTAGATATACTGGTTCCTACTACGGGTTTAAGGTGACACAAGGGTTGGCCGGTAATATTATTCGTACTTACCTTAGATTCCTGCGAAAGACTCCTGGGCGTCGATCAATCTCGTGCCGTGAGGTTAGGGATAGGAGAATATATATAATAAAGGACAATAAGGGATAGACTGACGGCTGTCTGGACCGAAGAATCCGGCCGGCGTCCACCAGGCAGCACGTTTCCCGCAAAAGCACTTCGATGCGCGTGAAAATATACTCTAAACCCACTTTAGGGGCGCCCCACAACGCCGATTGCGAACGGCGGGCGCGATTAACAAATACAATGGGTGAAACACGTCTCGATTAGATATGTTTCGACAAAACCCGACTTCCGCGTGTTCACATTACAAGCTTTTTCTTTCGACTGTTAGTGTCAGCTGTCAAAATCGTTGACAGCTGACATTACAAAATGGGCGGTGTTGCAAGTAAACATTAAAAAATGGCACATAACAAGTGCTATTTGCCAAAACACCAAAAGACTTAAATAAAATGCTAGGAGAACTTGCGACAGAAAGTGCAAAAGTGGGACTGACACTAAATCCGGAAAAAACTAGATTAATGACAAACGGAAGCAAATACACTATTAAACTAGGGAAAACCGAAATAGACTACACTGATGAGTACATATATCTGGGTCAGCTTATTACACAAAAAGAACCCATGCGAAAGGAAGTGTAGAGAAGAATTACGAATGGCTGGAAGAGATACTGGGGCCTGAGAGAGGCTATGAAAGATAAAAAACTCCATATAAATTTAAACAGTAAACTGTTCACCACCTGCATACTACCTATTCTGACGTACGGATGTCAATCAAGGGTGCTTAATCATGACATATTAAACAAACTAGCAAATTGTCAGTACGCAATGGAAAGGAGTATGCTAAATATTAGAAAGTCTGACAGATTAAAAAACTTTGTTATCAGAAACAAAACAAAAACTACAGATGTAACAATTAAAATCAAAAGACTGAAATGGAGATGGGCTGGCCACGTGATAAGAGGATGCGACAGATGGAGTCAAAAGGTGACCCAGTGGTATCTCAGAGAGGGCAAGAGGAAGAGAGGTAGACCGCAAAAAAGATGGGACGACGACATTAGACAAGTGGCCGGAGTCATGTGGAACAGAGTGGCACAGGAAAGGAAAGAATGGAAAAGGTTGGGGAGGCCTTTGCCGATTGGCAAACAGATCTAGGAAAGATAACCAAGCAACAAATATTAGATTAAATAGTTCATTTAGTTTAAGAGTCCAGTGTTATTATACCATAAGTTTAAATCCATTGTAATTAGTTAGAGATCTGAATAAAAGGCTATATTATTATGTCCTTTATTTATCCAATTTCTTATTTATCAATATAAAAAAAAAAAAAAAAAAATAACATTAAAAAATCTAAATATACAGGCCCACCGGTATCGGGAACAGGGTACAAGCTACCGGCGGTCAGGGCTCCAGAGAGAGGAACCTCCTAACAATACGAGCCGTGTCCATCAGTACTGCTTTCTGGATCCGGCCCTTGACCCAGCCGCCTAACGAGAGCCTCCTAAGGTGTTGGTCGAGGCTCATGGCTATTAAGCCATGGGCTGACACGACTATCGGTACAATGATCGCTGTGTCCACATCCCACATTGTAACAAATATATTTCCGCGACGACTCCCGGCGACATCTGGTGTCTCAAGTGTACCTTTTCACCTAGGTGTGTCACTAGGTGGTGGAGGCACTTTGGGACTAGATGGCGCTGAGATCGGGACGGAATTATTGTAAATTCTTTACGAAACCCGTTAAATATTGTGTGCATTAATATAATTCAACAAGCACACAATCTCCTACATGTCTAGCCTATTAATTTCTGGTATACATAATTATTTAAAGAAGATATAGACATGACATCTCTATGGGTCAATAAAATTCTCAATGTCTATGGCCGACGAGAATGACATTTCTTTTTCATTACGAATGGATACCGAACAGGCAATAAAAAAATCTGATCTTGGTGAAAAGGAAACTGAGATAAATTAAAATGACTCGGACGAGACAGGGAATTAGCCCTAAATTTAAAGTAATAATGTGCCAGCAAGCGCTGTGAGTATTTGTGGAATTGAACTATATTTTCATGCTTGTGAGACATGTGCTCGTATGATGCTAATACCGCATTTTCTCCCATCGACAGGGCTTCTTAGGATTAATCATAAGATTTATTAATAAAATAAACATGGTCAACTACATGCATTGAGAAAAGCAACACAGCATTTAACAACAGGCTCCGGACACCCATGATACTTCGGCTGGTGAAATACGTGATGCAATCGGCACATAGGGAATGATGCTGGTTGTGATATCACATATCTGAAGCTTAGTTTAAAAGGGTAGTTTATATACCATCCACAAGTAAGTGTGATACATATAAAATTGTGATGCAGTAGTGATGCCTGTGAAGTAATAAAATAGTTGACCAAATATAAAGACTTTTACTTCTGTCGACCCTCATGCGAAATCATCCCTGCAATTGTCTCATCCAGAATACCTACCCCTGAGCTGGCTGGTGAGTAAGGAGAAAAAGATGTCTTACAACATGTCGACAACCTCGCGAGCTAAGTCAAGATACTTGATTTGCTTATCTTTCTCAGCTTTCACGAGGTTCCCGTCATGCGGGACAGTTATGTCAACAATCATTGCACGCCTCTCGATTCGGTCCACCACCACTATATCAGGCTTATTAGCGATAATAGTCCTGTCAGTGATGATGGACCGATCCCATTACAATTTGATATTGCCATTCTTGAGAACTGGGTCGGGCACATACCTGTAGTACGGCACCTCCGACGCCACAAGAGTGTATTTCAGAGCAAGTTGCTGATGGATAATCTTGGCTACAAGGTTGTGCCTATGCAAGTACTCTACGTTAGCTAGACGAGAACAACCAGAGATAATGTGGCGGATCGATTCACCCGGACGGTGACATGCCCGGCAGATGACAACCGTGCCATCCTTCACAATAAATCTCCGGTAGTTATTCGTCATGATAACTTCGTCCATAATTACACAGACGAAACCTTCGGTTTCCTCAAAGGGGTCACCGAATCACAGCCAGGCCACGGACGCTGATTGGTCTACATCGGACCCATGTAGGGCCCCGAAAAAGGGACCGTGAAGCTCCTTACTCTGCCATACCTCCCTGCGGTCGTTAGTGTCAAGCACTACAGGCTTGCGCCAGTTCTCATTCGCCAAGGAGAGCGGGGTGAGTCCCTTGTCCACTGCTTCTTCTTTTCGTGTGAGGTGTGGCCACCTCTGGTGTCAGAGTTAATTAAGCCGCCTCTGGAAAACCCCACAGGCCCCTGACTTGGCTATTTCAGACTTACATTAACTATATAAGTCCAGATTTCCTCACGATGTTTTCCTTCACCGTTGCCTGTGATGTCCAAGATAAACTTAGAAAGTACATATGAATTTGAAAAGGCACATTGGCACTTGCCCGGATTTGAACCCACGACCTCAAGCACGACAGGCGAGGTCTTAGCCACTGGGCCACCACGACATTAACTGTCCACTGCTACTACATCTCGATGAATACCCACGTCGGTGTTTAGAAAATATTCTCTGAGATTGCATATCTCGCGGTTGTGGAGGTTTTTGGCATTTAAAAAGCCTCGGCCTCCACATTTCCGCGGGATATACAATCTCATGACTGACGATGGTGGGTGATGCATTCGATATGCAGTCAGCAGTGTACCGACCCGCCTATCCAGGGCGTCAAGTTCCGTTTGAGTCTATTTGAGTATGCCGAATGAGAACATCAGTACCGGCATGACCCAACCGTTGAAGGTGCGCACCTTGTTTTCGTCCGAAAGAAGGCTATTGAATACCTTCTTCAGGCGGCCAAAGAAGCGTTCCTTCAACGATTGCTTCATGTCAGTAGTACTGATACCTAACGCTTCCGACATACCCAAATACTTATAGGTTTCGTAGGAGAGTGGGATCTCAGGTTTATGGAATCCGCAAGTTGAATTCCTACGGATTCCACAATCTCCCCTCGCTTTACATTCATGACCCCACATTTGTCCACACCAAACTCCATCCTGATGGCGCTACTAAAAGTTTCAGTTACCTTTAGTAGCTCCATCAGCTGAAGATTGCTGGGGGCAAAGATCTTCAAGTCATCTATGTAAAGGAGGTGAGATATAACCTGACCACCTCTCTTCATCTGATAGCATAGCCTTGAATTCTCCAGCATCATGCTTAGAGGATTCAAGGCTAGGCAAAACCAAAGTGGACTCAAACTATCGCCCTGGAATATACCTCGCTCGATCCTTACAGGTTCGCTATTCTTCTGGATATTTCGACATCCTGGATAGCGAAGGACTGTGCTCCATTGCCTCATACACGACATCAGGAAGGTGCGTAGAGTTGTATCTATTTTATACAATTCTAGCACCCTCATGAGCCATGTATGAGGCATCGAGTCATAGGCCTTCTTATAATCTATCCAACATGTCGACAGATCCTTTCGGGAATGCCGAACCTGTTGGCTAATGGCCATATCAATAAGGGGTAGCTCCTTAGTACCGCGGGAACCGTTCCTACATCCATTCTGAGAGACCGACATGATGGAGTTATCGTCGTTGTGTTTATTAATTTTATCTCTCAAAATGGATGTAAGAACCTTATAGATCGTTGGTAAACATGTAATTGGTCTATAATTTTTGGGTTCCGCGGTGCTACCAGACTTGTGGAGCAGGTGGGTTATTCCTGTTGTAAGGAACTTGGGTAGCGAACCAGACTCTAAGGTTGCCTGGTACTGAGATACCAAACGAGCGTGCGACCTTTGTAGCCACTTGACAAAAGTCCGTCCGGTCCTGGAGATTTCCAGTTCGGCAACGGACGGACTGCACGGGCAACATCTTGGGGGCTGATCGTGATAGCCCCCATTTCTTGTATTGGATCACACGCTCGTTCGACCTCCCGAGTCCATTCGCCTTCGGTGTGACTAACAGGCACCGACCAGATGCTGCGCCAGAATGAACACATAGCGTCATCATCCGGCAGGTGCGTATCAGTCACACCTTGGTCGGGTCGCTCCCAAGCCCGATAAACCCACCTTTCATTACTTTGGAATGTGCGATTCTGGGTGTATCGCTCCACTCTGCGCCTGTACTTACGAATACGGTTTGCCCATGCAGACACTTTTTGCTTCAGGAAGTCGATGCGCTCTGTGACATGGGATATATAGTCTCGGGGGCTGACATCAGTCCCCAAAAACGCCCGTCTCACAAAGCGCATCACTCTTGGGCGGCTATTACCCTCCCTGAAACAAATTAGTTTGCCGATGAGTGCTCTGGCCCCACCAATACAACGTTCGATCCTGCACTGCCAAGCCGGTACGGCTGGTTTCGGCATCTGCAAATTTGGCATGAGCTACACGAAATGCCGCTACAGCCGCGCAGTACATGATCGAATGTGTATTAGTGAGGTCTTCGCAGTCATCAAAATAGTTTGACAACTGCGAATCCAGAACAGCCACCAGCGCCCTATTCTTGTTATGCATGGGCAAACGAGGTAATTGTGGCCTAAATTCGGGTGGCATGTTGCGATACTCCCGAATAGCACACTCCAAAGCACTCCTCAATTCCTCATTGCACTGGGTACTTACGTTTGTAACCCTGTCACTACTCTCCTCGTCAGCGTGGTTGGACTGTGGTAGCACCACAGCCTGCGACGATGAAGCAGTGACACGGTTACCCATTTCCGTTCGGAGGCGATCAAGTACAGTATCATCCAACATACGGTTACGCTGGATGACCCGCACCTGATCCGAAAGTCGTTGGGCCGAAACGTTGACGGCTGGCTCAAGCACCTGAAATAAAGAGAGCATCCGGACACGGTACGCGGTCAATTCAATCAATTCAATTTTTTTTTTATTTCACATAGGCCTACATGGGCACTTATAAAACGTCGACAAAAGGTGCACCGTTCGGGTTGGTCGTTTCCTATGGAGAAGAACCGGCAAGAAACTCCATGGTTACTCTTTTAAAAATGGTTTGGTTTTACAATATTTCCGTACATAACGTAGGCCCGACTTATGACAATAAGTCGTAAGAAACTAAAAAAATAAAATAAAAAGATTATATATTATATAAAAAAAGTTAACAAATGTTAACTAGCATCTAGAAGGCCTATAATGTTCACACATTCACAAAACAATCGGTAAAAGAATCTATACAAAGGTAAAAAATAAATAAAATAAGTATAACAAGACTAAATTTAACATGTGGCACAAATTTTGTTATCAGTGCTGTAACTATTCTTAGCAAAGGGCTATAAAGATGATTGAAAACCATTGTAAAAAGTCTAATTAAAAGAAGGAAAGAAAAAATGAGATTGAGAATAGTTAGAGACATCCACATATTTGTGCCGTTTACAAGTTACCAGGGAAGCTGCATGCGCAGAAGGAGCTAAGGCCAAATGTTTTTATCTTCAACGTAGTCCTTGATTTTATAATATGCTTTTTTAATAAGGATACGTTTGATGTAGTTTTTGAACTTTCCATCGGTCAGTTCTATAACTGACTTTGGCAACTTGTTATAAAAGCGTATACTGTTTATAAGAAAAGACTTGCTAGTTTTCGTTAATCTGAATTTGGGTATTACAATTTCGTGCTTACTGCGTGTATTTAAATTATAGAAGTCGCTTCTAGTTTTGAAAAGCCCTCGATTTTTACGGACATACAAAATACATTCCAAAATATAAAGTGAAGGTAGAGTCAGTATATCGATCTCTTTAAATTTTTCTCTGAGGGACTCGCGAGGACCCATTTTATAGATTGCCCGGATTGCCCTCTTTTGTGGGATGAAAATTGAGTCAACGTCTGCTGCTGATCCCCACAGCAGAATGCCATAAGACATAATACTGTGAAAATAAGCATAGTATACTAACCTAGCTGTAGCTACATCGGTTAGTTGCCTTATTTTCCTTACTGCATATGCAGCCGAACTTAACCTACCCGAAAGAGTTATAATGTGCGCGCCCCACTGCAATTTTGTATCGATAGTAATCCCTAAGAATACAGTTTCCGTTATGACTTCAAGATTTTTGCCGTCAAGATTTAAGTTTAGGTCATGTTGTGGTACATTTGGTAAAGAGAACTTTAGACATTTTGTTTTTTTCGCATTCAGTAAAAAATTGTTAGCTGCGAACCATTTAGAGAGAACAATTAGACTTTCGTTGACATTTAAGACATCCGTATCTTGCTTATCTATTTTCAAAATTAGCGAAGTATCATCAGCAAATAGAATTATATCCGATAATTTGGCCATCATAAAAGGGAGATCATTAATGTAAACAAGAAAAAGGAAAGGGCCGAGAATTGAACCTTGGGGCACGCCCATCTTGACTAGAGACCCGGAGGACGTCGCCCCATTAACATTTACTTTTTGCTGTCTGTTTGATAAATAGGAAAGCACGAGGTCAGCAGATTTTCCACGAATTCCGTAGTGGTGTAATTTACAGATCAGTGTGTTGTAGTCGACACAGTCGAAAGCTTTTAAGAGATCATAGAAAATGCCAATGGCATCCTGGGACCTCTCCCAAGCTTCCAAGATGTGGCTGATGAGTTTTACTCCCGCGTCCGATGTCGACCTACCTTTCGTGAAACCAAACTGTTGACTATGCAGGATCCCATTTGAATTGAAGTGAGACAACATCTGTTCCAGCATGATTTTTTCATAGATTTTACTCAATGCTGGAAGCACGGATATAGGTCTATAATTCGAAGGATCACTCTTACAGCCTGATTTGAAAATTGGTACTACTTTACTGTGTTTCATTAAGTCAGGAAAAGTGCCGCTGTCCAAACATTGATTGAATATGCCTATTAGGACAGAAGCAATTGAGTCAATAATATCTCCAAGAACCCTAACGGATATACCCCAAGTCTACAGTATATTTTATATTGAGACTTTTGAACGCGTTTTTAATTGTATCAATACATATTGGTTTATATTTAAAGGTTGGTACGAGTATGTCTTTAGTAAAGTTTTCTTTAAGAAGAGCTTCAGCTAATTTAGATGAGGAAGGAAGAGACTTCGTAACCTCTAACGGAATGTTGGTAAAGAAATTTTCTAATGTCTCAGCGACTTCTTGCCTATCAGAAATGGTTTGATTAGTTATTTTCAAAGACAACTCATTCTGATCGCGTTATTGTATCTTTCCAGTTTCTCTATTAATTAATTACCACACAGTTTTTATTTTATTATTAGAAACACCAATTTTGTTAATTATTATTTGAGATTTTGATTGAGCGCAGACTCTTTTGAATATTTTGGAATAGTTTCTAACATAAGTGTGAAAAACTTGATCGGAAGTCAAATATTTTTCGTAATATAAATTATATAAGATATCTCGGCTTTTTCTTATGCCCACAGTGGCCCATTCACTAAATTTCGATTTGGAATTGTTGACTTTAACTGTTTTTACAGGACACGTTTTATTGAATTCTTGGCAAACTGTTGAAAACAACGTGCCGTAATTTATATTGGGGTCGTTTGAATCAAAACTGGCTTTACAAAGGTTGCTAAAAACATTATTATTAAAAGAATTTAATTTATTTTTAGTGAGTGGTCTTAATCGAATAGATTTAGCTAGGTTATTTTTTTTATCTGACTCAAAAGATACTAGTTGACCAGTATGGTCTGACCTAACGCCACTAATTAAAAACGAATCTTTTACTTTACAATTAGTTAATACATTATCTATGCAAGAAGCTTGTTTCCTCCCTCTGCAGCCCCAAAGTATGCGCGCATGACATTTTCATTGATGGAATAGAATAGAATAGAAAACATTTATTCGACATAGACACAACACGACAGCAAAAATCACAAAGTAACGGAGAAGAACAGTAAAAAAAAGTACAAACAAGGTTTAAGAATAATTGCGCCGGGAGTGCCCATACCGAAAGGGCTACCAACTCAGCATTAGCTGGGCGTCAGACACCAAGCGCTGATTTTCAGTTGGCACCCCGCTAGTGACACACGGACGTGGGTAAATAAAATAGATACTTAATATAATGTCATAAAGTGCAAATGTGTGCTTAACTTGTAAATTGAAAATATGTAAAATAGATAATATAAAGTAATATAAAAAATAGATATAATGTAATATGATTTATAGTATATAAAGTGCTACGATATGATAGTTTAAAATTGTCTCAAAACCCCAAATGACAGTGTGGCATAGACACAACCGGCCTATCACATCCAGCCAATCTCTTCCCGACTCATAGAAATATAGGCACACCACTTGATGGATTAAACTAAATTTTAAATAAGCGTAGAAATAATTCACATTGGATTGAATTAAATTAAAATAAGGATAGAAATTAGATAAATGATTTGTCAATATTAATGTCATTAAATTTTATTTGTTAAGTCAGAATGAATGTCTTAAGTTTAGTCTTAAAAGTTATTATATTCGTTATGTCCCTAATCGGCGGTGGAATGTTATTCCAACATTTGGAGGCTGCGTACCTAAAACTTCCTCGGAAGGCTGCTGCAGTACGGTGGTGCGGGGTAGCCAGTTGTTGAGCACAACGCCTGGCCTTGCGCTGCCGGTGACTGTTTATCCACGCAAGCTTCGAGTACAGATATGGTGGACATTTATTCTTGATGACACCGAAAAGTAGACAGGCCAAGTGCAATTTCCTACGCGATTTCATTTTTAAAATATTATTCCTGTTAAGAAAAGGTGTAATGTGGCTTCTTGGAGGTACGTTAAAACAAAATCGCGCGTAAGCGCGAGAGATGGATGGTGTCCATCTCATGCGCAGCACACTTCCGCCGGGTGCTGGGACCCTATCAGAGACCGGTAGGCCTCGAGGTCCTAAGCGGTCCGGCGGCCGGCGTCCTCCCCGTTGACGCGCAGGTGGTGGTGTCGTCGGCGGCGAGAAGTAATCGTCGCTCGAGCTCGACGCAACTGCCACGGCCGGTGTCACAGCACTCACGGTGGGGCTGGATTCCGGCGGCGCGGGCGGCGAGGCGGAGCTGGGCGACGAGGCCGGAGGTGGTGGGCGTGCTTGCTTAGCTGCTGCGGCTCTTGTCAACATGACATTTACGATTTTCTCATTCCTTGTTATAAAAATTGCATTTCTTGGATCATATTTCTGATATTTATGTTTATTTTTTTCTTCGTTTCATTTTGTCTTATGGTTATTCAGAATATTCAGTTAGTTAATATTTTGGAAGAAATTGTGTAGAGAAATTTTTATTATTATTATTTCTTTTATTTAACTTTTTTCTTATTGTTTACATTTTTAAATATTTTTACAAAACACACACAAAAAAGAAAAACATTTAAAAATATAAAAAATAGAGGCCCACCGGTATCGGGAACAGGGTCCAAGCTACCGGCGGTCAGGGCTCCAGAGAGAGGAACCTCCTAACAATGCGAGCCGTGTCCAGCAGTACTGCTTTCTGGATCAGGCCCTTGACCCAGCCGCCTAACGAGAGCCTCCTAAGGTGTTGTTCGAGGCTCGTGGCTATTAAGCCATGGGCTGACATGACAATTGGTACAATAATCGCTGTGTCCACATCCATTATTATTATTCCATTTATTCATGATATATACATATTTTTACATTTTAAATATTATTCTATAAAAAAAAAAAAAAAAAAAACATTTAAAAATACAAAAATAGTAGCCCACCGGTATCGGGAACAGGGTCCAAGCTACCGGTGCTACTCCTGAGAAAGGAACCTCCTAACGATACCCGCCGTGTCCAGGAGTACCGCTTTCTGGATCAAGCCCTTGATCCAGCTGCCCAACGAGAGCCTCCTCAGATGTTCGTCGAGGCTCTTGGCTATTATGCCATTGGCCGTAACGACTATCGGCACAATGATCGCTGTATTCACGTCCCACATGTCGACAACCTCGCGAGCCAGATCAAGATACTTGCTTTTCTTATCTCTCTCAGCCTTCACGAGGTTCACGTCATGTGGGACCGCTATATCAACAATCATTGCGCAACGCTCTAGTCGGTCTATCACCACTATGTCAGGTGTATTGGCAACACTAGTCCTGTCAGTGATGATAGACCGATCCCAATACAACGTGACATTGCCATTTTCGAGAACTAGGTCGGGCTCATACTTATAGTAAGGCACTTCCGACTCCACAAGATTGTATTTAAGAGCAAGTTGCTGATGGATAATCCTGGCTACAAGGTTATGTCTATGCAAATAGTCTCCGTTAGCCAGACTAGAACAACCGGAGATAATGTAACGGATTGATTCACCCGGCCGGTGACATGCCCGACAGATGTCAACCGTGCCGTCCTTCACAATGTATTTCCGGTAGTTGTTCGTCATCATAACTTCGTCCATAATCGCAAAGATAAAACCTTCGGTTTCCCCGAAAAGGTCACCAAATCGGAGCCAGGCCAGGGACGCTAAAAGATCTACATCGGACCCATGTTGGGCCCGTAAAAAGCGTCCGTGAAGCTCCTTACTCTGCCATACTTCCCTGCGGTCGTTAGTATCAAGCACTACAGGCTTGCGCCAGTTCTCATTCGTCAAGGAGAGCGGAGTGAGTCCCTTGTCCACTGCTACTACAACTCGATGCATACCCACGACGGTGTGTAGAAAATATTCCCTGAGATTGCATATCTCGCGGTTGTGGAGGTTTTTGGCATTTAAAAAGCCTCGGCCACCACACTTCCGCGGGATATACAATCTCATGACCGACGATCGTGGATGATGCATTCGATATGCAGTCAGCAGTGTACGGACCCGCCTATCCAGGGCGTCGAGTTCCGTTTGAGTCCATTTGAGTATGCCGAAAGAGTACATCAATACCGGCATGACCCAACCGTTGAAGGCGCGCACCTTGTTCCTGCCTGAAAGAAGGCTATTGAATACCTTCTTCAGACGGCCAAAGAAGCGTTCCCTCAACGATTGCTTCATGTCAGTAGTGCTGATACCTAACGCTTCCGACATACCCAAATATTTATAGGTTTCGTTTGGAGAGAGGGATCTCAGGTTTATGGAATCCGCTAGTTGAATACCTACGGATTCCACAATCTCCCCTCGCTTTACATGCATGACCGCACATTTGTCCACACCAAACTCCATTTTAATGGAGCTGCTAAAAGTTTCAGTTACCTTCAGTAGCTCCATCAGCTGAAGATTGCTGGGGGCAAAGAGCTTCAGATCATCCATGTAAAGGAGGTGAGATATAACCAGACCACCTCTCTTCAACCGATAGCCTAGCCCTGAATTCTCCAGCAGCATGCTTAGAGGATTCAGGGCAAGACAAAACCAAAGTGGACTCAAACTATCGCCCTGGAATATACCTCGCTCGATCCTTACAGGTTCGCTATTCCTCTGGATATTTTGACATCCTGGATAGCGAAGGACTGTGCTCCATTGCCTCATACACGACATCAGGAAGGTGCGTAGAGTTGTATCTATTTTATACAATTCTAGCACCCTCATGAGCCATGTATGAGGCACCGAGTCATAGGCCTTCTTATAATCTATCCAACATGTCGACAGATCCTTTCGGGAACGCCGAACCTGTTGGCTAATGGCCATATCAATAAGTAGTAGCTCCTTAGTACTGCGGGACCCGTTCCTACATCCATTCTGAGAGACCGACATAATGGAGTTATCATCGACGTGTTTATTAATTTTAACTCTCAAAATGGATGTAAAAACCTTATAGACCGTTGGTAAACATGTAATTGGTCTATAATTTTTGGGTTCCGCGGTGCTACCAGACTTGTGGAGCAGGTGGGTTATTCCTGTTGTAAGGAACTTGGGTAGCGAACCAGACTCTAAGGCTGCCTGGTACTGAGATGCCAAACGAGCGTGCGACCTTTGTAGCCACTTGATCCAAAAGTTGTGCAGTCCGTCCGGTCCTGGAGATTTCCAGTTCGGCAACGGACGTACTGCACGGGCTACATCTTGGGGGCTGATCGTGATAGCCCCCATTTCTTGTATTGGATCACACGCTCGTTCGACCTCCCGAGTCCATTCACCTTCGGTGTGACTGACAGGCACCGACCAGTGCTTCCCTCACTCACTTCCCTCCGCGCGCTCGCATTGGTTAGCGGTGATCTGTTTGCTCCCTGTTTTTAATTGCAATTGTCGTGTTCCGAAATTTATTTCCGGCTAGTGATTTGCTGTCAATTGTGTATCATTGTGATAAGTGCTGGTATCGTAAGTTTTTAAACGTGTTTACGTCCGTTATTTAGTTGCAATTAGTTAATTTCGTCAGCTATCGGTGAGTACATTTACTTTTCTTGACGTGTGGGTATATCGAAATAATTGTATCGTCCGTTAATCTTTCACTTTTTACGTTCTAATACGCTTATTAGTTTAATTTCCAAAAGTAATTATGTTATCTAACAATGATGACCCACCTGATCGTGGTGGGGAAATATTATTCCGCCGAATAAATAAACCAAGGTCGCCGACGACCTCCGCTAATGCTAAGCGTTTATTTAGTGAAATGTCTCCTTCTTACATTTCACCCGAAGATAGATCTAAGCGAATGCAAACATCAGAGTCAATTGTAAGGTCTTCGCCGATATTAAATGTCACTAATGTAAGCAATGACGACTATTGTGATTTGGTTACTCAGGCGTCTGCGTACCTGTCTAAAATTAACGATCTTGTCAATGACCAAGGGTCCCGCATTAATGTTGCAAATAAATCCGCAATTATGGACATGACTCAGCGCATAACGGCTATTGTCTCATTGCTAGCCATAAAATCATCCGCCAACGAGACTAAGTTGGCCAATACGGAACGCGAATTAGAAAAAATAAAACATAATACCGGTGTCGATATTGCCAAGTCTGATGTTAATAATGCCTCATATGCTGACAAATTAAAACTTCGTTTACCTAAAGTAGTTCCACAAGTAAATGCCCGTGCCAAACTTCCGTGTCTAGTGGCCTACCCCACTGATGAGCGTTCAACTGATTTCGCAACTTCTTCCGCGACTAAACAAGCGCTCATGAAAGCAATAGATCCTAGTGACGGCTTTCAAATTGTAGGTGTCAAGAAGGCTGCGAAGTCTGGCGTCGTGTTACGTGTCGCTAAAGATTTACAAATCAAAAAGTTACAATCGGTCGATGCCATTAGGTCCGCTGGCTTGCGACTTGAAAAACCAAAAGGCCGCCGTAAGCCTCGTATTTTAGTTAAAGACGTCCCATCCTCAATGGAGGACAGTGCCTTTTTGCATGCGTTGTACTGCCAAAACATTAAAGACGAGTTGTCATTAAAAGAAGACGAATTTATTAAATCAACAAAAATCATACGTAGGCGTTCGTTAGACAACGGTCGGAAATGGATAGGCATTGAACTCGAGTCCGCGGTCCGGAAACATTTAGTCTCGACCAAGGATAAATTGTTTATTGATTGGGCGACTTGCCGTTTCATTGATGATGTCGATGTAGTACGTTGTGCACATTATCAACAGTTCGGTCATGTTAAGAAACACTGCACTATTAAATCACCTACCTGTGCTAATTGCTCTGAGACACATGAAACCAAAGACTGTCCGCATAAAGACAATTTAAATTATATACCGTCTTGCGTGGCGTGTAAACGCTCTAAGAAACCGTCTGACCATCGATGTGGATCCGATGGGTGTGCCACTTATAAACTTAAACTCGAACAACTTATCCTCAACACCAACTACTAAAATAATGGATAGATTAACCATAGGACAATTAAATCTCCACAACGATAGGGTAGCGACTTCTGAACTGGACAAACTAATTATCGATTATAACTTAGATATCGTGCTTGTTCAAGAACAATATCAAAACGCGCGTATACGTCACAAAGTAGTACAGTTGGATGGCAAAGCACGAGCTGGAATTTACGTGGCGCATTCTTCTAACTTCACAGTAACGTCTTTGCGTAATCTAATGACACCCCATTGTGTCGTTGCGGAGGTCTCATCGTCTTCTTTTAAAGTTTACGTTGTGAGTTGCTACTTTCAATATTCAGACCCTGTTGCTCCTCATATACTTAACCTCCTTCACGTCTTGCAGTCGCTCGCGGGCTGCAAAGTTATCGTTGGCGCTGATGTTAATGCGTCATCATCACTCTGGTATGGCAAAGTTCGGTCTACGGATTATGAACGACGCTGCGCTGTTGAAGATTTCATTGCTGAAATGAATCTGACTATTCATAATACCTTTGACGCACCACCAACTTTTTGCAGCCAAATGGGTGAATCTTGTATTGACGTCACATTTTCTAGTGCAGACGTACGCTTGGATAGGTGGCGTGTCCTACCGGACGCGTCTTGTAGTGATCATCGCTTGATCGTGTACGAATTTGTTCCAGTTTTTACTCAGGGTACGTCACATGTCATTGGTAACTTTAGGTATAAATGTAAGGGTGCGAATTGGGAATTCTTTAGCTCGCTTGTTGCGTCTCACGCCAAAGTCTTCACTCGTGATGGGCTTTCAGCTGAAGAAAGTGCTGAAATTATGTCAGACACCTTCACTTACTGTGCTTACATTGCCATTGGTCGTGGATCTTTGACCAATATACGTAGATGTGATTGGTGGTGTGACTACCTAACTGAACAGCGTAAAAATTATCGCCGAGCGCGTAAACATCTTAACAAGCTTAAAAAACGTATGGCTACCGGTGACCCTCTTTCCATTACGTTAAATACGTTTAGAGTTGCCAGGTCCCGCTACAGAGCATCGGTGGAAAAATCAAAGGGTAATTTATTGCGTAAAGTAGTAGAAAAATTAGATAAAGAAGATCCGTGGTCTCCTTTATATCATGAGTTTAAAGCCAATCGATCAGTCGACCTCGCGTTTGTTCAGAATATTAAAGTAAATAATAAACACACTACCGGTATTGAGGAAACAACTGAAGTTTTGCTGAATACTCTTATACCTGATGACGTACTAGCTAATGACAACGAATACCATCAACAGATCAGAGCGTGGGCAGCTGTACCACCTGAATCACCAGCGTCAGACCTTCCATCCACTGACGAATTTATTAACGTTGTGGGGATGTAGTGTTATTGAAACAACTGTTCTCAAGCGATTACCTTTAATTACTGACTGCAAGAGTATAAGTGTGTTAATATATTAATAGAAGATACATTCATATGGATAGGGTCATAGACCTTATACTATAGGTAGTACTACTACACCTCACCTCAGGGGTGATAGAGAAAAAAAAATAGTTTACAATTTTTTTTTTTTTTTTTTTTTATACGTAAATATAACTTAATAACATTTCTTATGTTACCAAAGGTTTGGTTCTATTTTTATGGATTAAATAGGGTTTATTAATTTTTAATATTTCTACATTAACACCTAAATCATTTAAAACAACAAATGGTCCCTCCCATTGAGGATCTAACTTATTAGCTATTTCATTTCTAATTAAAATTAGTTGTCCTTTACTGTATGTCACATTATTTAAAGACTTATCATAACAACTCTTACGGTTTTGTTTACTTATAAGTAAATTATTACGAGCATCTTGATGTGCTACTTGTAACCTATACTTAAGATCTAAAGGATAACTTTCTGGATTATACAATGGTTCTATGTACTGACTAACTCTAGATGGTACTATACTAGCTCTACCAAATACCAGTTCGAATGGTGTGTACTTTGTCTCTGTATGAACAGTATTGTTGAAACTATAACACCAAAATGGTAGCCAGTGACTCCATGTGTCTTTTTGGCCATTACACTGTATTCGTAAAAACGATCCTAAATTTTTATGTGAATTTTCGAGCGCACCGATGGATTGATGGTGATACGCTGTAGACATTAATTTATTTATACATAAAAGTTTACATACCTGTTCCATTACTGACGATACAAATTCTGTTCCACGATCAGTTGCGATGGTATTAGGTATTCCAAATCTTAAAATAAATTTATTAACTAATGCTTTAGCAATACTTACGGTTTCCTTCGTTTTCAAAGGATAGGCCTCTACGAACTTAGTAAGCTCGCACTGCAGTGTCAAAATATAACAATTTCCTTCAATGTCTTTTCTAATGGACCTACGACGTCCAGATAAATTTTTTCAAAAGCATGTGAAGCTGTTGTAGTTATCTCCATGGGCGCCTTGATATACTTACAATGCTTCATTTTCTGACATTTAATGCATTTACTCACAAATTGTGTAATATCGTTGTCTAAGCCTGGCCAGTAAAAATGTCTCTTAATATTATTGGTCATCCTACGTACTCCTGCATGTCCTGCGGTAGGTAGTAGGTGAAAGTCATGTAAAATATACTTTCTTTCTTCTTCATTATAAATTCTCCTAACTCCTCTCAATACATAAATACGTGGACCGGTCCAATCCTTATTGTCTTTTATCTCTTTTAATACATCTTTAATAAAACTCTCATATTCCTTATTTTTTACTATGCATAGCTCATTTATACCTATTCGTTTACAAAAATGACCTAACTTAGTCACAAATTCGGCTCGCGTAAGTTGTGCTCTAAAGTTAAGATTAATATACAACATCTTCTTTCGATTGTTATAAATAAAACATTCCTTTTCTTCATCTATATTGTTTTGTCTTTTTAATTTATTTAATTCATCACTTCCTATAAAACTTATTTCTACAGAATTATTCGGAATTTTTAGTACCTCAACTACTCGTGGTTGATCAGGCCACGTTTCGCCTCGTTTACTAAAACTAGGTGTATCCAATTGTTTTCCTACATCTAAACGTTTTTTCTGAGCTCTAGTCATAACTAAAGAAATTTCATTATGCATCTGTTTTAAAGTATCCGATGTTATATTAATTCTAGATAATGCATCTGCTACGCTATTATCTTTTCCTTTTAAATATAAAATTTTAAAATCGTATTCTTCTAGTGCTAGTCTAAATTTAAGTAGTCTGCTAGATGGGTCCTTCATTGAAAATAAATATATTAAAGGCTTATGGTCTGTCATAATTGTGAATGATTTACCGTATACATAGGGTCTAAAATACTTTACAGCCCAAACAATTGCAACTAACTCTTTCTGAATGGTTGGATAATTGAGTTCAGCTTTATTCAGAGGTCTGCTAGCATAAGCTACAGGTTTCATATTTTTATTGCACAAGACTGCTCCAATAGCCGTCCCTGACGCATCTGTTTGAATGACAAACTCATTATTTTCAGAAAAATCTGGAAAATCTAATACTGGTGGTGTACTTAAAGCATGTTTCATTGCTTCAAACGCACTTTGACACTCTTCAGTCCAAACAAATGGTACATGTTTTCTAGTTAATTTATTTAATGGACAAGTTATTCTTGCAAAGTTTTTAATGAATTTCCTATAATAGTTACAAAATGCTACAAATCTTTTTACTTCATCAGTATTACTTGGTACAGGGTAATTTTTCAATACTTCTACTTTAACTGGGTCGGGTAAGACTCCATTTTCTGATACTAAATGCCCTAAATAAAGAATTTCTTTCTTTAAAAAATTACATTTTTCTGGATTTAATTTTAAATTAATTTTCCTAAGTCTTTCCAAGACGTCTGTTAAGTTTTTATTATGGATATCTAAATTTCTCCCAAAGACTACTAAATCGTCTAAATATATAAAACATTTATCGTATGTTAACCCAGACATAGCAACTGACATTACTCTACTAAAAGCACTCGGACTTGTTTTTAATCCCATAGGTAGCCTCTTCATCTGGTATTGCCCAGTACTAGTTGTGAACGCTGTATACTCTCTACTGTTTTTATCTAAAGCTACTTGGTAATATCCTTGATTAAGATCTAAATGCGAAAAATAGACTGAGCCAGAGAGCGAATCCAAAATTTCCGTAATACTTGGCAAAGGAAATTTATCGTCTACAATACGGTCATTAAGCTTCCGATAATCGACCACTAGTCGCCATTTTTTATCGTTGCTGCTTTTTTTTGGTACCAGTAAAACAGGACTCGACCACTCACTCTTCGCCTCTTCTATAATGTCATTGTCAATCATTTTTTGAATTTGCCTATTTACTTCATTTTTCAAAGAATGCGGCAATCGGTACTGCTTCGTATAAACCGGACTTGTATTTGGTTTTATAGTTATGGATTGTTCATAAACATTTGTAGTCGTTAACTTATCACCTGGTAAAAAGAAAACATCCGAATATTTAGAACATAATTCTTCAATAGATTTCCGTTCGTCCATTTTTAAATGATTTAAATTTAAAATGTTTAATAAGTTCTTTGCTCGTTCTAAACTGTTAGTGTTTGATTTAAAATTGCATAAGTGATACTCTTCAATTGAATATATCTGTGGTTGAAAAGTTGGTAGGTAAATATCCTGCTCGTTAGTGTTCAAAATTTTAACCGGTAATCTATTATTTTTTATTCGTCCAATACATCCCGCTAGAAAAACATTTTCCGCTAACTGCTCACTATGGATAATACAGTCATTCATATTCTCAATATTTAATAGTAAATAATGTATCGACTCACTTCGTGCTGGGATATGTAACACCTCAGCTGAGTAATCTATGACATCACTTAGTTCTAATGAATAATACTTTCCATAATTAGATAGGTTAATGACATTAGTTTCTAAGTTTATATTTGAAGCGTACTGACAAAGAAAGTCTAAACCTAATATTCCATCTGCCTTTAATGGTATGTTATCAAAAACATGAAGCTTGGTCTATTAAAATCAACAAAGTGTTGGTCATCACGATGAGTCAAACTAAGTTGAACAAACCCTGATGAACTAATTTTACCTCCAATACCATTTATGATGGTTTCATTTCTAATTACTGCACTATTGTATGGTAACGCATCTTTTTTAATTACGGACAAAGATGCTCCGGTATCTATTAACCAATAATATTTCCTATTACCTATGTATAATGCTAAAAATTTTGCCTTACCTTGCAAAGCTAAAATGTTATGTTTAAGATCGAAAAAACTGCATTTCGTTTGTTGTAGGCATACTATCGTTCTTATCTTGTTCATGGTTGGAATAAAATATTCTATTGGTACGACCTTTACTACGAGTTTCATTACTCGATCGATTCTCGTTCGAAGTTTGATAATCTCGTCCACGTCCGTTACCACGATAGTTATGGGATGATCGCCCACGTGAGTTATTGAAATCACGTCTGCCGAAGTTATTAGAATTGTGACTAAAATTACCTCTCAAATTATTTGAATTATGCTGATAATGATGTCCTCGACTGCGTTGGTTTAACTGCTGATTATGAGAACCACGGCCATTCCTAAAGTTGTTGTTATTGTTATGAAACTTACCTCTTCCGCGGTGTGAAAACTGCATGACATTTTCGTTGGTCGAAGTCGATGCCGATGTCAACTCTTCGTCTTTCGCCGCCTGGATCGCGTCCTTTAAACTGTCATAGTTACGTGCAGCAATAATCGTACTTAGTCTCGAATCCTTCAATCCATCTGCGAATCGCTTAATTGCCAATTTTTCGTTTATGGGCTTGAGTACGGAATAACTATCAGAATTACCATTTGCTTGCGATATGGTCAGATTAGTAAATAACTTTTCTAATTCTGTTCCAAACTGATCAATTGTACGCCAACCTTGCGTTGCGTTTTGTAATCGTGATTGTATTGCAGTAAACGATTTTTTAGGTAAAAGTGCAACACGTAAATCTCTGACAAAATCGTTCACAGATGTGTAATTATTGGTTATACGTAATTTAGCATTTTCTGATAATCTACTTTTCAAAACGAATGTCATTAGTAATTTTTTCCCCGCTTCCGACAACATGTCTGCGTACATTTCTATAGAGTCAATGATACTTCTGATATTATTTTCGTTATTGGTCATTACAGGAATCAAACTACATGCCGTTTTTAAATCGAACTCCATGATTGATTCTGAATTTGGACTTGCTTCAGAAATATCACTGTCACTATTACAGTCTGATTTAATTACAGTGCACAAAACATTAATTTGCGAATAACACGATTCTATTTCGTTTTTCGTAACTGATAATGATTTTAACAATTCTGATTTTACTCCTGGTTTTGTAGATAATAGCTTTATTAATCCTTTACTTTTCTCATAAATTGTTTCAACCTCACATAATTTATTCTTAATAACATTACCCTTAAATCGTGTTTTTCCTTTTTTAATTAAATATTTCCTTATTGATACAAGATCATTTAAGCAATGTAACAATTCATCTTCCATTCCCTCATGCAAAAGTAATCTATATTAATTAAACCATTTAATACATACCCGATTCTCACAGTGAATTACTGTAGTAGGGAACACAGCGTGTAAGATGATACATGATGATATACGATCACTCTAAACAAACTTAAACTGCTAATTTATCTTAGAGTTCATTATTTTAATTCTTAATGTCTATTATCATTTTATTGTCTCTTGATTTATATGATGATTCGCGTTTTCATTTTACGCACTATAATACGCACAACGCACTTGATACGCACTTAGTATGCACTTCACTAAAATAAATGATACCGCACAGCTGCCAGATGAGTATGATGAATACTCCGACTTCTACGTCATTGGAAGATTTACTTTCTCTTCTCCGCGAATTGCTCTGGAACGGTTGAACGATCGTCGCAGGCTGTTCTGCAAAATCTGGTCCCTGATCCAGGAATGGTGGCAATTCCTGTACTGCTTCCCCGCAAAATATATAATGCCAAGACCCAGTAAAACGCAAATTACTATGAGGATAATACTGATCGTCGAAATATGTGCCTTCAATTCTTCAACGTGTGCATTATTGGACCCAGCAGAATTCTGGTTCACGAAGACCGTCTCCTTTTCTACGTTGGAACGACACATTTCCACTGATTTCCGGACGTTAAATTAACTTTTTAAATGTACTTGATTCATTTTAATTACGAAAGTTCCATTATCCCCTAATATTTCCACGCCAATTTATTACAAAAAGTTCAATTTATTTACTTTGCTTTGGAGCCGTAACACTATGCCGAGATAGAAAACGCGTCACGCGCCCCAAAAATGGCAAGGGTCGCCATGTGGGGATGTAGTGTTATTGAAACAACTGTTCTCAAGCGATTACCTTTAATTACTGACTGCAAGAGTATAAGTGTGTTAATATATTAATAGAAGATACATTCATATGGATAGGGTCATAGACCTTATACTATAGGTAGTACTACTACACCTCAACGTTATCAAGAGGTTACCACTCAACAAGTCATCAGGTGAAGATAAAATATCTAATCGGATGATTATAGAAGCGTGTAAAACAGCCGGTGATGCGATTTTAACCGTTTACAACCATTGTATTGCGGAGGGCGTATTTCCTCGTATTTGGCGACGCGGATTTATACGAGTAATCCCGAAAAGTGGCGACAAACCCCCGGACGACCCGAAGTCGTACCGGCCCATAACATTACTTCCATCTTTGGGAAAACTCCTGGAGCGCCTTATCGTTCCACGGTTGCTACCGGACGGACCAAAATTTCATAATAATCAATTCGGTTTCACTATTGGAAAATCTACCGTAGACGCGGCCCTTACTGTTAGGAAAATAGTTAATACATCTGAACATAAGTATGTAATTGGGATTTTTCTAGATATTTCTGGGGCTTTTGATAACGCATGGTGGCCAATGCTATTACTTAAAATGAAAAATCGAGGCTGCTATAGAAATATATACAATTTAGTTTACTCTTACTTTTTAAATGGTTCCGCGAAACTCAAACTCGGCCATCATTCCATGTCGAAGTCTCTCTCCATGGGATGTCCTCAGGGTTCGGTTATTGGTCCACCTTTATGGAATTTAGGCTTTGATGATTTCCTCGCGATTCCGCTTCCAAGCGGCTGTTCATTAACCGGTTACGCGGACGACGGTCTTCTGCTCATTCAATCAAGTACTCGAGCTGGACTCGAGAACTAGGCTGACACTTGCCTACGATTAATATCTCAGTGGGGCGGTCGTAACCGCCTGACCTTTGCTCCGCATAAAACTTATCAGCTCATTTTGAAAGGTAATATTAAATCGTGTCCTACTATTAAATTTAATAACGTGCCGGTAAAAAGGAAGCAGTCCGTGTGCTATCTTGGTCTTGTGTTAGAAAGGAATTTTGCATTTATAGATCATATTAAAATCGTCGGTGAAAAAGCAAAAAAGAACTTCTATGCCTTAACGAGAATATTTAAATCTACGTGGGGTCTGTCTTTTTTGACTTTAAAGACTATTTATGGGGCTACTTACTTGGGTTGTATCTGCTATGGGGCGCCTGTTTGGGCTGATAGGGCCACAATAGGGGCGATGCGACGTAAATTACTTCAGAGTCAGCGTTTGGCTTTGATATTCTTATGTAAAGCATACAGGACGGTTAGTACTGAGGCCTTACCGGTACTTGCTGGCGTACTTCCGGTCGACCTTGAAGTGCAGCGACGTGCTGCAATGTACTATTCCGCAAAAGAGACCATGGACGCGGACTTTTTAACGCGGAGTGACCGTGCCAAAATCTCTAGATTATTTAAGCCACATATTGACGTCTGGGAGGAACTTTTATCCGAATGGCAATGTAGGTGGGATAATTCCATCAAGGGCCGACACCTCCACCAATTCTTTCCATCCGTTCGCGTGCGGCTGGCCAGGACGTGGCTGGAGGTGGATCACTGTGTTGCCCAATTTCTCACAGGGCATGGTAACTTTAAAAGTAAATTATTTTCCTTCAAGCTTGTTGCCTCGCCATTATGTCAGTGTTCTACACATCTGACTGTGAATATGTACAATCTGCACATCATATCTTATGGGAGTGTATTCTTTGGCAGAATGAACGCAATACTATGTTGAATAATGTACAGGCTGTATCAGGAGCCGTTTACTATACGGACCTTGTGGAAACTAGAACAAATTTCCGTGCGTTCAAGCGCTTTTGCCATACCTATTATTGGAATCAAATATAACAGCTCACAATGTTAGGACCCATTAATATTAATGCTAATTTTTATCCGTGGTGCTAGGCAACTGGGCTTATCCCAGTTGTAAACGACCCTTTGTGCCTATTGGTCTTGTTTGTTCTGTCTCCTGCTTGATATGGAGGGAAGTGGAAATTTGTATTTTTCTTACTCCTCTATTTTCTTTTCTGATTAATTTCGTTGCGGGATCCAAGACAGTTAAATTCATTCTCCGGGACTTCGTCGAGCTTCATTGCCTCGGCGCTTTTCTGGTGGTCGCCACTGTTGATTCTGGCTTTCAGGAGTTGCAGTGGTTTGGGAATAGTGCGGTGGGATTGCCGCAATAAAAAAAAAAAAAAAAGGCACCGACCAGATGCTGCGCCAGAATGAACACATAGCGTCATCATCCAGCAGGTGCTTATCAGTCACACCTTGGTCGGGTCGCTCTCAAGCCCGATAAACCCACCTTTCATTACTTTGGAATGTGCGATTCTGGGTGTATCGCTCCACTCTCCGCCTGTACCTACGAATAAGGTTTGCCCATGCATACACTTTTTCTTTCAGCTCTGTGACATGGGATATATAGTCTCGGGGGCTGACATCAGTCCCCAAAAACGCCCGTCTCACAAAGCGCATCACTCTTGGGCGGCTATTGCCCTCCCTGAAACAAATTAGTTTGCCGATGAATGCTCTGGCCCCACCAATACGACGTTCGATCCTGCACTGCCAAGCCGGTACGGCTGGTTTCGGTCGTGTAGCTCTGTCATCTGCAAATTTGACATGAGCTACACGACATGCCGCTACAGCCGCGGAGTACATGATCGAATGTGTATCACTGAGGTCTTCGCAGTCATCAAAATAGTTTGACAACTGCGAAACCAGAACAGCCTCCAGCGCCCTATTCTTGTTATGCATGGGCAAACGAGGTAATCGTGGCCTAAGTTCGGGTGGCATGTTGCGATACTCCCGAATAGCACACTCCAAAGCTCTCCTCAATTCCTCATTGCACTGGGAAAATCCTCATTGAATGTCCTCCGCCCTGGGAGAGCGGAGGGGTCTGTCAGACTCGTACTGACTAAAAACCACCCCGGTGTTCCGTCTCACACCTACACCGGGGGTCGCGAGAACAACGATACTTCCGCAACCCCCGGCTAGTGCCGGCCCGCCTCTGCGGGCCACGACCTCGGGTTGGGGGGGAGTGAGGTGTTTCCCCCGCAACGTCTGAGAGGGGCGCGCGTGGAACACTACGCGCCGGCACCTCGGGTCCAGATGTTTGGGGGGCGACGGACGTCCCCAAGTCCGTCGCCCCTGGACCCATTTACGGGGGCCGTAAGAGGGCGTTATCCGCCCTCCGCCGACGCCCGGCGCGTCTGCTGCGGATCGGGTTAGTGGATGAAATCTCCCTCTCCCTCTCCGCAGCCTCCTTCTGCGAGACCACTGTTTCGCAGAAGGATACCACCGCGTCCCAGGACTCTTCACTGCCGACCATAGACTCGACTACGGCCGGCAGCGACAGGTCACTGCCTACTTCTGAGATGAGGGCACGGCGCGGCTCCTCCCAAGCGGCACATTCTGCCAGCGTATGCCGTGCCGTGTCCTCCCGGCAGTCGACGCAGTGGTGACACCGGGCGTCCGGCTCCCTGTTTATGCGACACAGGTACTTCCCGAAGCAACCATGTCCCGAGAGCACCTGCGTCACCCGAAACGACAAGGAGCCGTGCCTCCTCCCGAGCCATTTCTCTAGCACTAGCCGGACCGCCTCGATGGTGACGAGGCCGGCGGTAGGGCGTGCAAGCCTGTCCCGCCATTCCGCCACCAGGACCTCGCGGAGCTGAGACCGACGCATTTCCATATGTCGCTGCATCGGCCCTTCGCCCCGCGCCCGCGCTTCCTCGCACCACCGATACAGTGACGCGAGTACCTTCGCCTCCAGGTCCCAGGGCGGGGATCCGGCCAGTGCATAAGCCGCCTCGTAGGAAATCGTGCGATACCCCCTGATGACTCTGACGGCCATCGCTCTCTGCGGCTTTCGCAGAACAGCGATGCTGCCAGCCGTCAGGTCAGTCGCCCAGATCGGGGCCCCATACAGGGCCATCGATCACACGATCCCCACGTAGAGCCGCCTACAGGCAGCGCTCGGGCCCCCCAGATTGGGAAGCAACGATGACAGCGCCCCAGCCGCGCCCAACAACTTGGGCGCCAGCCGCTGGAAGTGGGGGGTACTTACGTTTGTAACCCTGTCACTGCTCTCCTCGTCAGCGTGGTTGGACTGTGGTAGCACCACAGCCTGCGACGATGGGGCAGTGACACGGTTACCCATTTCCGTTCGGAGGCGATCAAGTACAGTATCATCCAACATACGATTACGCTGGATGACCCGCACCTGATCCGAAAGTCGTTGGGCCGAAACGTTGACGGCTGGCTCAAGCACCTGAAACAAAGAGAGCATCCGGACACGGTACGCGGTCAGGTTGTTTCCTCCCTCTGTAGCCCCAAACTATGCGCGCATGACATTTTCGTTTATGGATTGTGTCCACCTCATGCGCTGCACACTTCCGCCGGGTGCTGGGACCCTATCAGAGACCGGTAAGCCTCGAGATCCTAAGCGGTCCGGCGGCCGGCGTCCTCCCCGTCGACGCGCAGGTGGTGGTGTCGTCGGCGGAGAGAAGTACTCGTCGCTCGAGCTCGACGCAACTTCCACGGCCGGTGTCACAGCACTCACGGTGGGGCTGGTTTCCGGCGGCGGCGAGGCGGAGCTAGGCGACGAGGCCGGAGGTGGTAGGCGTGCTTGTCTAGCGGCGGCAGCTCTCGTTAGCATGACGTCGTCATAATTTTTCTCGTTTCATGTTCCATTTATAAATCGGTTATTCGGTTATTGATGATAAAATTATTGTGTAAAATAAATTATTATTATTAAGGAGTGGAATACTGTGCCG